>JBBDGP010000505.1:600000-985000 GCA_037952835.1 Lithobates septentrionalis
ACAGGCTGGGCACTGCAAATAAAATGCAGAAAACCCAATATTTAAAAAAAAAATATGATTTAATTTAGCAATATGCCATCAGATATCACAGGTAAATCTACTTCTCTTACAACTATGTATATTCCCCAATGATAATAATAATAATGTAGCAAGGTCCCAGGTCTCCTTTAGTCTAATGAGAACCTCCAGAGCCAGGGACAGCTGACATCCTTCTGTATAGAGTGGGTTGCAAGACATAGTGGTTGTAATGTGAGGTAGATTCATGGGCGCCAGACACTTCTTGAATGCAAAGAGATTTTTTTTCTCTTGAACAGAACTCTAGGAGAGAGGGGTTAGGGCCAGGACACTCTTAGCTAGTTGCAATGGTAGTTAGCAGACTCTGAAACTTCTACAGGTAGACAGCCATGCAGGGAAAGGCATCCAGCAAGAGACCACATCTGCATGTGTAGGAGCGCTGTCTCCTATGGCAACAGTCGTACAACAGTTCCAAACACAAATTGTAATGAACTCCTTTACTTTTATACAGTCACTTCTTGTAGATTCTCAGCCCACTGAGCTCCCAGTCTCTCTCACTAGACTTGCTGATTCACTGCCACTGATTGCTGTGAGCTCCTCTAATCTTCTTACTTTAGTATCTTCCTCTTACCCCGGAGTCTCTGCTGGGTCCCTGGCTTGGCACTCCAGATACTCCTCAAGCATTACCCCACTGGCTGGGTCCCTGGCTTGGCACCTGCTGAAGTTTCCCGATTCTTCACCGTCCTCAGTTGGTGAGAATACTGCTCCGGTACTTGCTTCAGCTACTCACTGTGGTGCCTGGTAATAATGTGGTTGGTCTCTTAGTGGTGACAGCTTCTCCTCTACCTCCGACCACGACAGGTTCTCTAGCCAGCAGAACGGTCACTTCTGGTTGGACTGCAAGCTGTAATCCCAACACTATGCTGTTCTCTTGCTTCTGGATAAGCCCTCAGACAGCCTAGCAGCCAGATGTGCCCGGGATAGGCCCAAACTCCGGACTAGCAGCCCGGACAGCACAACACACGTCCACCCAGACAGCCGCCCAGGTGGCACAGAACCCTGACCTCACCCGAATAAATACGCTCTCCCAGCAGGCCAAGGGACCCAAGAAGATCCCTGCCCATTGACTGAGATACCCTATGTATTCCTAATCTGTCCTTGCAATGCCCTTATCTTTTCTATTGTCACCAGATACCCAGCTTATCTATTGTCACCAGATACCTGGCCATCTAGTGACAGAAGAGAGAAGTGCAGCAATTTCGGACTCAGGGTGAACTCAATTAACCCCTAACAATTGCCCAAGGCAACTAGACCTGGCAGGTAAATTTAGGAGTAACCCTGCCTAGACATCAGGGTGCTACATCAATAATTATAATCATTATTGTAATATTATCATTTATTTTCTCTCTGTAGTCTCTTCTTCAAATACCACAAAAAAAAAAAAAAAAAAAATAACAGACTACAGTCTAACAATGGTCCACCATAAGAAGCCACTAAAGGTTGCTTAACATTGTAACTACATTCCTGGACATGAAATCATTATGGTAAGCATAATGAAACTAAAAATTAAACTATGTAACCCCTATATTATAGTATAGTATAGTATAGTATTGGAAATCTCACTTGAGGACCATAAAATACAGAGGGTTGCCATACTATAGTTACAAGCCCTTCTATCTATATCGTCTTTTGAAGGGTTAATACAAACTATCTTTGTCTAATGCTGGCCATGCATTAGCAGACATTGAACATAACTTAGACATCTAGTTGCCCTTGAATCAATAAATAAGCACTGATTACTTCTCATCTCTTCTATCTTGGTATGTGGTTCAGTTCTCAGTATGCTCAGACACACAGGATCTATCACAAGAGATTTACCAGCATACTAAACACGTATTTCACCAAAACTGTACTTCAGTAGGATGTATCTGAACAGAACCCTGCTCAGCTTTTCCTAGGGCTACCATGTGCCTCTTTTCTAAAAAAAAATTGGGGTAATGTTTTGTCAGTTTCAGGCACTCATTTCCTAAAATCTAAAAGTAAATCAAAATATTGTGTAGGCTAAGCAACCTCCATGATTTTTTTTTTTCCCATTAAAAGCTTTTTTCATGCTTTTTTGCACGTCATTGTTACTGACTGCTTTCTTTTTCAGCCACTATAGGGGATATTTATCTGGTGCAGTTCTGCATGGTAGCCAATCAGCTTCTTACTTTGAGTTGTTGGCAAAGCTTGTTCAATTAAGCTTTGCCAAAAAACAAAAAAAAAAAAAACTGGAAGCTGATTTTCTATTCAGAGCTGCACCAAATTTTTCATTCTCCAGGTTTAGCAAATTAGCTGCTTTGTGTCTACGTAGGCTCACTCCAGCATCATCTGCCCATCCTTGTTCAGGACCAGCTTCCTTTATAGCGACAGCAGTGGGCCATGCCTGCAGTATCTGTGTCAGCTCATTCACTTGAATTGTCTACCAAAGGAGCGTGTGACAGGGTCACACTGTATGAGTATGATACATCAAGAGTGCTGTGCTAATCAATCATATATAAAATATTACTCTCTCTCTCTCTCTCTCTCTCTCTCTCTCTCTCTCTCTCTATATATATTAATATATATAGATCTATCTATCTATCTATCTATCTATCTATCTATCTATCTATCTATCTATCTATCTATCTATCTATCTATCTATCTATCTATCTATCTATCTATCTATCCACACTCACTGGCCACTTTATCAGGTACACCGAGTACCTGCTAGTACCAGGTTGGAGCCCTTTTGCCTTCAGAACTGCCTTAAAGTGATTGTAAAGTCTTGTTTAAAAAAAAAAAAAAAAGAAAATGTTATACTTCCCTCCTCTGTGCAGTTGGTTTTGCACAGAGCAGCCTGGATCCTCCTTTTCTCAGGTCCCCCTTTGCTGCTTCTGGCCCCTCCCTCCTATTGAGTGCCCCCTCAGCCAGCGGCTCTATATGGGGGCACCCGAGCCGAGTCAGAGCTCCGTGTTTCCATTCAGACACAGAGCCTGACCTGGCCCCGCCCCTCTCTCCCCTGATTGGCTGACTGACATTGATTGACAGCCGCCAGAGCCAATGGTGCCACTGCAGCGCCTCAGCCCATCAGGAGGAGTGTCCTGGATCAATTAGACACTCGTGGACATCGCTGGAGAGAGATTTGGGTTCAGGTAAGTAATTGGGGGTGCTGGGGAGGCTGTTACACACAGAAGGTTAAGATAAAAAAGCCTTCTGCGTTTACAACTCCTTTAATTCTTCGTGGCATAGATTCAACAAGCTGTTGGAAAGATTCCCCAGAGCTTTTGGTCCATAGTGACATAATAGCATCACGCAGTTGCTGCAGATTTGTTGGCTGCACATCCATGATGCGAATCGCCCATTTCACCACATCCCAAAGGTGCTCTATTGGATTGAGATCTGGTGACTGTGGAGTCCATTGGAGTACAGTGACCTCATTGTGATGTTCTAGAAACCAGTGGTGAGATGATTGGAGCTTTGTGACATGGTGCATTATCCTGCTGGAAGGAGCCATCAGAAGATGGGTACACTGTAGTCATAAAGGGATGGACATGGACAGCAACAATACTCAGGTAGGTCGTGGTGTTTAAATGATGCTCAATTGGTACTAAGGGGCCCAAAGTGTGCCAAGAAAATATTACACACACAATTACACCACCACCAGCCTGAACCGTTGATACAAGGCAGGATGAATCCATGCTTTCATGTTGTTTTTGCCAGCCCTCAAAATTTCCACTCGCCTCATCGCATTTGAGTGGAAATTAGTGGAGGGTGAGTGAGGAGCAGGGGCAGACTGGGCTGACAGTTGCCTGGCTAATCGCTTCTGGCAGAAGTGGTGAGGCCATCAGAGCAGCCCAGAGGGGGAACCTGTCCACTGGGCTGCTCTGATGTCCTTTAAAAAAGGCTGAAATGCTCCTGACAGAAGCGATCAGCCAGGAAACTGTCAGAAAGATTGGGCAGCCGGAGCACACAGAGCGGGCATCTTCTGCTGAGACACGGCTTGTATATGAAACAAAGTCTTGCCTCCTGGACTGGTATTGGACCAGTGTGCTGTCCATTAGAGTAGCCAGTCTAGGAGGAATGACTTTGACAGCAGCCGGCTATTCATATAGAAGCCGCGACTCAGCGGGAGATCTCTGTGTGATCTGGCTGGCAGATCCACCTGCTTGCTCCCTGATGTATTGCTGGGCACTAATGAGGCTACACTTATGGGCAATGATAAGCTGCACTTATGAGCAATGATAAGCTGCATTGATGGGCAATGATACACTGCACTGATAGGCAATGATAGGCTGCATTGATGGGCAATGCTGCACTGATGAGCACTAATAACGCTGCACTGATGAGCAATAATAGGCTGCATTAATAGGCAATGATGCGCTGCACTGATGGGCACTGACACACTGCACTGATGGGCAATGATAAGCTGCATTGATGGGCAATGATAGGCTGCATTCATGGGCAATGATACGCAGCATTGATGGGCACTGATACACTGCACTGATGGGCACTAATACGCTGCACTGATGGGCAATGGCATGCTGCACTGATGGGCACTGATAGGCTGCACTAATTGGCAATGAAAGGCTGTACTGATGAGCAATGATAGGCTGCACGGATGAGGCTGAACTGATGGGCAATGATAGGCTGCACTGATGGGACTGCACTGATGGGCACTGATGAGGCTGCATTGATGGGCACTGATGAGGCTGCACTAATGGGCACTGATAAGGCTGCACTGATGGCCACTGATAGGCTAAACTGATGGGCACTGATATGCATTAGGGTAATATTGTTAAAGTTGTTGTTAATATTTATTATTGGAACTTAATTCTGCATAAAACATTTAACAAATGATTTGGACCAGTGCACAAATCAAGGTCCATAAAGACATGGAAGAGTGAGTTTGGGGTGAAGGAACTTGACTGGCCTACACAGTCCTGACCTCAACCCGATAGAACACCTTTGGGATGAATTAGAGCAGAGACTGCGAGCCAGGCCTTCTCATCCAACATCAGTGCCTGACCTCACAAATGCACTTCTAGAAGAATGGACACACTCCTAAACCTTGTGGACAGCCTTCCCAGAAGAGTTGAAGCTGTTATATAGATAGATAGATAGATAGATAGATAGATAGATAGATAGATAGATAGATAGATAGATAGATACAGCTTGTATAACAGTGTCAATTTGCTGTCCCCTCAAAATAACTCAACACACAGCCATTAATGTCTAAACCTTTGCCAACAAAAGTGAGTACACCCCTAAGTGAAAATGTCCAAATTGGGCCCAATTAGCCATTTTCTCTCCCTGGTGTCATGTTACTCTCTAGTGTTACAAGGTTGCAGGTGTGAATGGGGAGCAGGTGTGTTAAATTTGGTGTTATCGCTCTCACTCTCTCATACTAGTCACTGGAAGTTCAACATGGCACCTCATGGCAATGAACTCTCTGAGGATCTGAAAAAAGAATTGTTGCTCTACATAAAGATGGCCTAGGCCATAAGAAGATTGCCAAGACCCTGAAACTGAGCCGCAACAGGGTGGCCAAGACCATACAGTGGTTTAACAGGACAGGAAGCGCTCATCTTGTTGAGAAACACTGGATAGACGTCTACTACAAAAACACCTTCATTGTAGAGGAGTAACATGTAAAGACATCCAGTTCTGAAGGAGTTACTTTTTTTCCCCGTAAACAGCCTCTTCCCTATCAAAATGGATATCTTGCCGAAATTATTATATGCCTTCCAGGCTATCCCAGACCCCCGGGATTTTTTCTCTCACTGAATAAAGCTATTTATATATAAGCCTTTATATGGCGGCATAAAAAAAAACCCCATGAATTAGATTAACTACCCTATCCTTAACTAAGAGAAGGTGGGGTTGGCTTTACCTCAAATGTTGCTATAGTCTCATGCAGCATCTATGCTCAGAATGGTAGACTGGTATTATGGTAAAAACTACGAAATTGTGGACTTGTTTGGAAAATGACCTTATCGGTCCGGACATTACCTTGGCTAGATCCCGACAAACGGCCTCCTAAAGCCATACTACCTCTTAAGTTCAGACAAAGTTACAGGTGCGGGATGCATATTTGCGTAAAGGCCTACTTTCCTCCAGGCCGACCCCCCTGACTCAATTGTTTGGACTTGCCTCCTTCCCTCCGACTATGATGAGCTCAAAATTTCTTAGTTGGCAAAGGCAGGATTGCCCTCTTCTGAGTCATACCCTTAGTGTCCGGACCCTGGCCCCCCTTCCCAGGATTCTGTCAATATGTCACAACTCAACAAGTGCATGGTTAGAGTATACTCAATTACAACATTATTTGGGCACATGGTCCTTCATTGACTCTCTGATGTGACAACATACTGGCATGGAATCTTTGTTATCTCAATCTTCTAAGCCTGTCCATACCCTTTCACAGCTATACCAGATTTTGCTAAAGGAGTCCTACCCAGAGCCGCTTCCATTCCTTTCGAAGTGGGAAGAGGAGTTACTAGTTTTACCAAAATACATAGAATGGGACAAAGTATTCACTTCCTCTAATAACATGTCTATCTCCTCCCGAGCTCAAGAGCGAAACTACTGTATTTCAGTGAGGTGGTACCGCTGCCCTACGCTCCTCTATAAAATTGACTCCTCTGTTACTGACATTTGTTGGCAGTGTTTACAGGCTCCTGGCACCATGACCCACATCTGGGGTACATGCCGAAAATATTCCCATTCTGATATAAAATTTTACACCTGTTTGATCGACTTGTTGGAGATAGAATTCCCAACAAACCACAGATCACTGTATTATCCATGTTGTCAGGCTCCAGTAAACAAATTTAGAAAAGATTGGTTAGGCATTTCAACACTGCTGCTCACTCTGTAATAGCAAGACACTGGTGACAGGTCGAAGCACCATCGCTGGCCCAATGGGCTTGCGAAATGGATAAAATTGACCAATTGGAACGTATGATTGCATGGGAGGAGGATAAAACCGAATCCTACAAGCCTATGTAGACAGTGTGGTCCCATCTCAGATACACTTTGGAGTTTGACCCATTAATTTCTTTGAAAGTGGGAAAATGTATTCACTCCAGATAACCTCCCATTGGCTCCCTCCCTTCTTTTTTTCTTTTTTTCTTCCTTCCCCTTCTATTTTCTTACTTTCCTTTCCTATCACCTCCTTCCTAATTGTCTCCTTGTGTCCTCGCTAAAGGCTTGACCATATTTTGTACTACCTCCAAGACCATAGGTTATGTTATGTAGGTTGGACCGGTAGGCCCTTTATTTTTTCAAATACCCTTTCCAGTTGACAGGGTATATGACATTGTTTATTTGCTATAAACCACCTGAAAAGGTTTCTATAATATACCTTCTATACATGCTTCAATACTGTTATATAACATTACCTTTCAGTTTGCATCACACGTCGTGAGTCATAATTCAGAGTTGTCAAGCTGTGAGCATACTTGTCTTAATATAATCTGTCTCTGTTTTATAGGCATATATTGTAAACATTGTTGCTAATAAAACTTGATGAAACTTAAACAGCTTCTTCCGTTTTTTGTGAGTAATGTATTGATGGTTTTATAGATTTTGTAAAAAAATATAATGATTTTAAGTATCAATTTCATCTAGTGTTATGTCTATGGTGGTGCCATGAAAGTCCTTAGAGCCTCTAAAATTCTAAATCTTTTGCAATAAGATTAATAATACCCTGGCTGCTTACAGTCTGTTCTCAATAAGCCTTCAGTTCTGCTTTAACCCTTTCATGCCTAAGCCTATTTCTGACATTTGTTGCTTTAAAATCAGTATTTTTTTGCTACAAAATGACTTAGAACCCCAAACATTATATATATATAGATATATATATATATATCTATAGATATATATATAAATGTATATATATCTATATATATATATATATCTATAGATATATATATATATATATATATCTATAGATATATATATAGATATCTAAATGTATATATATCTATATATATATATATCTATAGATATATATATATATATATATCTATAGATATATATATAGATATCTATATCTATATATATATCTATAGATATATATATATATATATATATATATATATATATATATATATATATATATATATATAATTATTATTTTACAGGATTTATATAGCGCCAACAGTTTACGTAGCGCTTTACAACTTGAGGGTAGACAAGTACAAGTACAATACACTTTAATACAGTAGGAATCAGAGGGCCCTGCTCCTTAGAGCTTACAATCTAAGATATCTAATATATCTAATCTAATATATATATATAATAATATATTTTTAACATATATAAAATTTTAGCAGAGACCCTAGAGAATAAAATGGTGATCGCTGCAATGTTTTATGTCACACAGTATTTGCGCAGCAGTCCTTCAAATGCTTTTTTTGGGAAAAAAATACACTTTCATGAATTAAAAAAAAAAACTAAACAGGAAAGTTAGCCCATTTTTTTTGAATAACGTGAAAGATGATGTTATGCTGAGTAAATAGATACCTAACACGTCATGCGTTAAAACTGTGCATACTCGCGGATGGGCGACAAACTACGGTACCTAAAAATCTCCATAGGCGGCACTTTAAAAAAAAGTAACGGTTACCAGGTTAGAGTTACAGAGGAGGTCTTTTTCTAGAATTATTGCTCTCATTCTGACGATCTTAGCAAAACCTCACATGGGTGATTTGAACACCATTTACATTTGCGGCTGTGACTTACGTATCCGTTTTTGTTGTACAGGGATGGGGTGGCTGCAAAAAAAAAAAAATTTTCTTCTTTTTTTTTTTTTTTTCACATCGTTCCTTTAAAAATTAAAAATAAAATCTGATCACTTTTATTGCTGTCACAAGGAATGGAAACATCCCTTGTGACAGTAATATGTGGTGACAGGTCCTCTCTATGGAGGGATCGGGGGTCTAAAACACCCCAAATCCCTCCTTTGCACTTAAAAGTATTCAGATCACCAGAATTTGCGATTCTGAATGCTGTCATTTTTTTAAAATAGGCGCCATTGGCAGCCGAGTAAACCGGGAAGTGACGTTGTGCCGTCGTTTCCGGGATTTTATATCGGAGACCCGATCAGAGCCAAATCCAGCTTTGTTTGGGTCTAACTGGCGGACGCTCTGGCTGGTGGCTCGGGTCTCCCGGTGGGATGGGAGGCCCGGGAAGAGTGGCGGAAGGTGGCGGGAGGGGGACGACATCCCCTCCCGCTCCTTTAGGATAACAGCCGAGCGGCTTTTAGCCACATCGATTGTTATCACTAAAGAGCCAAACACTGTCTCTAAAAAACGGTAGCTGCAGGCATCATCCCGGTATAACCCCTTCAAGCCATGAACACGAATTTGCGTACGGTCGGTGCGAAGGGGTTAAAATAACTTTTAAAACAACATTAACGAGTTAAAATGGATATGAGATTTGAATGATCGAGTTTAGATTCACTTTTTTGCTTTACAAGATCATCATTTTCAAACAAAAAAAAATGATAGTCTTCCAAAGAATAAAGAATTACCATGTCAAAATATGGGAAGATATTAGGATATAAAAATAATTTTAGAACAAGGATAATCATTTGTATATTTTAGGGTTACTCAGATTTAAACATATAAATAATTTTATTGAAACAAAATATTTTTTTTATATCGATTCAAATCACTTGCGTTTAAAGCTACGGTGCACCTTTGGCGTCCTGCCACTAGAGGCTGCTGAAATGACAGCCTTTGTTCCTCGACGCCCATCCATTCATTGCACATTATTATACTACACAGTGAGTGAGACATCACAGTCAGTGAGGCATGCTGGACCAGAATTGGACTCCAGCCGTTTGTTACAATGTTTCTTTATAACGTTTCAATGCAGCCGTTTGCAAAAAAAAAAAAAAAATATATATATAGATGGCCCTGCAAACTGATTGGATAAGCTTTGTAAGTGCCAATCATAAGATTTTCTGAAAGCGGGAGTGAATAAATTTGTGGCCGAAAGAGTATTTATTGATTTATTTGATAGAGATCACTTTTTTTTTTTTTTTCTTTTTGCGTCCAAAGGGTTAAACAGCTTTCTTTTGCCATACAATAATTGTCTTAGGGTCGCAAGCGGCAAGACCTGTTATCTGTAAATGTATCTCGAGTGGCATTTTCAGTATGCAGTGACATTTGAAAATACCATATAATGTCATGCCATGTAATACAGCATGTTTTACATTATCTGTTCAGTAGACTAATCTGCATAAAATATCAATATGTCTGAGTAATCTGGCAACGCTTAACCTTCGTTGCAGCGATAATATATTTCTAGAGATGCAAGAAATCCATCCAAGGTCCAAAAACACAAAAAAAAAAAAAAAATTCAGTGAGCGTTAGAATGTAGCAAGCTGAGAAGCGAATGAATATCAGTATTGTATACTGTAAGGTCATTGTGAGGTCTTTGAGATTTTTAACATAAAGCACGCATTAAAGGGTACAGTCGTACATTGCAAATTATTCCTGACCATGAAGTGGATTGACAGGTCTACCTGAATAGAATCCATGAATAGGTCTGTTTTTTATGATACCGGAATAGCTTTAAAGACACGGTTCTCTGAAACAGATGAGAATATTTCATTCCATGGAGGTTACGGGGTTTTTATTGTAGCAATCGCTCTTTATGTGCACTTCTTCTCCAAGATGTGGTGGCCCTGTCTCCTAGAAAAAAGGACTTTCTAAAAGGGATCAGATCAGTAGAGTCTCTGGAATATTTCACCCATCCATAGTATTCCTGGAAATGCCTGACTTAATCATTTCACATCAGACAAGTCCGCTCTGTACATGTAACATTTATGGTGTTTTCAGAGCCATTCTACTTCATAGTACATTGAGTGGACTATGACTGAAGCATTCTCCAGAACATATAGACCATGTCATTGGAAAGATGCAAGAACCTGGCTTGAACAGCAATGTGGTTTAATTGACTCAACCCAAAGGAGAGTCAAAAAAAAAGATTTTTCTCCATGCTTAAGTATATATCATTCAACAAACTCTTACTCAGTGGAATATTACAAAACCCACACATTTTTAAGAGACACGGCCAAGCTCAAAACCAAACTTACTTGAAAGGCTATTATTATAGGAAAGACGTAGAACATCGATCAATGTTTTTTGTTTTTTTGTTATCCTTTTATATCTTCCTTCTAAAATTTGAAAGAATGAAATAGTAATGCTGGAGTTTTATATTCTGACATCGTGCATGTTCTACAAATGATTTCTGTGTCACTGTTCTGTTTGAAAGTCGTGCACTTACCAAGTATATTGATCAGCTTTGTTAGGAAAGACAGTAATCCACTTTGTTCGTGTTCCTAAAAAAAGGCGTTGTGGACGTTTGCCCCTCTTTAACCACTTCAATACAGGGCACTTTCCCCACTTCATGCCCAGGCCAATTTTCAGCTTTCAGCGCTGTCGCTTTTTAAATGACAATTGCGCGGTCATACAACACTGTACCCGAACAAAATTTTTATCATTTTGTTCCCACAAATAGAGCTTTCTTTTGGTGGTATTTGATCACCTCTAGGGTTTTGCTAAACAAATAAAAAAAGACCAAAAATGTTAGGGAAAAAAAAAGGCTTTTCTTTGTTTCTGTTATAAAATTTTGGAAATAAGGAACTTTTCTCCTTCACTGATGGGCACTGATGAGGTGGCACCAATGAGGTGGCACTTATGGGCACTGGTGATGGGCACTAATATGCAGCACTGATGGGCACTGATAGGCGGCACTGATATGCAGCACTGATAGTCATTGATAGGTGGCACTGATGGACACTCATATGTGGCACTGATAGGCGACACTGATGGGCACTGAAAGGCTGCACTGATGGGTACTTATAGGTGGCACTGATGGGCACTGATAGGTGGCATGGGTGGGCACTGATGGGTTGCACTGATGGACACTGATAGTTGGCACTGATAGGCATCACTGATGAGGAGGCACTGGCAAGTGTTACTGATGGGCACTGATTAGCATCATTTATGGGCACTGATTGGCATCCCTGGTGGTCATGGGTGGGCATACCTGGTGGTCATGGGTGGTCATCATTGGTAGGCATCCCTTGTGGTCCTGGGTGGCATCCCTGGTGGTCCTGGGTGGGCACCCTCGGGGGGGAGCTGCACTGATAATCAATCAGTGCAGATCCCCCCTGTCAAGAGAGCAGCTGATCGGCTCTACTCTACTCGCGTCTGTGAGACGAAACATGACTTTTCCTGTTTATACTGTGATTAGCTGTGATTGGACACAGAGGCTCTCTACCTAGATCGCAGTTATGGTGTCTCAGACTGACATACTACACCACCAATCGCCACACTGCGCGCCCCTGTGGGCGCACGCTGCCTTATTATCCTGCTGGACGTCATATGATGCCCAGTCAGGATAAGTGAGCCACTTCCCAGCCGTCATTCTGCTATAGGCCGTGCGGAAAGCGGTTAAAGTGTATAAACCTATTCAGTTTAAAATAGAAATAAAAGGCAAAAGACTTGTATATAGATATAAAAATACATTGTAAATGCCCCCCCCCCCCCCACCTATTGTTAAAGTGATTGTAAAGGAAAAATGTATATTTAACCACTTTGAGACCGCCCACCGCATGTATACTACAGCAAGCAGGGCAGCTCTATTGCGCGAAACAACGTACCTGTATGTTTTTCATGCACTAGGTACTGTGCGCCCGATGCACGGAGGGGGAGCCAATCAGTGATCGCTCCACAGAGAGACAGAACGAGGATCTGCCTATGTAAACAAGGCAGATCCCCGTTCTGACAGGGAAGTACACAGAGATCTTTCTAGTAATCAGGAACAGTAATCTCTGTGTTCTTCCTGTCAGTCCATTCCCCACACAGTTACAAAACACTTTCAGGGAACACACTTAAACCTTTTGATCGCCCCTGATGTTAACCCCTTCCATGCCAGTGTCATTTATACAGTGTCAGTGCATATTATTTAGCACTAATCACTGTATTGGTGTCACTGAACCCCACAAAGTGTCACTTAGGGTCAAATTTGTCCACCGCAATGTCGCAGTCCCACTAGAAATCGCGGATCGCCATTACCAGTAAAAACTATAAAAAAATGAAAAGTCCATAAATCTATTCCATAGTTTGTAGACTCTATAACTTTTGCGCAAACCAATCAATATACGCTTATTGGGATTTTTTTTTTACCACAAATATGTAGAAGAATACGCAGAAAGTAAAAAATGTTCACCTTTTGTTAAAGTGATTGTAAAGGAAAAATGTTTATTTAAATGCTTCGGCTCCGGAAGGTTTTACCCCCTTCATGACCAGGCCAATTTTTGCGATACAGCACTGCATTCATTTAACTGACAATTGCGCAGTCGTGCCACACTGTACCCAAATAAATTTTTTTCCCACAAATAGATCTTTCTTTTGGTGGTATTTGATCACCTCTGCGGTTTTTCTTTTTTGCGCTATAAACAAAAAAAGACTGACAATTTTGAAAAGAAACAATATTTATAATAATGTTTTACTTTTACTTTACTTTCTGCTATAAAACATATCTAATAAAAAATTCAAAAAATTTAATTTCTTCATAAATTTAGGCCAATATGTATTCTGGTACACATTTTTGGTAAAAAGATTCTAATAAGCGTATATTGATTGGTTTGCGCAAAAGTTACAATGTCTACAAACTATGATATATATATCTTTTTGTAAATATTTTATTATATCTTTTCATGTGACAACACTGAATAAATGACACTTTGCTACAATGTAAAGTAGTGAGTGTACAGCTTGTATAACAGTGTAAATTTGCTGTCCCCTCAAAATAACCCAACACACAGCCATTAATGTCTAAGCCGCTGGCAACAAACGTGAGTACACCTCTAAGTGAAAATGTCCAAATGGGGCCCAATTAGTCATTTTCCCTCCCCGATGTCATGTGACTCCTTAGTGTTACAAGGTCTCAGGCGTGAATGGGGAGCAGGTGTGTTAAATTTGGTGTTATCGCTCTCACTCTCTCATACTGGTCACTGGAAGTTCAACATGGCACCTCATGGCAAAGAACTCTCTGAGGATCTGAAAAAAAAGAATTGTTGCTCTACATAAAGATGCCCTAGACTATAAGAAGATTGTCAAGACCCTGAAACTGAGCTGCAGCACAGTGGCCAAGATCATACAGCAGTTTAACAGGACAGGTTCCACTCAGAACAGGCCTCGCCATGGTTGACCAAAGAAGTTGAGTGCATGTGCTCAGCGTCATATCCAGAGGTTGTCTTTGGTAAATAGATGTATGAGTTCTGCCAGCATTCCTGCAGAGGTTGAAGGGGTGGGGGGTCGGCCTGTCAGTGCTCAGACCATACGCCGCACACTGCATCAAATTGGTCTGCATGGCTGTCGTCCCAGAAGGAAGCCTCTTCTAAAGATGATGCACAAAAAACCCTGCAAACAGTTTGATGAAGACAAGCAGACTAAGGACATGGATTACTGGAACCTGGCCTGTGGTCTGATGAGACCAATATAAACTTATTTGGGTCAGCTGGTGTCAAGCATGTGTGGCGGCAACCAGGTGAAGAGTACAAAGACAAGTGTGTCTTGCCTACAGTCAAGCATGGTGGTGGGAGTGTCATGGTCTGGGGCTGCATGAGTGCTGCCGGCACTGGGGAGCTACAGATCATTGAGGGAACCATGAATGCCAACATGTACTGTGACATACTGAAGCAGAGCATGATCACCTGCCTTTGGAGTATTCCAACATAATAACAACCCCAAACACACCTCCAAGACGACCACTGCCTTGCTAAAGAAGCTGAGGGTAAAGGTGATGGACTGGCCAAGCATGTCTCCGGACCTAAACTCTATTGAGCACCTGTGGGGCATCCTCAAATGGAAAGTGGAGGAGTGCAAGGTCTCTAACATCCACCAGCTTTGTGATGTCATCATGGAGGAGTGGAAGAGGACTCCAGTGGCAACCTGTGAAGCTCTGGTGAACTCCATGCCCAAGAGGGTTAAGGCAGTGCTGGAAAATAATGATGGCTACACAAAATATTGACAAGTTGGCCCAATTTGGACATTTTCACTTAGGGGTGTACTCACTTTTGATGCCAGCAGTTTAGACATTAATGGCTGTGTGTTGAGTTATTTTGAGGGGACAGCAAATTTACACTGTTATACAAGCTGTACACTCACTACTATATATATATATATTTTTTTAGTAATGGCGGCGATCAGCAACTTAGAGCGGAAAAGTGATATTGCGGTGGACAATTGGGACACCTAATGCCGCGTACACACGAGCGGACTTTCCGGCAGACAATTCAATCGTGTGTGGGCTCCAGCTGACTTTTTTTTCCCCCAAAAGTCAGACGGACCTAGAAATAAATCATGTTTCAACTCGAGTCTGGTCGAAAAGTCAGCTGGTCTGTATACTAGTCCGACGGACTGAAACCAACGCTAGGGCAGCTATTGGCTACTGGCTATGAACTTCCTTATTTTAGTCCGGTGTACATCATCACGTACGAATCCGTCAGACTTTGGTGTGATCGTGTGTAGGCAAGTCCTTTCATTTGAAGGTCCGGCGGACCTACGCTGCAAAGTCCGTCGGAAAGACTGTCGGACCTAGTCCGTCGAAAAGTTATACTTTATACATAACTGACACTTTTTGGGGATCAGTAACACTAATACAGTGATCAGTGATAAAAAAATATGCAACTGTTCTAATGACACTGGCTGGGAAGGGGTTAACATCAGAGGCAATCAAAGGGTTCAATGTGTTCCTAGCCATTGCTTCTGTACTGTGGAGGGAGGTGCTTTTACTAAGGAAAGACATTGATTCAGGTCCCTGCTTTGCAGGAACACAGGATCAATGCCTTCCCTACTGACACAAATGGCGATCTGTCTTGTTTACATAGGCCGATCGCCATTCTGTCTGTGTACTGAACAATCGGCGGGTGCTAGTGGACATCGAGTCTGTGGTACCTTCCGCTGGGCTCCCGCTGTGTGTGATCACAACAGGAGCCGGCCGGCTGCAGCACACGTGCGCTCCCCAGACCTGCAAGTGTCAGATCACGTACAAGGTACATGATCTGGCGCAGAGTGGCCGCCCTGTTGCAGTATATCTTAGGTGGGCGTTCCGCAAGTGGTTAAAGTATACAGTATGTAAACCCTCACCTTGTAAATAAAAAAACGTCCAGTTTAAAATAGAAATGAAAGGCAAAACATTTGTGTATAGATATAAAAATTATAAATCCCCCCCCCCCCTTTTGTTAAGTGATCACATTCCCTCTGTTCTCTGCTGCACAAGAGCTGTGGGAGGAGAAGCAGTGGCACACTGAACTTCACAGTAATTGGCTGTGAGGGGGGGGGGGGGGGGCTGTGTCAGGACAAGTCTGATCAACGGAGGAAAGCAGGCTGAGTTCCCAGCACAGCTAACAAACTGAGCACAGTGTGTTCTCCTCCTTAGTGTGGTCATTTAATAATAGGAAAGCAGATGGACTGGCAGGAACACCAGGGATTTCACACAAAGGAAGCAATACAAAGAGAAAAAGATACTTTCTCATACAAGTACATGGTACAGCAGGCACATATCAGGATTCAGAATATGAAATGTTGGGTTTAAATATTCTTTAACTATTATTATTACACAGGATTTATACAGCACCAACAGTTTGCTTAGTGATTTACAATATAAAAGGAGACAGTACAGTTACAATACAATAAAATACAAGAGGGTTAACCACTTGCCGACCACCCGCTACTGTTATACAGCGACAAGATGGTTCGGCTGCCCGAATCGCCATAGGTGTACTTTGTTTCGTGTACTAGCCTGTGAGGGCACACGTGCGTCACGTGCCGATAGGCCAGCAGGGGGAGCCAATCAGCGGGTCCGGGTCCGGGCAACCGCGATCGTTTCCTGCAGAGACAGAACAGGGATCTGCCAAAGTAAACAAGGCAGATCTCCATTCTCCACCAATAAATATACACTTATTGGGATTTTTTTTATAAAAAATATGTAGAAGACTACATAATGACTTAAACTGATGAAGAAATTTTTTTTGATTTGTTATTGGGTATGTTTTATAGCAAAAATGGCCTGGTCATTAAATCCTTCCGGTCCTTAAGTGGATAAAGTGGAACTTCACTCTCTCAATCAACATTGATTATTTTAAACCTTGCGCTGCTAGAATGAGTAAATGAGTAAATAGATAGGAAAGCATATTTATTTATTCATATTTACTTGTATACTTATAATTTAATTGTTTACATTTGTTCAGTAACTTTCTGGTTCCTCTGCCTAGACAAATGATGTCATGCATCCCAGGAGTCTTCAGGAGGGAAGGAGGGGTTTTCTCAGCTAAGCGCACCCTTCTGTCTGCATGTCTGAGCTAAGAGCAGATGGTTTCAGGAAGTAAATGATACATGAATTATCTGCCCTTACGCAAGATGGCCAGAGCCAGAAATGCTAGGGGGTGTTTTGGAAAGTGATTTATCTGCAAAATAAAGCATGGAGACATGGATTGGTGTGGGGGTGGGTTTGCTTTGCATTCTAAAAATGAGATTAAATAGCGTTTTTGGTTTGTGGTGCTCAGCTGCAAGTGTAGTTCCGTTTTAAGAGGGTGCTGCTCATAAAAGCTTACAATCTAATAAGGTGGGTCAAGTGGTACAAAAGGTAATAACTGTGAGGGATGAGCTGATGGAATAATTAAAAGTTGTTAGGTGAAGGTGCATTAGGCTTCCCTGAAGAGAGGAGTTTTCAGGGATCACCTGCAGGCAAAAGGTGGCCAGAGTAGGCAATAACCAAACAGATTGAGGTATAGAGTTCCAGAGAATGGGAGAGACTCTGGAGAAGTCCTGGAGATGAGCATGGGAGAAGGAGACAAGAGAGCGAGAGAGCAGGAGATCTTGGGGAAAGCAGAGAGGATGGTTTGGGTGATATTTTGAGACAAGATTGGTGATGCAGCTTGTGACTGAGTTGTGAATAGGGATGAGCTTCGTGTTCGAGTCGAACCCATGTTCGACTCGAACATCGGCTGTTCGACCGTCCGTCGAATTGCGAACGTTATGGGCCGTTCGCGCCAAATTCGTGTGGCGCGTCACGGCCCATAATTCACTGCGGCATCGCAGTGCATTGCTGGCTGATGATTGGCCAAGCATGCACTATGACCCGCATGCTTGGCCAATCACAGCGCCGTCAGTAGAGAGAGCTGTAATTGGCCAAAGCCAGGGTGGCTTTGGCCAATTATGGCTCAGGGGATTTAGTACACGCCCCACACTATATAAGGCCGCCTGCACGGCGGCCCTGTGTAGTGTGTTCCGGTGTGCTGAGAGATAGAGAGAGAGACAGACAGTGTCATTTGATTTGAGTTAGCTAGATTAGGCTAGATCTGTTCCTGCTATTTACATTTAGTGCAGTGCGTCCTGCTCACAGTGTTCAGCTAGATCCGTTCCTGCTATTTACATTTAGTGCAGTGCGTCCTGCTCACAGTGTTCAGCTAGATCTGTTCCTGCTATTTACATTTAGTGCAGTGCGTCCTGCTCACAGTGTTCAGCTAGATCCGTTCCTGCTATTTACATTTAGTGCAGTGCGTCCTGCTCACAGTGTTCAGCTAGATCCGTTCCTGCTATTTACATTTAGTGCAGTGCGTCCTGCTCACAGTGTTCAGCTAGATCCGTTCCTGCTATTTACATTTAGTGCAGTGCGTCCTGCTCACAGTGTTCAGCTAGATCTGTTCCTGCTATTTACATTTAGAGCAGTGCGTCCCGCTCACAGTGTTCAGCTAGATCCGTTCCTGCTATTTACATTTAGTGCAGTGCGTCCTGCTCACAGTGTTCAGCTAGATCTGTTCCTGCTATTTACATTTAGTGCAGTCAGTGCGTCCTGCTCACAGTGTTCAGCTAGATCCGTTCCTGCTATTTACATTTAGTGCAGTGCGTCCTGCTCACAGTGTTCAGCTAGATCTGTTCCTGCTATTTACATTTAGTGCAGTGCGTCCTGCTCACAGTGTTCAGCTAGATCCGTTCCTGCTATTTACATTTAGTGCAGTCAGTGCGTCCTGCTCACAGTGTTCAGCTAGATCCGTTCCTGCTATTTACATTTAGTGCAGTGCGTCCTGCTCACAGTGTTCAGCTAGATCTGTTCCTGCTATTTACATTTAGTGCAGTGCGTCCTGCTCACAGTGTTCAGCTAGATCCGTTCCTGCTATTTACATTTAGTGCAGTCAGTGCGTCCTGCTCACAGTGTTCAGCTAGATCCGTTCCTGCTATTTACATTTAGTGCAGTCAGTGCGTCCTGCTCACAGTGTTCAGCTAGATCTGTTCCTGCTATTTACATTTAGTGCAGTCAGTGCGTCCTGCTCACAGTGTTCAGCTAGATCTGTTCCTGCTATTTACATTTAGTGCAGTGCGTCCTGCTCACAGTGTTCAGCTAGATCCGTTCCTGCTATTTACATTTAGTGCAGTGCGTCCTGCTCACAGTGTTCAGCTAGATCTGTTCCTGCTATTTACATTTAGTGCAGTGCGTCCTGCTCACAGTGTTCAGCTAGATCCGTTCCTGCTATTTACATTTAGTGCAGTCAGTGCGTCCTGCTCACAGTGTTCAGCTAGATCCGTTCCTGCTATTTACATTTAGTGCAGTCAGTGCGTCCTGCTCACAGTGTTCAGCTAGATCCGTTCCTGCTATTTACATTTAGTGCAGTGCGTCCTGCTCACAGTGTTCAGCTAGATCCGTTCCTGTTATCTTCCTACTGACAGGCAGGCTTGTCTGGTTACAGTATATAAAGCTACCTGAAGAAAATTACAGGTGTTCTATCCCAGCTTAGTGCAGCTACAGGCCATTAGTATGTCTGGAAGGCCAAGAAGGAGAGGCAGACAGTCACAAGCCAATAAGAGAGGGCAAGCAGGCTCTGTGTCTAGTGCTGGTCGTGGAGACGGTGCATCCTCATCAGCCCGTGGCCATGGGACACGCTTGGCCTTTTTTTCGGCAGCTGGCCGTGTTGAGCCGCAACATGCGGAAGACTTGGTCGAGTGGATGACCAAGCCGTCCTCATCCTCCTCATCCTCTCTCACCCATGCCCAGGGTGCTTTGTCTGGCAAAGCAGCGGCCTCTTCCCTCAGCTCAATGTCATCAGTGACTCCTTCCCTAGCTCCACCATGTCCTCATGAGGATTCCCTCGAACTGTTTGACCACAGTGTTGGGTACATGCTCCAGGAGGATGCCCAGCGTTTGGAAGGCTCTGATGATGATACTGAGCTCGATGAAGGCAGTAACATGAGCACGGACAGAGGGGGTGCCCAAGAAGGACAGCAATCTGGCAGTCATGCTCCCCCTGCTGCAGCATACTGCCAGGTTTGCTCCAGTGATGAGGAGGGAGGGGATGATGAGGTCACTGACTCAACGTGGGTGCCTGATAGGAGAGAGGAGGAGGAGGAGGAGGAGGCGGCACATCACCAACGAGGCAGGATGCCCTCCAGGGGCCAGCCTAAGGGCAGCACATTGACTGCATCACACCCCAAAGCTCCACATGTGCAGGGCGCTGCAGTCTCTGCGCGTTATTCAAAAAGTTCTTTGGTGTGGGCCTTTTTTGAGACGAGTGCATCAGATCGCACTGCTGCTATTTGCAACATATGTCTCAAGCGTATCTCGCGTGGCCAAAACATCTCCCGCTTGGGTACCACATGCTTGACCAGACATATGTTGACCTGCCATGCAGTTCGTTGGCAAGCATATCTAAAAGACCCACACCAAAGAACAAAGAGGATCTCTCCTTGCTCCTCATCAGCTGAGATTTCCAACCCCACTAGACCTTCAGTCCTCTCTGAGACCTGCAGTGAGAGGAACGAAGGTGTAGAATTAGGTGTGTCACAGCCAAGTACTTGTGGGCAATCTGCTTTTGGTACACCGACGTCAGATTGTACCAGGCAAATTTCCCTGCCCCAGCTGCTGCACCGCCGAAAGAAGTTTGCTCCCAGCCATCCACATGCCCAGCGGTTGAATGCTAGCTTGGCAAAATTGCTAGCACTTCAACTGCTGCCTTTTCAGTTGGTAGACTCTGCCCCCTTCCGTGAGTTTGTGGAATGTGCGGTTCCTCAGTGGCAGGTACCCAAACGCCACTTTTTCTCACGGAAGGCGATTCCGGCTCTCTACCGGCATGTGGAAGGCAATGTCCATGCCTCGCTGGACAGGGCGGTCAGCGGTAAGGTGCATATTACCGCTGACTCATGGTCCAGCAGGCATGGACAGGGACGTTACTTAAGTTTCACGGCGCATTGGGTGACTCTGCTGGCAGCTGGGAAGGATGCAGGACAAGGTGCAGTAGTGTTGGAGGTTGTTCCGCCACCACGCCTCCAAAATGCTGATTGTGACACACCTCTCTCCTCCACCCCCTCCTCTTCTTCTACCTCCATGGCCTCTTCCTCGGAACCAGCGGTGCTCCGTAGGCGTTCAAGGGGCTACGCAAGTACGCAGGCCAAAAGATGCCATGCGGTGCTTGAGCTGGTGTGCTTGGGGGACAGGAGCCACACTGGGGCAGAGGTTCTGTCAGCTCTGCAGGGGCAGGTTCAGAGGTGGTTGACGCCACGCCAACTTAAGGCAGGAATGGTGGTTTGCGACAATGGCACCAACCTCCTCTCTGCCCTCCGACAGGGACAACTGACCCATGTGCCCTGTTTGGCTCACGTCCTTAACTTGGTGGTGCAGCGGTTCTTGGGCAGGTACCCGGGCTTACAGGATGTCCTGAGGCAGGCCAGGAAAGTCTGTTTGCATTTCCGCCGGTCATATAATGCCAGTGCTCGGCTGACGGACCTCCAAAAGGAGTTTAACCTGCCCAAGAACCGCCTAATCTGTGACATGCCCACCAGGTGGAACTCGACATTGGCCATGCTGCAGCGGCTGCACACGCAGCAGAGGGCCATCAATGAGTACCTGTGCGACTATGGCACCAGGACAGGGTCAGGGGACCTTGGTTTTTTTTCCCCACGCCAGTGGGCCATGATCAGGGATGCATGCACTGTCCTGTCACCATTCGAGGAGGCCACGAGGATGGTGAGCACTGACAGTGCATGCATCAGTGACACTGTCCCCCTTGTCCACCTGTTGGAGCACACGCTGCGTGGAATAATGGACAGGGCACTTGAGGCAGAACAGAGGCAGGAAGAGGAGGACTTCCTTAGCTCTCAAGGCCCCCTTTATCCAGACAGTGTTCCTGCGTGCCCGCCGATCACACAGGAAGAGGACGAGGAGGAGGAGGAGGAGTAAGATTGTGTCAGTATGGAGGTGGAGCCTGGCACTCAGCATCAGCAGTCTTTAAGGGATCAGTCCCAAGGAACACATGGACTTGTACGTGGCTGGGAGGAGGTGGCTGCGGACGTTGTTGTCCTTAGTGACCCAGAGGACTCCGGACCGAATGCCTCAGCAAACCTACGCTGCATGGCCTCCCTGATCCTGCAAAGCCTGCGTAAGGATCCTCGTATTCGTGGTATCAAGGAGAAGGACCAATACTGGCTGGCAACCCTCCTTGATCCACGTTACAAGGGTAAGGTTGCGGACCTTATCTTGCCATCGCAGAGGGAGCAGAGGATGAAACATCTTCGGGAGGCCTTGCAGAAAGGTCTGTGCAACGCGTTCCCAGAGACTGGGAGGTTACAAACTCCTGTTTCTGGACAACGTGTTGCTGAGGCTTCGGTCAGTCAAAGAAGGAGCGGTGGAGAAGGTGGCCGTCTGACCGATGCGTTCAGACAATTTTTTGGTCCGCAGCCCCAAGGTATGATCGGTTCCAGCAACCATCGCCAGCGTCTGTTTTACATGGTGCAGGAATACCTAGGGGCAAGATCAGACTTGGACACCTTTCCCACCGAAAATCCTCTGGGTTACTGGGTCTTGAGGATGGATCACTGGCCAGAGCTTGCACAGTATGCAATTGAGCTACTGGCCTGTCCTGCATCCAGCGTTCTTTCGGAACGCACATTCAGTGCTGCTGGAGGCATGGTAACCGATCACAGGGTGCGTCTGTCCACTGACTCGGTCGATCGGCTGACCTTCATAAAAATGAATCAGTCTTGGATCACCACCAGCTACCAAGCACCTGATGCTGATGTAACTGAATAATTTTTTTCAGATCCCTTCAAAGACTGCCTATGCTGATGCTGAGTGACTATCCCTGAGTAATTATCCTCTTCCTCCTCAATCATCACGCTGATAGCTTGTAAGAACATTTTTGGTTCTGGGCGCCACCACCAGTGCCTAAGGCACAATTTTTCAGCCCCTGTTTAACAGGGGCGTGTAATTACAATTTTTGATGTAATACTTTGCAGCAGGGCTCGTTCCTGCATTCCAACTAGAGTGTCTGTGAGGGGTTGCAGTGTTGTGGCACCAGCACCAGTGCCTAAGGCCCAATTTTTCTGCCCCTGTCTAACAGGGGCGTGTAATTACAATTTTTGATGCAATACTTTGCAGCAGGGCTCGTTCCTGCGTTCCAACTAGAGTGTCTGTGAGGGGTTGCAGTGTTGTGGCACCAGCACCAGTGCCTAAGGCCCAATTTTTCTGCCCCTGTCTAACAGGGGCGTGTAATTACAATTTTTGATGCAATACTTTGCAGCAGGGCTCGTTCCTGCGTTCCAACTAGAGTGTCTGTGAGGGGTTGCAGTGTTGTGGCACCAGCACCAGTGCCTAAGGCCTAATTTTTCAGCTCCTGTTCAACAGGGGCATGTAATTACAATTCTTGATCTAATATTTTACAGCAGGGCCCTGTGAGGGCTTACAGTGTTTTGGCCACAGCAACACCTAAGGCCCAAATTTCTGCTGAGTATATAGGGCAGGACCCTACTTTCAAACATCTAACTTACAAACGACTCCTACTTGCAAACGGAAGGAGACAACAGGAAGTGAGATGAAATCTACCCCTAGGAAGGGAAATTCTCTCATGTAAGAGTTAATATGGGAAAACAATTTCTCCTTTCCACTGATGCTTTCCAATCCTTGTTCCACAAAAAAACCCAAATTTTCAAAAAACATTTTTCATTGGGACAAAAAAGTGAGGTGAAATCTTCTGAAGAGGAAGAAAGACGCAAAACAAATGTCACAGGGGTGATAACCCTTCCCTATGTTTTCCAAAAAGCTTAGAAAAGATTTTTTGGCTGGAGCTAAACACGTTAAAAATGTTCAAAATTACAAACAGATTCTACTTAACAACAAACCTACAGTCCCTGTCTTGTTTGCACCGCCTTTATACTGCTGTTCAGAGTATATAGGGACCTTTCCTTATTTTAATTTGGGTGCGGGGTTCCCCTTAATATCCATACAAGACCCAAAGGGCCTGGTAATGGACTGGGGGGTACCCATGCCGTTTGTCTCACTGATTTTCATCCATATTGCCAGGACCCGACATGACATTAAACCCGCAAGCAGTTTTAACCACTTGCCGACCGCCTCACGCCTATATACGTGAGCAGAGCGGCACGGGCAGGCAAAATCACGTACCTGAAACGTGATTGCCTTCCCGCGGGTGGGGGGTCCGATCGGACCCCCCCCCGGTGCCAGCTGCGGTCGGCATTTGGTTGGGAGCGATGAGAGACGAGGGGGAGACCATCCGATCGTGGCCCCCCCCTCGCGATCGCTCCCAGCCACTGACAAACATCCCCTGCCTCTGTATAGTACACAGAGGCAGAGGATGTGATGTCATCTCTCCTCGGCTGTCAGTTTCCGTTCCAGCGCCGAGGAGAGATGACATGTAAGTAAGTGCACAACACAAACACACACAGTAGAACATGCCAGGCATACATTACACCCCCGATCCCCCCCCGATCGCCCCCCGATCCCCCCCCAATCACCCCCCCCCTGTCACAAACTGACACCAAGCAGGTTTTTTTTTTTTTTTTTTTTTTTTTTCCTGATTACTGCATAGTGTCAGTTTGTGACAGTTAGCAGTGTTAGGACAGTTACTGTAACCCCCCTGTAGGTCTAGGGTACCCCCCTTACCCCCCCTAATAAAGTTTTAACCCCTTGATCACCCCCCCTCACCAGTGTCGCTAAGAGATCATTTTTCTGATCGCTGTATTAGTGTCGCTGGTGACGGTAGTTAGGGACGTAAATATTTAGGTTCGCCGTCAGTGTTTTATAGCGACAGGGACCCCCATATACTATCTAATAAATGTTTTAACCCCTTGATTGCCCCCTAGTTAACCCTTTCACCACTGATCACCGTATAACCGTTACGGGTGACGCTGGTTAGTTCGTTTATTTTTTATAGTGTCAGGGCACCCGCCGTTTATTACCGAATAAAGGTTTAGCCCCCTAATCGCCCGGCGGTGATATGCGTCGCCCCAGGCAGCGTCAGATTAGCGCCAGTACCCCCCCTAATAAAGTTTTAACCCCTTGATCACCCCCTGTCGCCAGTGTCGCTAAGCGATCATTTTTCTGATCGCTGTATTAGTGTCACTGGTGACGCTAGTTAGGGACGTAAATATTTAGGTTCGCCGTCAGTGTTTTATAGCGACAGGGACCCCCATATACTATCTAATAAATGTTTTAACCCCTTGATTGCCCCCTAGTTAACCCTTTCACCACTGATCACCGTATAACTGTTACGGGTGACGCTGGTTAGTTAGTTTATTTTTTATAGTGTCAGGGCACCCGCCGTTTATTACCGAATAAAGGTTTAGCCCCCTGATCGCCCGGCGGTGATATGCGTTGCCCCAGGCAGCGTCAGATTAGCGCCAGTACCGCGAACACCCACGCACGCACCGTACACGCACCATACACCTCCCTTAGTGGTATAGTATCTGATCGGATCAATATCTGATCCGATCAGATCTATACTAGCGTCCCCAGCAGTTTAGGGTTCCCAAAAACGCAGTGTTAGCGGGATCAGCCCAGATACCTGCTAGCACCTGCGTTTTGCCCCTCCGCCCAGGCGAGCCCAGCCCACCCAAGTGCAGTATCGATCGATCACTGTCACTTACAAAACACTAAACGCATAACTGCAGCGTTCGCAGAGTCAGGCCTGATCCCTGCGATCGCTAACAGTTTTTTTGGTAGCATTTTGGTGAACTGGCAAGCACCAGCCCCAGGCAGCGTCAGATTAGCGCCAGTACCGCTAACACCCACGCACGCAGCATACGCCTCCCTTAGTGGTATAGTATCTGAACAGATCAATATCTGATCCGATCAGATCTATACTAGCGTCCCCAGCAGTTTAGGGTTCCCAAAAACGCAGTGTTAGCGGGATCAGCCCAGATACCTGCTAGCACCTGCGTTTTGCCCCTCCGCCCGGCCCGGCCCAGCCCACCCAAGTGCAGTATCGATCGATCACTGTCACCCCGGTCGTAGTCAAACCAGCACTGCAGTAACACTTGGTGACGTGGCGAGTCCCATAAGTGCAGTTCAAGCTGGTGAGGTGGCAAGCACAAGTAGTGTCCCGCTGCCACCAAAAAGACAAACACAGGCCCGTCATGCCCATAGTGCCCTTCCTGCTGCATTCGCCAATCCTAATTGGGAACCCACCGCTTCTGCAGCGCCCGTACTTCCCCCATTCACATCCCCAACCAAATGCAGTCGGCTGCATGAGAGGCATTTTCTTTATGTCCTCCCGAGTACCCCTACCCAGCGAACCCCCCAAAAAATATGTTGTGTCTGCAGCAAGCGCGGATATAGCCGTGACACCCGCTATTATTGTCCCTCCTGTCCTGACAATCCTGGTCTTTGCATTGGTGAATGTTTTGAACGCTACCATGCACTAGTTGAGTATTAGCGTAGGGTACAACATTGCACAGACTAGGCACACTTTCACAGGGTCTCCCAAGATGCCATCGCATTTTGAGAGACCCGAACCTGGAACCGGTTACAGTTATTATAGTTAGTTACAAAAAAAAGTGTAAAAAAAAAAAAACACAAACAAAAATATAAAATAAAAATAGTTGTCGTTTTATTGTTCTCTCTCTCTCTATTCTCTCTCTATTGTTCTGCTCTTTTTTACTGTATTCTATTCTGCAATGTTTTATTGTTATTGTTATTGTTATTATGTTTTATCATGTTTGCTTTTCAGGTATGCAATTTTTTTATACCTTACCGTTTACTGTGCTTTATTGTTAACCATTTTTTTGTCTTCAGGTATGCCATTCACGACTTTGAGTGGTTATACCAGAATGATGCCTGCAGGTTTAGGTATCATCTTGGTATCATTCTTTTCAGCCAGCGGTCGGCTTTCATGTAAAAGCAATCCTAGTGGCTAATTAGCCTCTAGACTGCTTTTACAAGCAGTGGGAGGGAATGCCCCCCCCCCCCAACATCTTCCGTGTTTTTCTCTGGCTCTCCTGTCTCAACAGGGAACCTGAAAATGCAGCCGGTGATTCAGCCAGCTGACCATAGAGCTGATCAGAGACCAGAGTGGCTCCAAACATCTCTATGACCTAAGAAACCGGAAGCTACGAGCATTTTATGACGTAGATTTCGCCGGATGTAAACAGCGCCATTGGGAAATTGGGAAAGCATTTTATCACACCGATCTTGGTGTGATCAGATGCTTTGAGGGCAGAGGAGAAATCTAGGGTCTAATAGACCCCAATTTTTGCAAAAAAGAGTACCTGTCACTACCTATTGCTATCATAGGGGATATTTACATTCCCTGAGATAACAATAAAAATGATTTAAAAAAAAAAAAAAATGAAAGGAACAGTTTAAAAATAAGATAAAAAAATAATAATAATAAAGAAAAAAAAAAAAAAAAAAAAAAAAAAGCACCCCTGTCCCCCCTGCTCTCGCGCTAAGGTGAACGCAAGCGTTGGTCTGGCGTCAAATGTAAACAGCAATTGCACCATGCATGTGAGGTATCGCCGCGAAGGTCAGATCGAGGGCAGTAATTTTAGCAGTAGACCTCCTCTGTAAATCTAAAGTGGTAACCTGTAAAGGCTTTTAAAGGCTTTTAAAAATGTATTTAGTTTGTCGCCACTGCACGTTTGTGCGCAATTTTAAAGCATGTCATGTTTGGTATCTATGTACTCGGCCTAAGATCATCTTTTTTATCTCATCAAACATTTGGGCAATATAGTGTGTTTTAGTGCATTAAAATGTAAAAAAGTGTGTTTTTTCCCCAAAAAATGCGTTTGAAAAATCGCTGCGCAAATACTGTGTGAAAAAAAAAAATGAAACACCCACCATTTTAATCTGTAGGACATTTGCTTTAAAAAAAATATATAATGTTTGGGGGTTCAAAGTAATTTTCTTGCAAAAAAAAATTATTTTTTTATGTAAACAATAAGTGTCAGAAAGGGCTTTGTCTTCAAGTGGTTAGAAGAGTGGGTGATGTGTGACATAAGCTTCTAGATGTTGTGCATAAAATGCCAGGACAGTTCAAACCCCCCCCAAATGACCCCATTTTGGAAAGTAGACACCCCAAGCTATTTGCTGAGAGTCATGTTGAGTCCATGGAATAATTTATATTGTGACACAAGTTGCGGGAAAGAGACAATTTTTTATTTTTTTTATTTTTTTTTGCGCAAAGTTGTCACTAAATGATATATTGCTCAAACATGCCATGGGAATATGTGAAATTACACCCCAAAATACATTCTGCTGCTTCTCCTGAGTACGGGGATACCACATGTGTGAGACTTTTTGGGAGCCTAGCCGCGTACGGGACCCCGAAAACCAAGCACCGCCTTCAGGCTTTCTAAGGCCGTAAATTTTTGATTTCACTCTTCACCGCCTATCACAGTTTCGGGGGCCATGGAATGCCCAGGTGGCAAAAAAAAACCCCAAATGACCCCATTTTGGAAAGTAGACACCCCAAGCTATTTGATGAGAGGTATAGTGAGTATTTTGCAGACCTCACTTTTTGTCACAAAGTTTTGAAAATTGAAAAAAGAAAAAAAAAATTTTTTTTTCTCGTCTTTCTTTATTTTCAAAAACAAATGAGAGCTGCAAAATACTCACCATGCCTCTCAGCAAATAGCTTGGGGTGTCTACTTTCCAAAATGGGGTCATTTGGGGGGGGTTTGTGCCACCTGGGCATTCCATGGCCTCCGAAACTGTGATAGGCAGTGAGGAGTAAAATCAAAAATGTACGCCCTTAGAAATCCTGAAGGCAGTGCTTGGTTTTCGGGGTCCCGTACGCGGCTAGGCTCCTAAAAAGTCCCACACATGTGGTATCCCCGTACTCAGGAGAAGCAGCTAAATGTATTTTGGGGTGCAATTCCACATATGCCCATGGCCTGTGTGAGCAATATATCATTTAGTGACAACTTTGTGCAAAAAAAAAAAAAAAAAAAAAAAAATTGTCACTTTCCCGCAACTTGTGTCAAAATATAAAACATTCCATGGACTCAACATGCCTCAAAGCAAATAGCTTGGGGTGTCTACGTTCCAAAATGGGGTCATTTGGGGGGGGTTTATGTCATCTGGGCATTTTATGGCCTTCAAAACCGTGATAGGTAGTGAGGAGTAAAATCAAAAATGTACGCCCTTAGAAATCCTGAAGGCGGTGCTTGGTTTTCGGGGCCCCGTACGCGGCTAGGCTCCCAAAAAGTCCCACACATGTGGTATCCCCGTACTCAGGAGAAGCAGCTAAATGTATTTTGGGGTGCAATTCCACATATGCCCATGGCCTGTGTGAGCAATATATCATTTAGTGACAACTTTTTGTAATTTTTTTTTTTTTTTTTTTTTTTTTGTCATTATTCAATCACTTGGGACAAAAAAAATGAATATTCAATGGGCTCAACATGCCTCTCAGCAAATTCCTTGGGGTGTCTACTTTCCAAAATGGGGTCATTTGTGGGGGTTTTGTACTGCCCTGCCATTTTAGCACCTCAAGAATCGACATAGGCAGTCATAAATTAAAGGCTGTGTAAATTCCAGAAAATGTACCCTAGTTTGTAGACGCTATAACTTTTGCGCAAACCAATAAATATACACTTATTGACATTTTTTTTACCAAAGACATGTGGCCGAATACATTTTGGCCTAAATGTATGACTAAAATTGAGTTTATTGGATTTTTTTTAGAACAAAAAGTAGAAAATATCATTTTTTTTCAAAATTTTCGGTCTTTTTCCGTGTATAGCGCAAAAAATAAAAACGGCAGAGGTGATCAAATACCATCAAAAGAAAGCTCTATTTGTGGGAAGAAAAGGACGCAAATTTCGTTTGGGTACAGCATTGCATGACCGCGCAATTAGCAGTTAAAGCGACGCAGTGCCGAATTGTAAAAAGTGCTCTGGTCAGGAAGGGGGTAAATCCTTCCGGGGCTGAAGTGGTTAAATGAGATTTTTTCCTTTAAAAATGACATTTGGTGCAGGGACTGTTCTAAACATGGCAAACACGCGTCACTTTACAGGCATACTATAGACACCCCCCAGGTACGATATTTAAAGGAATATTTCACTTTTTTTTTTTTACTTTAAGCATCATTAAAATCACTGCTCCCGAAAAAACGGCCGTTTTTAAAAGTTTTTTTTGCATTGATACATGTCCCCTGGGGTAGGACCCGGGTCCCCACACCCTTTTTAGGACAATACCATGCAAATTAGCCTTTAAAATGAGCACTTTTGATTTCAAACGTTCGAGTCCCATAGACGTCAATGGGGTTCTAACGTTCGTGCGAACTTGCGGTCCGTTCGCGGGTTCTGGTGCGAACCGAACCGGGGGGTGTTCGGCTCATCCCTAGTTGTGAATGGCTTTTATGCTGTTGGCTTTAATTGTTATTAGTTACTACCATTACTACTACCCAATCCTGGGAAACGTGAAAATTCCTCCTTGCAGTGGGGCCGTGCCTGTACTGCAAGGTTAGCTGCCCATTTAGGTCTAGTGGGCATACCAAAGAAGATCCGCCAATCCTCTGCACTGCTAGACTAGTCCCAGGAACATCTTCTTCCCCGTGCTCCAAAGTCCTGATGTCATCAAGACCAAACCCAATGCAGTTTCCGTAGCCATGCATTTGGCCTCATGATGCCGAGGGACAGTCTATCTTCGGAGCGCGGGGAAGCGCCATCTGGTGAGGGAGCATAGGATGGGGTAAGAGGAGGATACCACAAACCTGCAAAAGCAGTTAATCTTTACAGTGTGGTGCACCTTTTTTTTTTAGTTTCGGGTTGAGTGAAGTGGGATTAGAGCACATCAGTGAACTGTTGGGGAGATTCACCCTCTCTATTTGTCCTGGCGTTATCACCGAGGGTAAAAGTTAAAGTAGATCCCAAATTTTAAGTAGTCAGCAGAACAGGATGAGAGGGACAATCTTCTGATGGATACATCATTTCTAGTGACAAACAGGGATTTCCCTCACTTAGGAAGGATTTCCTCCCACTTCCAGCTGTGGCTCTGGGACAGGAAGTGAATGGAAGTCTCTTCAATGGGACACAGATGGCAAAAAAATAACATAACCCTTCCTTACTATGGCCAAAGGGAAACAAGTTTTGGTTTTAGGTCTACTTTAATTTCTCAACCATTATAAGTGCAGCCTGCCATGGTAAATACCTACCAGTGGAGGCTGGTGCTCAATATTTTTTTGGGGGGACGGCAAACAAGCTTGGCCCCCTCACTTGGGGCGGGTCGGACGGGAAGGCGGTGATCTTACCTTAGGAGACCGATGACGAGGTGGTGCTGGATCTGGGGTAGGGCTCCTGGAAGATGGAGGAGGCTGTTGCTGCCCCTCCACCTGCTGCTTCTCGCTGCACATGGCCCGCAGCTTGCCAAGGGAAGAGCCAGTGCCATTGCTTCTCCTTCTGGCCGAACAGGAAGTGGGTCCTGAAACTCAATTGGCCGAGAGTCGGGACCAGCTTCTTGATTGGCCGGGAGGAGAAGCAGGAAGACATTAGCGAATATTAATTTGCTAATGTCACACAACTGGGTGGGCTGAACCCACCCTTTTTCAAGCCAATTGGAGCCTGAGGCTCTAATCATGTGCTTCGGAAAAAAAAATCCCAGATTATAATCCATTCGTCTGGCTCCCTGCATGTAGATTAGGGGCCGGGCGCATGGATTGGGGGGAGAGGAGCGGTGCCCCTGCGCCCCTAATGGAGGGGCCACCACTGATACCTACCTTTCTCTTTGCTCCAGTGGTCTTCATTGTGAGGCCCTGCATAGTGCCTATTAGCCTTTTTGGCCACCTCCACTTCCATTCAGTGGAATATGGCTGAAGCATAGCATCGAACTGGGACCATTGCCTATGTATCCTAAGAAAAGGGAGCAAAATGGAATGCTTTTGCTGTGCAGCACTGGGCATAGCCACACAGTGAAGACCACTGGAATGGAAGAAAGGGACTGTGAGGCCCTGCAAAGTAGCCCTGATCAGTGCCTAACAGCCTCTTTGGCTACCTAATCTTGCATTTAGCGGAATATGGCTGAACCACAGGAAGGAATGGGGCCACCAGAGCCTGTATCCTAAGAAAAGGAGCCAACAGGAACACTTTTTCTGGAAACACTGTGCAGCGCTGGGCAGGGCCACACAGTAAAGTTTACTGGAATGGAGAGGAAGATAAGTAGTTAACATGGCAGGTGAAATAGCTCTTATGTGTGTATTTTTTGTGTGTGCTTAGAGTTTAAGTCTGAACAGTAAATAGGGGATTTGGCATGCCAGTATGTATCATTTTTCTCAAACTATTTAGCAAAGGCTTTACTATGATGATGTATGAGATTTGCCAGTTCTTCCCAGGTTCAGGTTTCTTATTTATATTTTTACCATTTGCTTTTAGTTCTTATGGCATATAGTTTATCATCACTGCGCTATCCTAGGACGACAAGTGACAACATAAATGATTGAATTCAAAATAGTGAATGTGAACAACTGCGACTTCTCTGCGAGATACACACAACAATAAACAATTTCAAACTATCAAGTCGCGCGAGGAGCGACGCGCTGACGTCACCGCGATGCATGGAAGTCCCAGACCAGGGGCTGTTACCGAGAGCCGGCCAGCTTGGTTTTTACTTTGCATATGATGCTTTTATTTACCGTATATACTCGAGTATAAGTCGAGTTTTTCAGCACATTTTTTTGTGCTGAAAGTACCCCCCTCGACTTATACTCGAGTCAAGCACTTTTCTGCAGCAAAAAAAATTATTTTCCGAACCGATTTTGGGGCCCAATATCTCAGGGCCACTTGGTGCTAGGAATACCAAATTTGGTGTGCTAACCCAGTGGAATTGGGTCCATAACATATCCAAAGCTGGGGTTCCTAGCACTAAGTAGCCCCGAGATACGGGGCCCCAAAGTAGGTTCGGAAAATGTCATTCTCTGCTGCAGAAGTGCTTGACATTTTCTGAACCGATTTTTGGGGCCCTGTATCTCCAGGCCACTTAGTGCTAGAAACCCCAGCTTTGAATATTTTATTGTACTAGTTCCACTGGGTTTGCACACCAAATATGGGGTTCCTAGCACTAAGTGGCCCTGAGATACGGGGCCCCAAAGTCGGTCAACTGTGTCCATCTGCAGCAATGTCATTTCGGGACCCTTTGGGTTCAGAGACCCCAAATTTTGGCTGCGGCTAGGGGGCATCTAGGAACCCTTAACTACTGAGTTTGAAGTTCGGGGGACCTATGGCTGCAAATGGGCACAGTGAGGCTGCAAATGGGCATTTTGTCAGTGGATCCGCGCTACAGGGTGTATTTGCAACTGCAGCCCCCCTATGTAAGCAAGGGACACTAACGTGTACCCTAAAACGGATAAGTATAACAAAATAGGGAATGGCGCTGTGCAAAAAGGGTGTATTGGTATATGATGTTTATCTAATGGTGGTGGTAGGTGTACCAATGTGACATGCTATAGGGGACACCAATAGGTAGTACCCTCAAAGTGCAGCACTATTAATCCCACATAAAAATGGGAAAAAATAAATAAAAATAAAATAAAATAGTAATAGTGAAGTGCTAATTAATAAATAAATTAGTGGGTAACAATAAATATGAAAAATTACAGCTGTGATCTCATGTACAAAATTATTAATATTGATATAGGTGACCACTAATAATGTGCAAAAGTGTCAGGTGCAATACAATATTCCAGCCCCTGCTGGATGGTAGAAATGAACTGCAAATATTAAATTATAATAAAGGGTATCCACAGTCCTCTATAGTGAAAAACAGAAAATGCAAAACAATATGTGTAAAGAATATATATCCATTTACACACATACACAAATGTGAAGTCTATACACAAATATATATATAAAAAGTGTGTAAGGTAGAGGGTATCCACAGTCCTCTATAATAAAGTGCTAGGTATACAAAAAGTAGATACGTGGAAAAATAAGATATAGGTATATTAAAAATGTGCAGATATTAAGACCCAAACTGGTAAATCATTAATATATATATATAAAGGTATGTCTCTAATGGTAAACCAATTGATAACAATATAGAGTCTCATGTGAAAGCGGCAAAAAAGTTCATGTGATGTCTTCCACCGAATTTCCTCCAAATATTTAAAACAAACTTCCCCCGATGTGATCCCACTCACCGGAACGCTGTACCCCTGCAGGGGTATAAGCATAGGATGTATGTACGCCAGATGCCGGTCAAATCCAGGTGCCAATCAGATCTTTATATGTTGGTATCCTCTCAACCCGGATCAGCCACTCATGAAGGAGATGGGGGAAGATGACAATCCCCTGTTGTAATCCTATTTCCGGCCGGACATCCGCTCCAGAGTATTATATGTAAAAAAAGGGGATTGCTCCACATAGCGTAACTCCATAAAGTAACTTTTATTTGTAGATGTTTAAACAATCCAAAAGGAACATATTGAATCCAAGGAAACGAACAAGTTTAAAAAGAGAGGAGGGAGCATACAAGCTCTCTATCTCCCCTAGCCGTTCCGGGACGCAGCGTAATGCACAGCTGCCGCTTGCGTTCCACCGGTCAGCTATCGAAAACCACAGTAGCAGGAAGTGACGTTGTGCGTGCCAAGATAGTCCCGCCTTACGTGTTTCGTCACACGGACGTCATCGGAGGCGCTGCCATCTTGGTCCTCTCAACGTCTTATATCTGGGTGCAGTACATGCCGCGGCCAATCCCGCACTAGATGCTAAATGACGGGCATCTTGTAGGTCCAATCGAAAAATTCGCTCAATTATGGAGACAAAGGCCAAAGACTCTACACACTCAGTATCATTAGACCGAGGAAGACATTGGATAGGGTCTCCTTGAGCGCCATCTAGTGGGAAGTTTATAATTCTTATAATTTATATGGAATAGCGGCCGTGGAGAAATGTAATTTGCAAACCAGATACTATCTGATAAAAATATACATGTTAAATGACAGTCAAATAACCTAAACCCAAAAACCAAAAATGAAAAGATATAAATTATAATTACCTCAGGAGGTATTTAGGCAGAAAAAAAGTTTTTTTTAAAAAAATTTTTTTAATTAAATGCATTAAAAGTATATATCTAAAAATATGTATATAAAATTTTTTTTAAAATTAATATGTATATATATGAAATATTAACTGTACACATAAAGAAGACGATGCATTAAAAAAACTCTTGTGAAAAGATGTACAGGGAGGAGTACGTTATATAATCGGTGCTGGTATAAACCAGAGGCAGAAGAGAATATGTTAGTTTGCCAATAAATATGTTAGTTTGCCAACCAAGAGAAGAAGAGAATATCTTAGTTTACCAATAAATATGTAAGACTGTACTAAAAATAGTGATGAATCATATATATATCATATAAAAATCTTGAAATCTTCGGGAAATCAGGGGATAGGGTAGGGGCACGTATAGATTCTACCTATTTAATTGAGTAAGGAGCACTTCAGAACCGATTATGGGAGTGGGATAGGGGCATATATAAAATCTACAATTTTAAAAATTAGATAAAAAACAATTCAGATCAATGTCCACATTTAACCCTCTGGGAACAAGGCTCCCTAGGCGATATATCCACTTAGTTTCATTCTGGGACACTTTTATTCTTTTGTTACCGCCTCTCCAGTGGTCTTTGATCAGGTCTATGCCATAAAAGATTAATCCTGTAGGGTTTCTATTGTGGACCTCGTCAAAATGCCTAGAGAGGTTATGCTTTGGAAAGCCTTTTTTAATATTGTTAATATGCTCTCTAATCCTAACGCGGAGGGGCCTAGTGGTTCTTCCCACGTACTGGAGCCGGCAGGGACATTCGATCACATATGTGACGTGAGTACTTTCACAGGTGATCAATTCCCTGATTTGATACTCTTTCCCTGTTCTTGACTTAAAGAGTAATTTTTTCTTTCGTTGTCTCTTACTTACACGGCAGGGTAAACACTTTTGGCATCTGAAAAAACCTTTCAATTCAGGGAACAACTTAACCGGTTTTGGTGGGTCGATCACGTTATGCACCAACTGGTTCCTCAAATTGGGGGCCTTCTTGTAAATGAATCTTGGTTTTTTGGGGAGTATCTTCACCAAAGTTCTATCGGATTTTAAAATAGGCCAGTATTTTCTAAAAATGTGTTCAATTGACCGATATTGATTATTAAAACCAGTAATAAAAGCCATATCCATCTTGCAGTGGTTGTCAGTTTTCTCCTTCTTTCTCAGTAGGAGATCACGATCTAGACTCCCTATTTCCACCTTATATCTCATTAAGGGTTCTTTGTGATATCCTTTATCAATGAATTTTTTAATCAAAGTGTTGGCTTGAGTGTAATAGTCATCTATCCTATGGCAATTTCTTCGCAACCTCATTAGTTGGCCTTTCGGAATGTTCTGCTTCCACTTAGGATGATGGCAACTAGATGTTGGGATGTAGCCGTTGCGATCCGTGGCCTTAAAAAAAGTTCTAGTGTGTAATTCGTTGTTCTCTTTGAAGATCTGTACATCTAGGTAATCAATTTCTTGAGGATCGCATGTCCCACTGAAAGAGATGCCGTATTTATTTTGATTCATTGCTCCCAGGAAATCCTGAAATGACTCTGCCGTACCCCTCCACACTATAATTACGTCATCAATATAACGGCGGTAAAATTCAATCTCCGGGCGTGGACTTCTATATATATTTTCTTCTTCCCACATGTCCATAAATAAATTAGCCACGCTTGGGGCATATCTGGATCCCATGGCGACGCCCTTAGTTTGCACATAGTAGTCCTTCTGGTACCAAAAATAATTACTTTCCATTGCTAGTTTTAAAGCTTCTAAAATAAAATTAATCTGTTCTTGTTTAAGATTGGCGTCTTTATAAAGTGCTTTCTCTACTCCTTTTAAGCCATGTTTTTGTATAATGCTGGTATATAAGGAGTTCACATCTATCGTCGCGAGGAGACAATCTTCAACCCCAGTTATACTTTTTATTTCGTTGATCAATTGCGTACTATCCTTTAGGTATGATCTACCTTTAATTACCATTGGTTTTAGAAAGCAATCGATGTATTCTCCCAGTCTAGAGAACAGGGAATTAATCCCACTTATAATCGGTCGTCCCGGGGGTTTCTCCAATCGTTTATGCACTTTTGGTAAATAATATATAACTGGTGTTTTGGTGGACTCGCAAATTAAGTATTTAGCTTCCTTTTTATTTAAAATTCCTCTGTCTTTCCCTTTTTTTACGAGAGCTTTCAGTTTCTTGCTGTAAAGTTGTTTGGGGTTTCCTTTAAGTTTCTTATAAGTATTTTCTACTCTAAGGAGGTTCTTCATTTCCTCCTCATAGTCTTCTTTCCTTAATATAACCAGCCCGCCCCCTTTATCTGCGGGGCGTATGACTACTTCTTTTCTTTTTCCGATTTCTTTAATGGCTTTCCACACACTCCTATTGTTAGAAGTCTTACTTTCGAGTTTCGCAAGGTCACTCTCCACCATCTTCTTAAAGGCGTTCATACACTGGTCGCCCGGAACCTTCGGATTAAAAACCGAATTATTTCTAAGACTAGTGTGTGTAAAACAAGATGGTTCTTCTGCTGGTTTCTCATCTTTATTTAAGGCGTAGTGTTTCTTTATTCTTAATTTACGTATAAATTTCTGCAAATCAACAAAAACCTCAAACTTATCGATATTCTTGTCTGGTGCAAATTTTAATCCTAAATCTAAAACTCTCAGTTCTTCATCAGTAAAAACAACATCACTCAAGTTAAAAATTCCTTCTCCTAATATTCTCTTCTCCTTTTTCTTCTTCTTTCCTCCTCGTTTTCCTCTTGCCTGTAACCTCTTTCTGTATCTCTTAGGGTTTGATCTGACCCTCTGCCAGGGTTCCTGTTCGATCCATTCCTTGTCTGCTGCGGATGTCCGTAGGTGCCAAAATTCCTCTGTTGTGGATGTCCGTGAGTTCCTATATCCCTCTGTTCTCTGTACGCGGGTGGGCCCCAATGCCTCTGGAAGTTTCTGTTGATCTCTGGTTGGTCTTTCCAACCCTGTCTCCTGTATGGAGGTCGTGCTTTCCATCTTCCAGGTGGGCCACCCCTGTGAAAATCCCTATTGTCCCTAGGTGATCCTCTAGAATAGGGGTTATTATAGGTGCCCTGGTATCCCCTTTCCCTTAGGGGTGAGTACCTATTTCGAGTGGGGATACTATATCTTGGAGTAGCTGGGGATCTTCCATATCCAGGTTCTGGGGGGTGTTCTTCCCTCCCCCTCACCCAGGGACCATTAGTTCGGTAATTGGGTGTGCCTGATAGCTCGGTGCGTCTGGCAATGGGGGTGTGTTCAAACCTGGTTTGTCTTGTATTGTCTGGTATATCTTCCTCTTCTGCTGGACTCTCGTCCATAGAGTTACTGTCTTCTTCATTACTCAACTCGTCTACTTCTTCTTGCCACTTGTAGACCCTTTTATTGGCGTAATCCAGAACGTCTCTCTTAAATTTTTTCTGTTTCTTTGTTTGAATTTCCGTATCGTATTTCTTTATAATCTCTTGTAATTCTTTGTCCTTATCTTTATATTCTTGTTGGCCAGTAAAGGGGTGTAATAGATTCTTAATCTCAGTAATCCTTTCCTCTACTTTTCTTAATTTAAAATGCCTCCTTGCTATTATTTTTTGTAAAAGCTCATTCTCACAACCTGAGAAGAAAGAATACCATTCCTCATTTAGGGAGGCATCATCAATACTGTCATTTGGGCTCAAATCCCACCTCAATCTCCTAGGTGTCATTTTCTCTTTCACATACATCTCCAGGGAAACAATGTCCCACCACACCCTTAGCTGTTTTTCCAGGGTGTGTCGCAGCTGTTTCAACAGCCCATTCATATCCTGACTATTGTTAACCTGCTCCTGATTAAAAATCCCTCTTACATCAATCTTCCTGTTAGACATATATCCAAATATGTCCATAGCTGCAGATCTATAATTAGCGCCCGCAGGAGCCAGATAGTGATAGTTTTGTCAGTGGATCCGCGCTACAGGGTGTATTTGCAACTGCAGCCCCCCTATGTAAGCAAGGGACACTAACGTGTACCCTAAAACGGATAAGTATAACAAAATAGGGAATGGCGCTGTGCAAAAAGGGTGTATTGGTATATTTTTTTAAATTAAGAAAAGTAGAGGAAAGGATTACTGAGATTAAGAATCTATTACACCCCTTTACTGGCCAACAAGAATATAAAGATAAGGACAAAGAATTACAAGAGATTATAAAGAAATACGATACGGAAATTCAAACAAAGAAACAGAAAAAATTTAAGAGAGACGTTCTGGATTACGCCAATAAAAGGGTCTACAAGTGGCAAGAAGAAGTAGACGAGTTGAGTAATGAAGAAGACAGTAACTCTATGGACGAGAGTCCAGCAGAAGAGGAAGATATACCAGACAATACAAGACAAACCAGGTTTGAACACACCCCCATTGCCAGACGCACCGAGCTATCAGGCACACCCAATTACCGAACTAATGGTCCCTGGGTGAGGGGGAGGGAAGAACACCCCCCAGAACCTGGATATGGAAGATCCCCAGCTACTCCAAGATATAGTATCCCCACTCGAAATAGGTACTCACCCCTAAGGGAAAGGGGATACCAGGGCACCTATAATAACCCCTATTCTAGAGGATCACCTAGGGACAATAGGGATTTTCACAGGGGTGGCCCACCTGGAAGATGGAAAGCACGACCTCCATACAGGAGACAGGGTTGGAAAGACCAACCAGAGATCAACAGAGACTTCCAGAGGCATTGGGGCCCACCCGCGTACAGAGAACAGAGGGATATAGGAACTCACGGACATCCACAACAGAGGAATTTTGGCACCTACGGACATCCGCAGCAGACAAGGAATGGATCGAACAGGAACCCTGGCAGAGGGTCAGATCAAACCCTAAGAGATACAGAAAGAGGTTACAGGCAAGAGGAAAACGAGGAGGAAAGAAGAAGAAAAAGGAGAAGAGAATATTAGGAGAAGGAATTTTTAACTTGAGTGATGTTGTTTTTACTGATGAAGAACTGAGAGTTTTAGATTTAGGATTAAAATTTGCACCAGACAAGAATATCGATAAGTTTGAGGTTTTTGTTGATTTGCAGAAATTTATACGTAAATTAAGAATAAAGAAACACTACGCCTTAAATAAAGATGAGAAACCAGCAGAAGAACCATCTTGTTTTACACACACTAGTCTTAGAAATAATTCGGTTTTTAATCCGAAGGTTCCGGGCGACCAGTGTATGAACGCCTTTAAGAAGATGGTGGAGAGTGACCTTGCGAAACTCGAAAGTAAGACTTCTAACAATAGGAGTGTGTGGAAAGCCATTAAAGAAATCGGAAAAAGAAAAGAAGTAGTCATACGCCCCGCAGATAAAGGGGGCGGGCTGGTTATATTAAGGAAAGAAGACTATGAGGAGGAAATGAAGAACCTCCTTAGAGTAGAAAATACTTATAAGAAACTTAAAGGAAACCCCAAACAACTTTACAGCAAGAAACTGAAAGCTCTCGTAAAAAAAGGGAAAGACAGAGGAATTTTAAATAAAAAGGAAGCTAAATACTTAATTTGCGAGTCCACCAAAACACCAGTTATATATTATTTACCAAAAGTGCATAAACGATTGGAGAAACCCCCGGGACGACCGATTATAAGTGGGATTAATTCCCTGTTCTCTAGACTGGGAGAATACATCGATTGCTTTCTAAAACCAATGGTAATTAAAGGTAGATCATACCTAAAGGATAGTACGCAATTGATCAACGAAATAAAAAGTATAACTGGGGTTGAAGATTGTCTCCTCGCGACGATAGATGTGAACTCCTTATATACCAGCATTATACAAAAACATGGCTTAAAAGGAGTAGAGAAAGCACTTTATAAAGACGCCAATCTTAAACAAGAACAGATTAATTTTATTTTAGAAGCTTTAAAACTAGCAATGGAAAGTAATTATTTTTGGTACCAGAAGGACTACTATGTGCAAACTAAGGGCGTCGCCATGGGAGCCAGATATGCCCCAAGCGTGGCTAATTTATTTATGGACATGTGGGAAGAAGAAAATATATATAGAAGTCCACGCCCGGAGATTGAATTTTACCGCCGTTATATTGATGACGTAATTATAGTGTGGAGGGGTACGGCAGAGTCATTTCAGGATTTCCTGGGAGCAATGAATCAAAATAAATACGGCATCTCTTTCAGTGGGACATGCGATCCTCAAGAAATTGATTACCTAGATGTACAGATCTTCAAAGAGAACAACGAATTACACACTAGAACTTTTTTTAAGGCCACGGATCGCAACGGCTACATCCCAACATCTAGTTGCCATCATCCTAAGTGGAAGCAGAACATTCCGAAAGGCCAACTAATGAGGTTGCGAAGAAATTGCCATAGGATAGATGACTATTACACTCAAGCCGACACTTTGATTAAAAAATTCATTGATAAAGGATATCACAAAGAACCCTTAATGAGATATAAGGTGGAAATAGGGAGTCTAGATCGTGATCTCCTACTGAGAAAGAAGGAGAAAACTGACAACCACTGCAAGATGGATATGGCTTTTATTACTGGTTTTAATAATCAATATCGGTCAATTGAACACATTTTTAGAAAATACTGGCCTATTTTAAAATCCGATAGAACTTTGGTGAAGATACTCCCCAAAAAACCAAGATTCATTTACAAGAAGGCCCCCAATTTGAGGAACCAGTTGGTGCATAACGTGATCGACCCACCAAAACCGGTTAAGTTGTTCCCTGAATTGAAAGGTTTTTTCAGATGCCAAAAGTGTTTACCCTGCCGTGTAAGTAAGAGACAACCAAAGAAAAAATTACTCTTTAAGTCAAGAACAGGGAAAGAGTATCAAATCAGGGAATTGATCACCTGTGAAAGTACTCACGTCACATATGTGATCGAATGTCCCTGCCGGCTTCAGTACGTGGGAAGAACCACTAGGCCCCTCCGCGTTAGGATTAGAGAGCATATTAACAATATTAAAAAAGGCTTTCCAAAGCATAACCTCTCTAGGCATTTTGACGAGGTCCACAATAGAAACCCTACAGGATTAATCTTTTATGGCATAGACCTGATCAAAGACCACTGGAGAGGCGGTAACAAAAGAATAAAAGTGTCCCAGAATGAAACTAAGTGGATATATCGCCTAGGGAGCCTTGTTCCCAGAGGGTTAAATGTGGACATTGATCTGAATTGTTTTTTATCTAATTTTTAAAATTGTAGATTTTATATATGCCCCTAACCCACTCCCATAATCGGTTCTGAAGTGCTCCTTACTCAATTAAATAGGTAGAATCTATACGTGCCCCTACCCTATCCCCTGATTTCCCGAAGATTTCAAGATTTTTATATGATATATATATGATTCATCACTATTTTTAGTACAGTCTTACATATTTATTGGTAAACTAAGATATTCTCTTCTTCTCTTGGTTGGCAAACTAACATATTTATTGGCAAACTAACATATTCTCTTCTGCCTCTGGTTTATACCAGCACCGATTATATAACGTACTCCTCCCTGTACATCTTTTCACAAGAGTTTTTTTAATGCATCGTCTTCTTTATGTGTACAGTTAATATTTCATATATATATACATATTAATTTTAAAAAAAAATTTATATACATATTTTTAGATATATACTTTTAATGCATTTAATTAAAAAAATTTTTTTAAAAAAACTTTTTTTCTGCCTAAATACCTTCTGAGGTAATTATAATTTATATCTTTTCATTTTTGGTTTTTGGGTTTAGGTTATTTGACTGTCATTTAACATGTATATTTTTATCAGATAGTATCTGGTTTGCAAATAACATTTCTCCACGGCCGCTATTCCATATAAATTATAAGAATTATAAACTTCCCACTAGATGGCGCTCAAGGAGACCCTATCCAATGTCTTCCTCGGTCTAATGATACTGAGTGTGTAGAGTCTTTGGCCTTTGTCTCCATAATTGAGCGAATTTTTCGATTGGACCTACAAGATGCCCGTCATTTAGCATCTAGTGCGGGATTGGCCGCGGCATGTACTGCACCCAGATATAAGACGTTGAGAGGACCAAGATGGCAGCGCCTCCGATGACGTCCGTGTGACGAAACGCGTAAGGCGGGAATATCTTGGCACGCACAACGTCACTTCCTGCTACTGTGGTTTTCGATAGCTGACCGGTGGAACGCAAGCGGCAGCTGTGCATTACGCTGCGTCCCGGAACGGCTAGGGGAGATAGAGAGCTTGTATGCTCCCTCCTCTCTTTTTAAACTTGTTCGTTTCCTTGGATTCAATATGTTCCTTTTGGATTGTTTAAACATCTACAAATAAAAGTTACTTTATGGAGTTACGCTATGTGGAGCAATCCCCTTTTTTTACATATAATACTCTGGAGCGGATGTCCGGCCGGAAATAGGATTACAACAGGGGATTGTCATCTTCCCCCATCTCCTTCATGAGTGGCTGATCCGGGTTGAGAGGATACCAACATATAAAGATCTGATTGGCACCTAGATTTGACCGGCATCTGGCGTACATACATCCTATGCTTATACCCCTGCAGGGGTACAGCGTTCCGGTGAGTGGGATCACATCGGGGGGAGTTTGTTTTAAATATTTGGAGGAAATTCGGTGGAAGACATCACATGAACTTTTTTGCCGCTTTCACATGAGACTCTATATTGTTATCAATTGGTTTACCATTAGAGACATACCTTTATATATATATATTAATGATTTACCAGTTTGGGTCTTAATATCTGCACATTTTTAATATACCTATATCTTATTTTTCCACGTATCTACTTTTTGTATACCTAGCACTTTATTATAGAGGACTGTGGATACCCTCTACCTTACACACTTTTTATATATATATTTGTGTATAGACTTCACATTTGTGTATGTGTGTAAATGGATATATATTCTTTACACATATTGTTTTGCATTTTCTGTTTTTCACTATAGAGGACTATGGATACCCTTTATTATAATTTAATATTTGCAGTTCATTTCTACCATCCAGCAGGGGCTGGAATATTGTATTGCACCTGACACTTTTGCACATTATTAGTGGTCACCTATATCAATATTAATAATTTTGTACATGAGATCACAGCTGTAATTTTTCATATTTATTGTTACCCACTAATTTATTTATTAATTAGCACTTCACTATTACTATTTTATTTTATTTTTATTTATTTTTTCCCATTTTTATGTGGGATTAATAGTGCTGCACTTTGAGGGTACTACCTATTGGTGTCCCCTATAGCATGTCACATTGGTACACCTACCACCACCATTAGATAAACATCATATACCAATACACCCTTTTTGCACAGCGCCATTCCCTATTTTGTTATGCAAATGGGCATTGTTGACCCTATTTTCCACTTACAGTAGCTGTGCATTTCTCACCCTCGTCTTATACTCGGGTCAATAAGTTTTTCCCATTTTTTTTGTGGTAAATTAGGGCCTCGACTTATACTCGGAACGACTTATACTCGAGTATATACGGTAAATGTAAGTGCAATACCTCTTATTTTCCTTTATAAAATAATTTTTTTATGGTTTTACGCTATGGAAGCTTTCTATTATTCTTTTCTGGGAAACATCTGCTATAATCTTCCCATATGAACTGTAAACTCCTGTGAAGACGCTGCGATCTTGGCTGCGCACAATCAAAGGCCCGCGCTGGGTATCAAGCCATAGGCGTGTGTGATCTCCTATAATTAAGAGATCCATAGGAGTCGGTAAGCGGCAGTTTGTGTGGAGGTGGAAGGCAGACCTTTTTCTTTAATCACCATTCTTGGGTGTTTTGTGTGATATTTGCACAGTGGAGATCAACTATCAATTTGAATGGACTATTAATTATACACTATTTGACCAGTTTCTCACTTTTTGTTTGATTCAAATAAGGTTATTGTACCATATTTGCCATTCTCTTAATATAATAGCGCGACTTGGTATTTTGAAATATTAATAAAGTTATTGGGTGGCATGGCTCTTAGGATTATAAGGTTGAGCTTTAATGAGAGTTACAAGAAAAATGCAACATTTATTGATGAATATGCAGTTTTGTAAAAAGAGATGAGGCAAGGATCAGGTTTAAATTATATTGTGCCAACTTACCTGATATACACTCACTGGCCACTATATTAGGTACACCTGTTCAAATGCTTGGTAACCCAAGTTGCTAATCACCCAATCACACGTCAGCAACTGCATTTAGGCATCTAGATGTGGTAGAGACGACTTGCTGAAGTTCAAATTGAGCATCAGAATGGGGAAGACGGGGGATTTAAGTGCCTTTGAACGTGGCATGGTTGTTGGTGTCAGACGAGCTAGTGTGAGTATTTCAACGTCTGATCTACTGGGATTTTCACGCACAACCATCTCTCGGGTTTACAGAGAATGGTCCGAAAAAGAGAAAATATCCAATGAGCGGCAGTTGTGTGGGTGAAAATGCCTTGTTGATGTCAGAGGTCAGAGGAGAATGGGCAGAATATTTGAGATGATAGAAAGGCAACAATAACTCAAATAACCACTCATTACAACCAAGCAGAGGCGTTGCTAGGGGGTGGCTACTGGGGCTATAGCCCCGAATCTAGGGCCCATAGCCCCGAGTCTCTAGGGCAGGGGTCAGCAAGCCCCTGCAGAGTTATCCTGGAAAACCACCTCCCACACGCAAAAGCCAGTCTGATATTCAGCGGCTGTATATGAGAAGCTGTGCGGCTGGTTCCCGCCCACCTCCTTCACGCTGACATTGGCACTATCGATCTGTGCAGTGAGGGAGTCGGATGCCCTGGGGTCAGACAGAGTAGTAGTAAGTGGCAGCGGCAGCGGCAGTCTTTTATCATCTGGGTCATGGCCAGGCTTCTGTATGTTGAGTGTTCATCTGTTGTTTCTGAGCACTGCTTGTAACTAAGTAGCCACGCGACTAGCTGAAGGAGAGACCATGTTGGCTGTGGATGGAGTTTTTTTTAACAGGTTGGTTGTATAAGCAGGGTGTCACTACAGGGGCGGAGGGCTGCTGTGCTTAAAAATCTCGGGAGTCTGGTATTTTCCTGCCCCTGCCTAATGCAGCTCAAAGTGCGCACAGGGAGGGGTCCACTCCCCCACTGCTTGCAGAGAGCATAGCGGACTGAGTGCACAAGTGACAGATAAGAGTGTTATCTCTTCCCCCCTCGGCTGAGAGGCATGAGAGCAGAGCACCTGGAGCTGTATGTCGGAGTTCTGGATGCCTTTGCCCTACAGATGGTCACTTTACTCCTAGATATTTTGCCTGTTCCAAGTCACAAAGCTCTGCATCCCTAACAAGTTTCCTGATGAAATGCTCCCCTGGGATAAGGTCAGCAAAGAGACACAGACAGTGCCAGAGCAGAAAGGAATGCTCAGGTCCAGGACAGGGGGAGAGGGGGAGGGGGGATCGGGGTGGTGGCAGCCTGGCATTGAACTACAGTGAACAGTAAAGTTGGGACAGAAGTGACAGCAGTAAAGAGAAGAGAGCTTGAAGGAGCAGGCTCTGCTGTATTCCCCCTCCTCCATCTCCCCCCTCTAGTCAGAACAGTGCTGTATTATACATTACTGCCCACTCTGTACTCTGCCCTCCCCACTTGCCCTGCACTGTGCCCCCCCCCCGCCTGCTCTGCACCCACCTGCCCAGCCTGTACTGTACCCTGAAGCCTTCACTGCACTGTACCCTCCTGCTTTCCCCGTACTGTACCCTCCTGCCCGCCCCGCACTGTACCCTCCTGCCTTCCCCTGCACCTTCCTGCCCACCCTGTACTGTAACCTCCTGCCTTCCTTGCACTGTACCCTTCTCCCCGCCCTGCACTGTACCCTCCTGCCCGCCCTGCACTGTACCGTCCTGCCCGCCCTGCACTGTACCCTCCTGCCTGCCCTGCACCTTCCTGCCCACCCTGTACTGTACCCTCCTGCCCGCCCTGCACATACCCTCCTGCCCACCCTGCACTGTACCCTCCTGCCCGCCCTGCACTGTACCCTCCTGCCTGCCCTGCACCTTCCTGCCCACCCTGTACTGTACCCTCCTGCCCACCCTGCACTGTACCCTCCTGCCCACCCTGCACTGTACCCTCCTGCCTTCCCTGCACCTTCCTGCCCACCTTGTACTGTACCCTCCTGCCCGCCCTGCACATACCCTCCTGCCCGCCCTGCACTGTACCCTCCTGCCTGCCCTGCACCTTCCTGCCCACCCTGTACTGTACCCTCCTGCCCGCCTTGCACCCTCCTGCCTTCTCTGCACTGTTCCCCTCCTGCCCGCCCTGCACTGTGCTCTCCTGCCCACCCTGCACTGTACCCTGCTACCCACCCTGTACTGTACCCTCCTGCCCACCCTATACTGTCCCCACCTGCTCACAATGTACTGGCTTTGTGAGCAATGCTTTATATCTGGCTTTGTGAGAAATGCTTTATATCTGGCTTTGTGAGCAATGCTTTATATCTGGCTTTGTGAGCAATGCTTTATAATTGGCTTTGTGTGCAATGCTTTATAATTGGCTTTGTGAGTACTGCAAAGCCAGTTTTATAAAGCATTTTTTTTTACAAAGCCAGTTACAAAGTATTTATCACTAAGCCAGATATAATGCATTTCCTACAAAGTCAGTTATAAAAGAGTACTGCTTTATATCTGGCTTTGTGAGCAATGCTTTATAACTGGCTGCGCTATACACTGTAAAAAAAATTCCAAAACTGTGTATAAACAATAGAAGAAAAAGAATCAACAAATAATACTGGGCAATAAATTTTAATGCAAATATTAATAAAGTGAATAGTGCTTAAAGTGCATATACTGTATTTAAACATATGTTTACTTATTCAAGTGCATCAACAATAGTAATTCATCAATGAAGTCCATTCAAGATATGCAGCAAGTCAAATTCTTGTGATGGTGCTCCAATATTTTTAATGCGACAGCACATGTGTGCTTCCCGCCGCATGCAGATATGTAACAATATTATATATATATATATATATATATATATATATATATATATATATATATATATATATATATATATATATACACACACACACACACACACTCACACACACACACACATGTATATTATATACATATGTATGCCCACCCAAGCGTATGACTTTCTTTACTTCGCTGCTATGGGCTCTAGCCCCAGATCTTTTGTAGACCTAGCAACGCCCCTGCAACCAAGGTATGCAGAATACCATCTCTGAATGCACAACACATCGAAATTTAAAGCAGATTTAAGCTAAGAACAGGAAACTGAGGCTACAATTTGCACAGGCTCACCAAAATTGGACAATAGAAGATTGGAAAACCGTTGCCTGGTCTGATGAGTCTCAATTTCAGCTGCGACATTCAGATGGCCGGGTCAGAATTTGGCCTAAACAACATGAAAGCATGGATCCATCCTGCCTTGTATCAATGGTTCAGGCTGGTGACGTAATTGTGTGTGTAATATTTTCTTGGCACACTTTGGGCCCCTTGGTACCAATTGAGCATCATAAAAATTCCACGGCCTACCTGAGTATTGTTGCTGACCATGTCCATCCCTTTATGACTTCAGTGTCCCCATCTTCTGATGGCTCCTTCCAGCAGGATAATGCACCATGTCACAAAGCTCCAATCATCTCACCACTGGACAATGAGGTCCCTGTACTCCAATGGCCTCCACACTCACCACATCTCATCCAATAGAACACCTTTGGGATGTGGTGGAACAGAGATTTGCATCATGGATGTGCAGCTGACAAATTTGCAGCAACTGCGTGATGCTATCATGTCAATATGGGCCAAAATCTCTGAGGAATGTTTGCAACACCTTGTTGAACCTATGCCACAAAGAATTAAAGCAGTTCTGAAGGCAAAAGGGGGTCCAACCTGATACTAACCTGGTACTATGCATTAAGATAAAAAGCCTTCTGTGTGCAGCAGCCCCCCTAATACTTACCTGAGCCCACCTCTGTCCAGCGATGTTCACGAGAGACTCGGCCGTCCAGGACTCTCCTCCAATTAAAGTCAGTTAGCCAAACAGGAGAGAGAGGGGGCGGGGCCGAACGGGGATCCGTGTCTGAATGGACACACAGAGCTGCAGCTCGGCTCGGGTGCCCCCATAGCAAGCTGCTTGCTGTGGGGGCACTCGGCAGGAGGGAGGGGTCAGGAGAGCCGAAGAGGGACCCGAGAAGAGGAGGATCCCGCCTGCTCTGTGCAAAACCATTACACAGAGGAGGTAAGTATGACATGTTTGTTATTTTTATAGAAAAAAAAAAACTGAGACTTTACAATCACTTTAAGGCTTTACAACCACATTAATGGCTAGAAGCTACCAATAGTATTGCTCATTCATAGTAATGAATTTTGACATTGCATGTGCGCTCATTATAAAGAGGTGGCGGCTGAAATATTTTCCTTGCACAGGCTGTGGCATCTGACAATACCTCACAGTGAAGATTGTTGGAATGGGAAGAAAGTTAAGTAAATCCCCAGGTGGGGTGCATTTAGGATAGGGAAGCAGAGTGGTGCAGGACATTAATTAAAGGACTAATGTACCTTTAGTACCCCCTTTTAGAGAAGGCCACTTTCTGCTCTCCAATGAAAGTGTCTTGAAATAGGTAAATAATAGCCACACCCCTCATTGCATCTGTCTTTATGCAGATTGGGGGTATGTCTGACCAGGTCTGTTGAATTTGGGCGTTGTAGTCAAACTTTGGTGCTTTTTGAAGTGTGTAGTATTTAGACTCACTGGCTCTTTTATAAAACATATTATGTGCCTGTTAATATTTGTGAATTGCTCAGCTGTCGGCTAATTGCCAGCTCCTATCTTTCCACAGTGACTCACCTGTTAATGATATCCTGCTCGTCAGTCCTGCCTACTTAAGCTATCCGGCCCAGATGATCTCTTCCTTAGCCTTGGTCACATCTCTAGAGACGCTCTCCTGTGTTCCTGTTAAAGACTTGCTTGGCTGACATTCCTTCTGGTTCCAGATCCTGCTTGCTGTTCTACTTCGCTCATCTCTGGCTCCCTGACGTTTTGGCTTGTCTGACTATCCGTTCTGGTTCCTGAACTCTGGCTATGCTTTGACGACATTTACTCTGTTTGCCTTTTTTTATTATTATTAAACAAGTGTGATTTAACTGTAATTCTGTCTAAGTCTGATCCATGGATTCTGACAATAATCTACTTTAGGATTTACACTGAGCTACGCATGTGTAGCTCAGTGCACATTCTCAGCACACATTGGCAGTAGAATGAATAAACACCCATGCATATGTGCAATAGTTACATCCTTTCCTGGCCAGCTAATCAAGATGGCCGAAGATCCAACACCCTGGAGAAGTCGAGGGGAAGATATTTGAGGAGTTTAGCTTCGCTTTAATACAGTTTCTTTATGACTAAATATCTATTTTGAGACTTTAAAATGGAACTAAACGCTCTTAAACAACATAAACTATGTTTAATCCTTATGCTGCCAGCATTGATAATAGATAGGATGGTATATTATATTTTACTTTTTTTTTTTTTTACGTTTCTTCAGTTGCTTCCTGGTTTCTGGCCTAGGCCAAAAAAAATTCATACATTCCAGGAGACTTAATGGGCATTTTTTTTTCTTTCATCTGGAGGAGGGGAGGAGGGGCTTTCTCAGCTAAGCACACCCTCCTGCCTACATGCCTGAACTAAGGGAAAATGAATTCCAGGAAGTAAATGCTACATGAATCATCTGCCCTTACTCAAGATGGCCACCGATAGAAATGTTAGGGGGGCGTTTTTTAAAGTGATTTTTTCAACAAAACATAACATGGAGACATGGATAGGTGGGTGAATTTGCTTTGAATATAAAAATGAATTACCGTATTTATCGGCGTATAGCACGCGCCGCCATATAACACGCACCCCAATTTAAAGAGGGAAGTTTCAGGAATTTTTTTTTTTTTTAAATAAACCACTTTGAAGCAAAATAATGGTCAGTGAGCATCAATGCAGCCCGATTAGTGCCCATCTGCAGCTTCAGTGCAGCCTGATCTGTTCTCATCTGCAGCCTGATCTTTGTCCATATGCACTAATCAGTGCCCATCTGAAGCCTAATAAGGGCCCATCTGCAGTCTAATCAGTGCCCATCTGAAGCCTAATAAGGGCCCATCTGCAGTCTAATCAGTGCCCATCTGAAGCCTAATAAGGGCCCATCTGCAGTCTAATCAGTGCCCATCTGAAGCCTAATAAGGGCCCATCTGCAGTCTAATCAGTGCCCACCTGCAGCATTACTCCTCACTGCAACTTGATCAGTGTCCACCTGCAGCCTTGCCAAGGGGAAGGAGGGGACGAGCGCTGCCGAAATAGAGCCAGATCTCCTGTGTACTTGGCTTGGCGTCACGTCCAGTCCCGCCCCTTGGCCCAGGTCCTATGATGGACATAACGCCGGTCCAATGCCAGGACGTCAATGCTAGGAGATGTCCAGGGGGCGGGACTGAGCGTGACTGCGAGCCAAGCCGAGTACACAGGAGGTCCGGCTCTATTTTGGTAGTGCTCGTCCACTCCTTCCCCTCGGTGGCAGCCTATATCGGCGTATAACACGCACACACGTTTTTCCCCCTATTTTAAGAGGGGAAAAAGTGCATGTTATACGCGATAAATACGATAAATAGCGTTTTTTCGGTTTGTGGTGCTCAGATACAATTGAGTTACTCTTTAATTAGGCTTTGACTTCATCACATTTTAGAAAAAAGCGCGGCAAGGGTAGTGCTGCTTACATACAATACTTGCACCCATAATAGAAAGGTGGGGGGGGGGGTATTAGGTAAAGTAGCACTAGATGCATTAACCATACCAATGTACCCATTTACCATTTCACTAGGAGGGGCTACTAACATGGTAGCATACTTGTGTCCATCAGGTTGGTGTTCTTGCTTTTTGAAGTTTATTTTTTAATTTTTTTTTTCTATGCTGAAAATGTTCAAAATAAAGGAAATATTAAAGAGCTGCAGTGTCAGGAACCAGTTGAGTTAACAGATGAACCAGCCAACAGTGGAGTTTTGCCTACTGTATTGCGGGAATCTGCTGAAAATATTGGTGTGTTTCAGTCCAGTCTAACTCAAGAGGGATTGGGAAAAGTCGGCTGCAATACGTGGGAAACAGGAGGCGCTGTTTTAGGACCACAGAATGGATCCCAGGGGTGTCTTTTCACAGAAGCACCATAATGATCAGTCATCCTCCCGACAGCTCTCCTCCAAAACACCTCGCCATCGTCACACTCCCATTTACTTGATGTGTTTGCAAGTCAAATGAGTTTGGCAGCCATGCACTGTTAAAGTCTATCTGGGCAATCCACAGGCTTAAATGTGCAGCCTTGATAGGATCACATAGGAAGAAATGTTCTATATTTGTAGGAATGTGGTTTCTGGGGTCTAACCACCCACAGGGGCAAACAAAGTCAGGGCCATGAAATATTAGGTGGACAAACAGAAATATTTGTGCTTGGCACCAAGGATCTGTATGCAGTCTTCATCACCCCTTGAATTTTTGACCCAACTGTATAAGGAGTTGGTCACAGCTTTTCGCACAGAGTGGGAGAATTTTATTTCTGGTGCACAGTAAAAAGAGTCCTATATTTATTATAAATACATGCTTTTAAATCAGTAGGAAGCTATGTTGGGATCAATGAAACCCCATTCATGAATGTATCATATATCAACAGAGATATTGAATGAAATACATTGAAAGCACAATGTAGAATTCCACATAAGGCTTGTAACTTTACAGAAACTTATTAGTCAGAATAATTTTCATTTTATGATTGTTCGTATACAATGATATTCTTTTCCAGAAATTATAGATATATGTGGAATGATTACACTAATGATTTATACACCTAAAAAAATAGCTAAATAGAAAGGATAACAAAAATGATCACCAGATTTTCAAAATGTTTCTTTGTATACTTAAATCATTTGTAAACCTAAAAAAAAAAAAAAGCCCACATACTGTACATTTAAAGCACAGTTATAGTCCCTTCAAAACCTATAGAAGTTAAAGGGGTTGTAAACCTTCGTGTTTTTTCACCTTAATGCATCCTATGCATTAAGATGAAAAAACACCTGGCAGTGACCGGCCCCCCAGCCCCACCCCCCCCCATTTTACTTTTCTGGACCCTGGAACTTGACCCACTGGGACGTGCTGTCTCTCTCTCTGCCCGGGGTTCTCGGCTCTTGATTGGATAGATTGATAGGAGCGCAGCCATTGGCTCTCACTGCTGTCAATCAAATCCAAAGACGCGGGCGCCGGGGGGCAGGGCCGAATCCTGCATTCAGCCTCTATGGACGCCGAATGCTGGACTCGGGAGCACATCCGCAAGGTAACCCCCTCGGGAGAGCGCTTCTCCCAGGGGGTTATTTGATGTGGGGAGGAGCCGCGAGAGCCGCCGGGGGGACCCCAGAAGAGCAGGTTCGGGGCCACTGTGTGCAAAACGAGCTGCACAGTGAAGGTAAGTATGATATGTTTGTTATTTAAAAAAAAATAAAATAGCAAAATGACGGTGGCAAAGTGGTTTCAATATCGCCAAGATATTAAGCCGTCGCGCGCCCCCGGGGGCACGCATCGCGGCGATCGTTGTTGCGGGGTGTCAGTCTGATACACCGCAACTCCGATCTAGGTAAAGAGTCTCTGATGGAGACTCTTTACCACATGATCAGCCGTGTCCAATCACGGCTGATCACGATGTAAACAGGAAGAGCCGTTGATCGACTTTTCCTCACTCGCGTCTGTCAGACGCGAGTAGAGGAGAGCCAATTGGCTGCTCCTCTGACAGGGGCGGGTCTGTGCTGATCGATTATCAGCGCAGCCCCCCCCTGAGGATGCCCACACTGGACCACCAGGGATGCCACTAGGACCACCAGGGATGTCGCTCCCAGGTATGCCACCCTAGACCACCAGGGATGCCAATCAGTGCCCACAATGGATGCCAATTAGTGCCCACAATTGATGCCACAATGGGCATTACTGATTGGCAAGCATTATTGTTTGGCATTGAGCAGCATCCATCAGTACCATACATTACAGTACATCAGTGCCACCTATCAGTTCCCAACCATGCCTATGCATGCCACCTATCAGTGCCCATCTGTGCTGCCTATCAGTGCCCATCTGTGCCGCCTATCAGTGCCCATCAGTGCCACCTATGTGTACCCATCAGTGCTGCATATCAGTGCCACCTCTCAGTGCCGCCTATCAGTGCCCCATCAGTGCCGCATATTAGTGCCCATCATCAATGCCCATCAATGCCACCTCATCAGTACCACCTCATTGGTGCGACCTCATCAGTGCCCATCAGTGCCGCCTTATCAGTGCCCTTCAGTGCAGCACCATAAGTGCCCATCAGTGAAGGAGAAAACATACTTATTTACAAAGTTTTTTAACCGAAAAAAAAAAAACATTTTTTTTTTCAAAATTTTCGGTCATTTTTTTATTTGTTTAGCACAAAATAAAAATCCCAGAGGTGATCAAATACCACTAAAAGAAAGCTCTATTTGTGAGAACAAAATGATAAAAATTTAGTTTGGGTACAGTGTAGCATGACCGCGCAATTGTCATTCAAAGTGCGACAGCGCTGAAAGCTGAAAATTAATCTGGATAGGAAGGGGTATAAGTGCCCTGTATTCAAGTGGTTAAATATGAATTCTAGATATGGATATTTTATACACATAGTCACCTTCGTCCTGCTTAGACAATGTAACTATATGTATATACCATACCTGACCCAGTGACCCTGGGAGCTGGAAATCACTACTACAAAATAGATTATAGCGCACACATACAAAAATGACATTTAAATCCTGCTAGGTTTTTTAAAACACCTGAACATATTCAAAAATATGGGAATTTGGTGACACCATATGACCATATAGTGCTAAATGGCCATATGGTGTAACCAAATCCCCATATTTTTGAATATGTTCAAAAAATATGTTTTAACCACTTCAGCCCCGGAAGGTTTTACCCCTTTCCTGACCAGAGCACTTTTTACAATTCGGCACTGCGTCGCTTTAACTGCTAATTGCGCGGTCATGCAATGCTGTACCCAAACGAAATTTGCGTCCTTTTCTTCCCACAAATAGAGCTTTCTTTTGATGGTATTTGATCACCTCTGCCGTTTTTATTTTTTGCGCTATAAACGGAAAAAGACTGAAAATTTTGAAAAAAAATGATATTTTCTACTTTTTGTTATAAAAAAAATCCAATAAACTAAATTTTAGTCATACATTTAGGCCAAAATGTATTCGGCCACATGTCTTTGGTAAAAAAAATGTCAATAAGCGTATATTTATTGGTTTGCGCAAAAGTTATAGCGTCTACAAACTAGGGTACATTTTCTGGAATTTACACAGCTTTTAGTTTATGACTGCCTATGTCATTTCTTGAGGTGCTAAAATGGCAGGGCAGTACAAACCCCCCCCAAATGACCCCATTTTGGAAAGTAGACACCCCAAGGAAATTGCTGAGAGGCATGTTAAACCCATGAAATATTTTTTTTTTTTTTGTCCCAAGTGATTGAATAATGACAAAAAAAAAAAATTTACAAAAAGTTGTCACTAAATGATATATTGCTCACACAGGCCATGGGCATATGTGGAATTGCACCCCAAAATACAATCAGCTGCTTCTCCTGAGTACGGGGATACCACATGTGTGGGACTTTTTGGGAGCCTAGCTGCGTACGGGGCCCCGAAAACCAAGCACCGCCTTCAGGATTTCTAAGGGCATAAATTTTTGATTTCACTCCTCACTACCTATCACAGTTTTGAAGGCCATAAAATGCCAAGTTGGCACAAAACCCCCCCAAATGACCCAATTTTGGAAAGTAGACACTCCAAGCTATTTGCTGAGAGGCATGGTGAGTATTTTGCAGCTCTCATTTGTTTTTGAAAATGAAGAAAGACCAGAAAAATTGTTTTTTTCTTTCTTTTTTCAATTTTCAAAACTTTGTGACAAAAAGTGAGGACTGCAAAATACTCACTATACCTCTCAGCAAATAGCTTGGGGTGTCTACTTTCCAAAATGGGGTCATTTGGGGGGGGGGGGGGGTTGTGCCACCTGGGCATTCCATGGCCTCCGAAACTGTGATAGGCAGTGAAGAGTGAAATCAAAAATTTACGCCCTTAGAAAGCCTGAAGGCGGTGCTTGGTTTTCGGGGTCCCGTGCGCGGCTAGGCTCTCAAAAAGTCCCACACATGTGGTATCCGCGTACTCAGGAGAAGCAGCAGAATGTATTTTGGGGTGTAATTTCACATATCCCCATGGCATGTTTGAGCAATATATCATTTAGTGACAACTTTGTGCAAAAAAAAAAAAAAAAATGTCTCTTTCCCGCAACTTGTGTCACAATATAAAATATTCTATGGACTCGACATGACTCTCAGCAAATAGCTTGGCGTGTCTTCTTTCAAAAATGGGGTCATTTGGGGGGGTTTTGAACTATCCTGGCATTTTATGCACAACATTTAGAAGCTTATGTCACACATCACCCACTCTTCTAACCACTTGAAGACAAAACCCTTTCTGACACTTTTTGATTACATGAAAAAAATTTTTTTTTTGCAAGAAAATTACTTTGAACCCCCAAACATTATATTTTTTTTAAAGCAAATGCCCTACAGATTAAAATGGTGGGTGTTTCATTTTTTTTTTTTCACACGGTATTTGCGCAGCGATTTTTCAAACGCATTTTTTGTGGAAAAAACACACTTTTTTAAATTTTAATGCACTAAAACACACTATATTGCCCAAATGTTTGATGGAATAAAAAAGATGATCTTAAGCCGAGTACATGGATACCAAACATGACATGCTTTAAAATTGCGCACAAACGTGCAGTGGCAACAAAATTAATACATTTTTAAAAGCCTTTAAAAGCCTTTACAGGTTACCACTTTAGATTTACAGAGGAGGTCTACTGCTAAAAATACTGCCCTCGATCTGACCTTCGCGGTGATACCTCACATGCATGGTGCAATTGCTGTTTACATTTGACGCCAGACCGATGCTTGCGTTTGCCTTAGCGCGAGAGCAGGGGGGACAGGGGTGCTTTTTTTTTTTTTTTTCCTTTATTATTTTTTTGCTTTTTTATCTTATTTTTAAACTGTTCCTTTCATTTTTTTTTTTTTTAAATCATTTTTATTGTTATCTCAGGGAATGTAAATATCCCCTATGATAGCAATAGGTAGTGACAGGTACTCTTATTTGAAAAAATTGGGGTCTATTAGACCCTAGATCTCTCCTCTGCCCTCAAAGCATCTGACCACACCAAGATCGGTGTGATAAAATGCTTCTCGAATTTCCCAATGGCGCTGTTTACATCCGGCGAAATCTAAGTCATAAAATGCTCGTAGCTTCCGGTTTCTTAGGCCATAGAGATGTTTGGAGCCACTCTGGTCTCTGATCAGCTCTATGGTCAGCTGGCTGAATCACCGGCTGCTTTCTCATGTTCCCTGTTGAGACAGGAGAGCCAGAGAAAAACACGGAAGACGGTGGGGGGGGCATTCGCTCCCACTGCTTGTAAAAGCAGTCTAGAGGCTAATTAGCCGCTAGGATTGCTTTTACATGAAAGCCGACTGCTGGCTGAAAAGAATGATACCAAGATGATACCTAAACCTGCAGGCATCATTCTGGTATAACCACTCAAAGTCGTGAATGGCGTACCTGAAGACAAAAAAATGGTTAACAATAAAGCACAGTAAACAGTAAAGTATAAAAAATTGCATACCTGAAAAGCAAACATGATAAAACATAATAACAATAAAACATTGCAGAATAGAACACAGTAAAAAAGAGCAGAACAATAGAGAGAATAGAGAGAGAGAGAACAATAAAACGACAACTATTTTTTTTTATTTTTCTTTGTGTTTTTTTTGCAAACTTGTAACTTTTATAACTGTAACCGGTTCCAGGTTCGGGTCTCTCAAAATGCGATGGCATCTTGGGAGACCCTGTGAAAGTGTTTCCTAGTCTGTGCAATGCTGTACCCTACGCTAATACTCAACTAGTGAATGGTAGCGTTCAAAACATTCACCAATGCAAAGACCAGGATTGTCAGGACAGGAGGGACAATAATAGCGGGTGTCACGCCTATATCCGCGCTTGCTGCAGACACGACATCTTTTTTGGGGGGGTTTGTTGGGTAGGGGTACTCGGGAGGACATAAAAATGCCTCTCATGCAGCCGACTGCATTTGGTTGGGGATGTGAATGAGGGAAGTACGGGCGCTGCAGAAGCGGTGGGTTCCCAATTAGGATTGGCGAATGCAGCAGGAAGGGCACTATGGGCACGACGGGCCTGTGTTTGTCTTTTTGGTGGCAGCGGGACACTACTTGTGCTTGCCACCTCATCAGCTTGAACTGCACTTATGGGACTCGCCACGTCACCAAGTGTTACTGCAGTGCTGGTTTGACTACGACCGGGGTGTACTAGGCTGCTGGCGCTTGCCAGTTCACCAAAACGCTACAAAAAAAACTGTTAGCGATCGCAGGGATCAGGCCTGACTCTGCGAACGCTGCAGTTATGCGTTTAGTGTTTTGTAAGTGACAGTGATCGATCGATACTGCACTTGGGTGGGCTGGGCCGGGCCGGGCCGGGCGGAGGGGCAAAACGCAGGTGCTAGCAGGTATCTGGGCTGATCCCGCTAACACTGCGTTTTTGGGAACCCTAAACTGCTGGGGACGCTAGTATAGATCTGATCGGATAAGATATTGATGCGTTCAGATACTATACCACTAAGGGAGGCGTATGCTGCGTGCGTGGGTGTTAGCGGTACTGGCGCTAATCTGACGCTGCCTGGGGCGACGCATATCACCGCCGGGCGATCAGGGGGCTAAACCTTTATTCGGTAATAAACGGCGGGTGCCCTGACACTATAAAAAATAAACGAACTAACCAGCGTCACCCGTAACACTTATACGGTGATCAGTGGTGAAAGGGTTAACTAGGGGGCAATCAAGGGGTTAAAATATTTATTAGGTAGTATATGGGGGTCCCTGACGCTATAAAACGCTGACAGCGAACCTAAATATTTACCTCCCTAACTAGCGTCACCAGCGACACTAATACAGCGATCAGAAAAATGATCGCTTAGTGACACTGGTGACGGGGGGTGATCAAGGGGTTAAAACTTTATTAGGGGGGTTAGGGGGGTACCCTAGACCTACAGGGGGCCTAACACTCACTGCCCTACCACTTCTAACTGTCACAAACTGACACTATGCAGTAATCAGAAAAAAACAAAAAAAAACAAAAAAAAACCCTGCTTGGTGTCAGTTTGTGACGGGGGGGGGGGGGTGATTGGGGGGGGATCGGGGGGCGATCGGGGGGGATCGGGGGGCGATCGGGGGGGGATCGGGGGTGTAATGTATGCCTGGCATGTTCTACTGTGTTGTGTAGTGTTGTGCACTCACTCAGATGTCTTCTCTCCTCGGCGCGGGAACGGAAACTACCGAGCCGAGGAGAGATGACATCACATCCTCTGCCTGTGTGTACTATACAGAGGCAGGGGATGTTTCTCATTGGCTGGGAGCGATCGCGAGGGGGGGGCACGATCGGATGGCCTCCCCCTCGTCTCTCAACGCTCCCAGCCAAATGCCGACCGCCGCTGGCACCGCCCGCGGGAAGGAAATCACGTACCAGGTACGTGATTTTGCCTGCCCGTGCCATTCTGCTCATGTATATCGGCGTGAGGCGGTCGGCAAGTGGTTAAATAGCCTTGCAGGATTTAAATGTCATTTTTGTATGTGTGCGCTGTAATCTATTTTGTTCTGTTTGCGGGGTTTTAGCAGCACCATCTTGAATGTAAATGCATTTTTAGGGTGTGCCCCCCCCAAGTCTGTTGTCTGGAAATCACTAGTAGACACCACTATTCTAGTGTTTATAAATGCAGTGGTTTTGGGAATTTAAATGAGGCAAGGCCTAATAAGGTCCTATGCTTCCATCCCTATCAATATAGAAAAAAGGGCAAGAGGTTGAGACTTTATATGAAGCACAGGGTGGTAAACAAATGAATTGATGAATATGAAAATATTTATTAGTTCATATAATTATACATTATTAATATCAAGTTTTAAGACAATTTTCCATAATAGTAATCCTTATAACAGTTTCAAAAATGTCACATATTAGCAATTCATGATCCAATAAAATTTCATTTAAATACACATATATATATTGCATATATCTATATAACCTATAACCTTGCTACTCTCTATCATTATTGATAAAAAATAAGTTATTGAACACGATGGCAAAAATTTCACATATAATCATATTGACATGTATTGGGTAAACAAATGACATAAAGACACATGATTGGTATAGAATACGGCAGCTGATAGCTCGACGCATCTTCGTGACTTTTAGTCATTCCTCAGAAGCAAGCCCGTAGTATCTATCTATAATAAAAAAATATACATATCTAGATGATCTAACAAGGTTAAAAAGTGAAGCAGGATAAGAATAAGGGACCCCCCCCCCCCCCCCCACTACATATTACTTACAAATAAAACTTAGTGCTGGAAACCGCAAATCATCCAAGGACATCATCTCCGGTAAGTGAGGGGACATGCATGACGACAGCAACAAACAAATACAGGATCCATGGTGGATAAGTATCCATAACGTGATCCTGATGTATAATGGGGATAGTGAAACCATGTTGGGACCTCTGTGAAAAAATGTGTGGATTGGGAATTAACATGGACAGGGTAACCCATAATCAAAAGTGAGATGTATGAAGGGCATCCATACCATCAGCACACAGATGTCTTTGTAAGTAATATGTAGTAGGGGGGGTCCCTTATTCTTATCCTGCTTCACTTTTTAACCTTGTTAGATCATCTAGATATGTTTATTGTTTATTTTTTATTATAGATAGATACTACGGGCTTGTTCCTGAGGAGTGACTAAAAGTCACGAAACGCGTTGAGCTATCAGCTGCTGTATTCTATACCAATCGTGTGTTGACAAAGATCTTTATGTCATTTGTTTACCCAATACATTATCTAGAAAACCCGCAAGCAAAGGCCAGTGGGTAAAGGAGGAGGGGGTGGGACTTTATATGAAGCCAATGGTTTGCAAGCCGACACAAACGGTGGGTCAATAAAATTCTTTATTTGCATGTTCATACAAACAATGGTATCAGACAATATCAATATAACACTTGGTAAAATGTTAGCAATGATAACCAGAGATCAACATAAGGACCAGTAGTATAGTTATCAAGGATATAAAAGATATACAGGTAACATGGGTAACAACATGAGTATAAGCAATATTATTGAAGATAGACCAGGGATCACCAGGTGTCAGAATGCGTAAATGGTTAAAACAAAGTAATGCCTGCCTGATAGCTGGCCTCAAATTCCTGTTAAGGGGTAAAACTCGGTATAGCATGGGTTGGGACAGTAAATGACAACCGGTAGCTCGACGCGTTTCGTGGTTCAAGACCACTCATCAGGAGCAGACATGTCATGTTTCTGGAAATAAAAATGATAATAATATCAAGGGCCAAGGTAACAATGGGTACAGAGGGCTAAATAATCCTCCAAAAATTGAAAAGTACTCACGACAATTGTGGGTAAATGGTGAATGGCCAGGTACGGCAACCATCCGGGACTAATGCCAGGTCGGGAGCTGAGGCGGGCCCCCCCGCCGCGGCGACCAAAACAGGCAATCCCCCCCAGGGCGATGCAGAGCCACGAGGCACCCTAGAGTTGAGAGTGGAAGATGAGTGATAATGCAGGGAGTGTGTGTGCAGCGGGGGGAGGAGGGAGGGGGAAAAAGAGTGGGGAAGGTAAGGGTTAGGGGGGGGAAAGGAAAGGGGGGGGGGGGAAGTGGAGAGTGAGCGTGATGTAGAGGTGAGTGAATGAGTGGGTGGAGTGAGGAATGGAGTGAGGGAAAGAGGGATGGGAAAGCTAGAGGGTGACATGTGCACGAACCAGGGTAAGGAGTGAGCTTACCTGTGTGACAGGGTGGTGTGGAGCAACCACCACCATACTGAAGTGTAGCTGTAGTGTACCTCGAGCGCCGCATCGCCCCAGGTGAACAAGATGCCCATATATAGACGCCGCCGCGGGGAGGCCCGCCAACGTCACGTCCGCACGGCCGAAGGTGGGAGGAGCCAGAGCGGGAGGCCTGTTTTGGTCGCCGCGGCGGGGGGGCCCGCCTCAGCTCCCGACCTGGCATTAGTCCCGGATGGTTGCCGTACCTGGCCATTCACCATTTACCCACAATTGTCGTGAGTACTTTTCAATTTTTGGAGGATTATTTAGCCCTCTGTACCCATTGTTACCTTGGCCCTTGATATTATTATCATTTTTATTTCCAGAAACATGACATGTCTGCTCCTGATGAGTGGTCTTGAACCACGAAACGCGTCGAGCTACCGGTTGTCATTTACTGTCCCAACCCATGCTATACCGAGTTTTACCCCTTAACAGGAATTTGAGGCCAGCTATCAGGCAGGCATTACTTTGTTTTAACCATTTACGCATTCTGACACCTGGTGATCCCTGGTCTATCTTCAATAATATTGCTTATACTCATGTTGTTACCCATGTTACCTGTATATCTTTTATATCCTTGATAACTATACTACTGGTCCTTATGTTGATCTCTGGTTATCATTGCTAACATTTTACCAAGTGTTATATTGATATTGTCTGATACCATTGTTTGTATGAACATGCAAATAAAGAATTTTATTGACCCACCGTTTGTGTCGGCTTGCAAACCATTGGCTTCATATAAAGTCCCACCCCCTCCTCCTTTACCCACTGGCCTTTGCTTGCGGGTTTTCTAGATATTGTGTGATAGGGATGGAAACGTGCGACCTCTACCCGGCGCAGTTTCATACAAAGTCCCACTTCCCCTCCCCCTTGCTGTTGTTTACCCAATACATGTCAATATGATTATATTCAACATTTTTGTCATCATGTTCAATAACTTATTTTTTATCAACAATGATATAGAGTAGCAAGGTTATAGGCTATATAGATATATGTAATATATGTATGTGTATTTAAATGAAATTTTATTGGATCACAAATGACTAATATGTGACATTTTTTAAACCGTTAAGGATTACTATTATGGAAAATTGTCTTAAAACTTGATATCAATATGATTTAATTAACCCTTTCACGACTAAGCCTATTTTTGAAATGTGGTGTTTACATGTTAAAATCCGTATTTTTTGCTAGAAAATTATTTAGAACCCCCAAACATTATGTATATTTTTTTAGCAGAGAATCTAGAGAATAAAATGGAGATTGTTGCAATATTTTATATCACACAGTATTTGTGCAGCGGTGTTTCAAACGCAATTTTTTGGAAAAAGGACACTTTCATGAATTTTAAAAAATCCAAGCAGTAAAGTTACCCCAATTTTTTTGTATAATGTGAAAGATGATGTTACGCCAAGTAAATAGATACCAAACATGTCATGCTTTATAATTGCACGCACTCGTGGAATCGCGACAAACTACGGTACCTAAGAATTTCCAAATGCGATGCTTTAAAAATTTTTTACGGTTACCAGGTTAGAGTTACAGAGGAGGTCTAGTGCTAGAATTATTGCACTCACTCTGACGATCGCGGCGATACCTCACATGTGTGATTTGAACACCGTTTACATATGCGTGCGTGACTTCCGTATGCGTTTTCTTTGCTGCACGAGCTCGCGGGGACAGGGGCGCTTTAAAATGTATTTATTTATTTATTTATTTTTTTAAATTCATAAATTGTGTTTAAAAAAAAAAAATGTTTTGATGACTTTTATTGCTGTCACAAGGAATGTAAACATCCCTTGTGAGAGTAATAGGTGGTGACAGGTACTCTTTATTGAGAGATCGGGGTCTAAAAGACCTCAAATCCCTCCTTTACACTTCAAAGCATTCAGATCTCCGAAAACGGCGATTCTGAAAACTGTGTACTTCTTTAAAACCGGCGCCATTGGCAGCCGAGTAAACGGGAAGTGACGTCATGACGTCGCTTCCACGTTTACAATTTGAAGGCTGTAACGAAGCCACCCACAGCTTCGTTCCAGCCCGCCCCCCAGCCGATGGAGGCATCGGATTGGTCACCGAGCCTCCGGATCGACCGGGAGGCCCGGTAAGAGCGGCGGGAGGCGGCAGGAGGGGGGGACGTCCCCTCCCGCTGCTCCGGTATAACAGCCGAGCGGCTTTTAGCCGCATCGGTTGTTATACACGGATAGCCAATCGCCGGCTCTAAACAACGGTACGGGGATGATGGCTGCAGCTGCGGGCATCATCCCGGCATAACCCCCGAAAGCCGAGTACGCACATCTGCGTACGGTCGGCGGCAAGGGGATTTATACAAACTAATAAATATTTTCATATCCATCAATTAATTTGTTTACCACTGCGTGCTTCATATAAAGTCCCAACCTCTCATCCTTACCACTACTCTAGTCATTTTCACCTGCTTCTGGGTCCCGTGCTGTGTGGCCTGTCTGACACATTCTGAACACAGGAGGTCAGCTGCTCAGCACAGGTACCATTCAGAGAATGATTTGCATTTTCTGAATGAATACAAAGTGTCCTCTGATTGGATGAGTTTGAGAGGCGAAGCAGTGACATCACAGTGCTGATGGATAGAACTCCCGCTTCGGCTATTTTAATCTGACAGCTGGGCTCCCAGGCTGTCAGTATACCTGAACAGTGCCTGTATCTTATTGGATGCAGGTACTATTCAACCAACAATTTTCTTTTGACAAAAGTCGATTGAAAAATTAACTTTTGTCAATTTGGGGGCAGAGGACAGGGCCACCCATGGGGCGAGTTTCAGCAGATTCTGCATAAGTTGGCCAAGATTTGATGTGTGTAAAAATTGCTTATGGCAGGCATGCTCTACTTGTGGCCCATGGAGTCATCTTATGTGACCCACGACCTATGGCAAAACCTATGGCAAAACCTATGGCAACTCGCTCAGGTGCACGCTGGTCTACTACTGAATGAGTGCCGATCCTCCATAATATCGGTGGCTGCCATACACAAGCCACTATTTCATCCGGCTCAACCTTTTACTTTTTCTTTCCTAACACAGAGACACAGATAGAGGAGCCTGTAGCTGAGTGCAATACATCTAGTGACGTCCATACAGGGCTTCCGAAGGTGAATGTTTGCGGTTGTGTGATGAGCTTGGTGTCATTCCAGGAGCATGCATCAGTTTATCTTTGCCTTTTTTGGAAGTTTATTGCACTACTAGGGCATACACTTCCCTAGTCTGTTGCTTTCTTGTTTAGATTGTCCACAATCCTTTTTTTGGCAATTTAAGGGAGCACTGCCCACTGTGACTGGCCGGGCAATTATCTGGGACCTGTGACGTGTCCCAGATGATTGCCGAGAGGGAGGGGGGAGATGGTGAACTTCCTTCCGGCGCCGCGGTGCCCCGGGAGGAAGTGGGAGCTGGATCCCTCTAAAAAGAGGGTATCCACCCCCCCCCCACACACACACACAAAAATGACATGCCAAATGTGGCACGTCAGGGGGTCACCAACACTTAAAGAGGAAGTTCCATTTTTGGGTGGAACTCCGCTTTAAGTGGCCAACGCTCTTCAAACAGTTGAGCGCCCCTGGCTTATTGTATGGAGCTCACAGTCTACAATACCCCGCAGCCATGCGTAAAGTATTTTCATCTGTTGATCCTGCTAGTAACACACTTCCTGTCTAGAGTTGTCTCTTTTATTGAGGAGCAACGCAGACACCCTTGGAAAGTAGAATTGTAAATTTGGAGGGAGGGTAGTGTTGAAAGAACTAACAGATTTGGGTGGACTTGACTAAGCAGTTACAGCAACAGCTTTTTTTTTCCTTTTGAGATTAAAGTGGTGATCCGGCCGAAATTATACTTTTTAAATAAAAATACCCCTATAATACACAAGCTTAATGTATTCTAGTAAGGTTAGTCTGTAAACTAAGGTCTGTTTTGTTCGTTTATAGCAGTAGTTTGTTATTTTATAAACTTGCAGCAGGCCGTGGCCATCTTAAGTGTGGGCATCTGAAGCCAGACTGTATTTCTTCCTGGATCTCATCCTTGCAGATCTCACACATGCTCAGTGCAGCACAAGCAGTGTAATAGGTTTCAGGTCAGGTTTCCATAGCAACGGCAGTGTCAGAGGAAGTTGCCGCCCCTTCCCAGAAGGCATTGCAAACAGGAAATGATGCGATGGGCCACGGCCAGGGAGAAGGAAGTGAAAAATGAATACAGCAGATATACAGTAGGTGCTGAGAAAAAATAAATAAATATCCAATTCGTTTACAGTGCACAGTTTAGTGAGGGATGCTGAAGAGTTGTAAAAGTGGGTGGAACTCCACTTTAAGGTTTTACATAAATGAATAAAAGCTGACCATTATAAGCACCCCTGTCAACCCTCAAACTGCCATTTTTGCTGGAAAACCTGGTCTGTTAAAGTAAGTTGATAAATGGCTGCTGGTTCACCAGGTAAAAAAAAAAGAAAAAAAAAACCTAAAAAAGAAAATGAATGCAGCTATTAAGAATTGGTAAGTTGCATCACATTACATTTTTATTTTTGGGTTTAATTTTGCTTTAATCGCATGCACTAGAGTATCAATGTTTTGTGAGAGAAAACACAAGAAGATCCTCACAGGCTCAAAGCAAACATGCAAATTCTATGCAGAGAGTGTGCTGGGTAGAAGTCAAAGCCAGGCCCCTAGAACAGTAAGGAAAACATGCTATGCTAACCACCTAAAGCTCAAATACAGTAAACTTTCAGTCTGGAGTCTTCAGCCGTCTTAACAGTCCAGACATAGATGATACATATGTGCACAGACGTTACTTTGTCTTACACCCACTGCATGCCGAAATTGCATGCTGACATTGAGCAGTAGAGTGCAGCTGCCCTCTGCAAGTGTAGTTGCTCCAGATGTTGATAAAGGAGGTGAAGCTTCACTTTGAAAAGAATACCCAATCACATGCAAGGAAATTAAAAAAAACAGCATTTTTGCTTGCACATGATTGGATGATGGAAGTCAGCAGAGCTTCTGCTTATTTAGTAAGCTCTCTGGAGCAACTATGTGCATTTAGTAAATCAACCCCACAGAGTCACTTCTGAATTTAAAAAAAAATACTTGCTTGTAATTCTTCTAAACAAGACTTAAGGGGGCATTTACTAAAACTGTGTTTTAGTAAATCTGGTTAGCTCTGCATAGAAACCAATCAGCTTCCAGGTTTTATAGTCAAATCTTAATTGAACAATCTGAAGTTAGAAGCTGATTGGCTACCATGCAATGCTACACCAGATTCTGAGTGCAGCAGGTTTAGTAAATCTCCCCCATAGTATGGCTTTAAACCAGCAAAATACTGTACATCCCAGGTGCATCAAAACAAAAGGTGTGAAAAGTCTTAAAATTAGTTTTCTTTAGAAAGTAGTCACATTTTGATTAGAAAAGCCAGCTGCTGCTAGCATGCTGTAGAGCAGTGGTCTCCAAACTGCAGCCCGAGGGCCGGATGTGGCCCTTTGCTTGCCTTTATCCGGCCTTTGGGACACTAATCCTTCCACTGATGCAAGGCACTATATCTTCCACTGACACCAACAATGGGACACTATCCCATCCAATGACAGCAACGTTAGGACACAATTCTTCACACTGACACCAATGATGGGGATTATTCTTGATGGGGCACTACTACTCCCACTAATACAAATGATAGGGTACTATTCCTCTCAGTCATACCAAGGATGGGGTACTATTCCTGCCACTAATACCAATAATGGGGCACCATTCCTCCCACGGACACTAACAATTGAAATGATTCTTCCCACTAATACCAACTATGAGGCACTGTTTCTCCTCCTACCACCTACAGGCGGTATTATGTAATTGTTTTATGGAATTTTTCTTACCACCTCTGATCACCAAGTCTGAGGAATTTTCTACTCTCAATGGTCACAATCCGGCCCTCCTAAAGTCTGAAGGACAGTAAACTGGCCCTTTGCCTAGAACGTTTGGAGACCCTTGCTGTAGAGGAAGACACTGTTGGGTTGATTTACTAAAGGCAAACAGACTGTCTACTTTTGAAAGTGCAGTTGCTCCAGAGTTTAGTAAATGAGATAAAGCTTCACTTTACAAGGAATACCCAATCGCATGTAGCGCTACCCTCGTGAGGGCCACTGGTAGAATCTGTACCCCACTGGTTGCCCCGACTCTGCATGTCCACTGACACCTCTGACACCCTTGGTTCAGTAATTTTTACCCACTGACACCAGTAATAAGAAACTTACACAATACAAATTAAGCGGTTTAGGTCTGTTTACTTTGGCAAGAGTGACACATAGAAGTGCATAACATAAAGCTGTATGTCATAAGATATATCCGAAGACAACAAATCACTAGTATTAAATGCAATTATGCAATTAAGGGATCAGCAAACTGTTGTATTTGACTTTGCTGGCTCCTTTAAGCAGAGTTCCAGATAGATGAGAGCAGACCCCTTATGTTAAACAACACTAGTCACTTGTGGAGATTGGGAGGCGATAAAAGGGGTTCATGGTAACTCTGTGGAATCCCGCAAATCTTCAGCTAGCACTTAAAGAATGGTGGATGAAATAATCCTGGATGGCAGAACAGAGCAAATTTAGCTGGTACAGTATGTGGTTAACCAATAGAGGATGCAGACTTTTCCTGTATAGCCTAAGCACAAGTGGTCACAATATTTGACCTCTGCAGATAGGGAAGCAATGCTGTCCGCAGATGTCCCTCTAGATGCTGCTTGATAACTCTCTCTTATGCAGGCCGCGACTCGGCCGCAACTCACACAGGCACAGAGTTCCTGCTGGCAGATCCAGGCCGGGGTCCAACGAGAGTGATCTAGGCTTAGACCAGCCCCTTTATATCCTCTCCCAACAGTCTATTCTTCTCTCACAGAAATCTGGTATTTGTAGTTCAGGCCAGTCTTCCTAGAATTGAAACCCAAGCATTCCGAACTACACATCCCAGGATGCTTTGCTTTGCTCTAGGCTCTACCTTTAGGAAATTAAAACATGGAGTCCAAGCCAACACTAGAGGTAGAAAGCTCCACATCAACAGCACTGCACACTGTCCAGGAATTGTAGGCAACAATAGCCGGCTCCTGGCTACACACATGCAAGGAAAATTAAAAAAAGCATTTTTGCTTGCATGTGATTGGATGATGAATGTCAGCAGAGCTCTCCCTCATTTGCTAAGCTCTGGAACAACTACCCTTTCAGAGTGCAACTGCATTTGCAAAAGTGCACATTCTATTTGCCTTTAGTAAATCAACCCCTTGGTCTCTGTTTGGAAACAGTGGCCTCTCTGCAGGGGTCAAAACATGCCTATAGTTCTGTAACCAGTAAAACTTATGCTTCCTGCTGATTGAATAGCTCCAGCTTTGGATCAGCATGTTGGACCTCTGCAGAGAGATCATTGCTTCCACAAAGAGAGCAAAAGTTTTCTCTACAGCAGTTTAGCCGATATAAATTGAACGTTTAGTTGGGACTTAAAGACTATCTTAGCTTACGTATTTTAGAATAAAGCAGTAAATGTTGAACAGATTTTAAAATAGGGCAGGTGATAATGTTTGAGAACAGCTCAGTCTGTATATTATCTGCTGCTACTACAGATTATCTTGGGTAAGATGGGAATCCAGACACAAACAGCAGGAAGCCATGGTGGGAAGTCTGGAAATGTAATGAGTATTTAGAAACATCTCTCAAATATGTGCAGGAAAGATCATAAAGAAGTGACAACCAGATGACAAGAATAGAATATACTCAAGACTAAATATGGTACGTGTTGTGGATGTGTACCTCGGCGATGGACCCTAGGGTAATATTATACGTTACAAGGCATCAGGAGATGGCGGGGTTAACTTCTCATCTCTTCTAGAACTGGGGTTTTCTAGTGTATTCCAAAGACATTCTGTGTTCTGTAAATAACTGGTAGAAGTGTCTCAGGAAACAATGTCATACGTCAGACTAAGAATGAGAAAACCATTTTGGCAAAATCCATTTTGCTGTGAAATTACCAATTTGGCCAAAATTGCTTAGGTGAAATTCGATTGAAGAACAAAAACTTTTTTCTTCTTTGTTTAGCAAATGCGTTTTTTTATGTTTTTTTTGCATTTAGTATAAATGTTTTATTCAAAAGGTTGGTCATGGCACATATAAAGAAGACTATCAAACTTCACAGTAGACCTCAATGAATGCGCATACAGCCAAAACTGGCCCATTGCAGATGCTATCTCAACACCTAGTTTACCTGATTCCTACCCATTTAGCAAATAAGAATTTATGTTAGACTGCTTTTTTGGGTATTAGTTCTACCTTCAAGAGTATTATTTCACAAATTCTACTAGATAAACTGACACTAGTTGGAATGAGCTCAATTTTGTGCAGCTGGATATTGAAGTTTTTGAAAAATAGGCCTGTAGGCAGGGTAGGGTTGAAGATGAACCTTTTCTCCATGTTTTCCCATTAACTCTTTGGACGCCAAGTTTTTGTCACATGAGAGGACTACCTCTGAGGTGGGTTCTTCTGGGTTACGTTAGGCACTTGGGATAGGGTCATTGCATTACACATGGGGTACTGATGGAAATGGCTCTGTGCCATTTCCATCAATGCCCTTGAACAAGGCTGAGGATACCATGGGGGAATACTCAACCTTAAGGTGGGCCTCTACTTTTAGAGATGAACAACACTGTGTACACGTGCACTGTAACTGCTCTCCAGTTAACTCTTGGGTACCCGTGACAAAATACACCTTCTGTGTAACTTGCATTTAGGAGGGACACGTTGAGCCTTGTCCACATCTACCCTTCCAGCGTATCACCGCTACCTCACTACCATTTAGGGTATGGGGTCCCACTGTGCACCTAACGTGGACTTCATGTGTGCACTTGACTTTCTTTAACGTCTCCGTACCTGTTTATAGGCCTGGGGACCTCTGGGGCGTGAGTCAGCTCTCACTGCTATGGGAGACAGAATGCTCACAGAAAGAGTGTCGACAGGCACACGCTTCATGACAGGCTGCTTGATAAATCTCTGTTATTCTAGGTAACCACTTGTATCTGCACACCACATCAACTTTAGTACTGACATCTTCAAACCCCAAAGTATCTCAGGCACCGAACTGTAAAAATGTGCCGGTTACTTGCATTACACCCCTTGAATAACTTCATACCAGGCTGGAACAAGGTTTCAAAGCTTTACTTAGAAAAGTGAAAAGACATCTCAGAGTCTAACATGTAAGAACAATGTTTCTCCTACATCCCTAATCCTAACTCAGGTTATGTGCTGCCCCAGAATACATGCAAAAGGTAGGGTCCATGTACGATCAAGGGATCCAAAAGTGTCATTTTCCAGTGTTGGTTTCTGCGGGGATGAACCCCAGGTCCTGATGACCTTTTACATCATGGCAGTAGCAAGCGACATTCTTTCACTCCTTCCGGGTGCAGTTTATCAATCTTTTCTCTCACGGGGGTCTCTTACGGGCTCTCGCCCTCTGACGTCATTCCCCCTGTTGATGTGCTGGGCAGATGGACGTTCCCTACGGCAATGCTGCTATAAACAATCTTGACCATCAGTAGTTCTCTGTGGTAGTTTGCAGACGTATCTTCAGGTCCAGTTCACCCACCAGCTGTCTGTGGGCGTTCCGGCCCTGTATGCTGCCCACTCCCCGACTGCCATCCTGCTGCAGTACAAGAACCGCCCTTTCGCATATATAGCAATCTGGCTTTTACCATCCTTTGGATGTAACTCCTTGCTACCTATGAATTGATTCTATTAGAGAGAATTTCATTTACCTCTAGAATTTTTATCCCTCTCTGCATGCCTTTTCATTGAGGTGTGGACTGAAGAGCAAAACATCTGCCATTGCACAAATCTATATATTTTTTTAACTATATCTTTTTCTACAGTTGACCATAATATCACAATATATCTCCTGAAGAAGCCTAGGAAAGCGAAACATGTTGAGAGAGTGGTATTAATTCCTGTATTAATGAATTACCTTATTTGCTTTGTATTTTGTCTTTGGCCGATGTCTGTTTTTAAAGATTGTTAAATAAAAGATCTATTTTATTCTATGTTCTCTATCTTATTGATCCCAGCACCGTTAAAAGTCCCCGGGGCCAACATATGGCCTCAATGTCTTTTTGTATTTCTTCAATATGGATGCACTTGGGTTTGGTCCAAACTTGGGTTTAGATTGAACCTGGTAGGAAACTGTCACTTCTGCTATGGCCAGGGTCACTGCCGTGCATGTATAGAAAGGGTCAGGGGTGCGCATGACATCCTTGACCTAGTAAGGACACGTGGCCATATTAGGTTGATGACCTAATGCACCCCCTCCCCTTTGTGACATCCTTCACTCACAACTCATTGGACATAAAATGACAGCTGGCTTCTGGGTCCATACAAATGCAAGCTCATTCCTATTCCACACTAATTCTGAACCAGTACTGAAGTTCCCTTCAAGAGTATTTGGTGCATGTTGTATGTGTTGTAAAATGTATTTTTCTTAGATTATCTTTTCAGACAAAATTGTCTTTATTGTCAGGTGTAATATTACAGTTTTAGTAAATGTATAATCTACTTGCTAAAAAATTATATTCTTTGTAGTTATTAGTTGATAATAACGTTGCCATTAAGCTGTCAGATCAATACACTTCTTTTCTCAATTTGGCCCTTCATAATATACTATCTTCTACTGTGACATGAGCGAATAATTGCTGCCCATGAAATTTCTGTATTGCATGTCAAATTGGCCCCAATCTGTTGAAAAATCCAATATTTCATCCTCTTCCATAATCGTCAATACAGGTTCCTCCCATGAGCCTCTAATGCCGCGTACACACGGTCGGACTTTTCGTCTACAAAAATCCAACGGACGCTGACGGACTAAAGCTGGCTGGTAATCCGATCGTGTGTGGGCTTCTCCGGACTTTCAACATACTTTTTTAGCCTCAAATCCGACGTACTTTAGATTTGAAACATGCTTCAAATCTTTACTTCGTAACTACGACGGACCCCGAAATCCGCTCGTCTGTGTGCTAGTCCGACGGACAAAAAGCCACGCTAGGGCACCTATTGGCTACTGGCTATGAACTTCCTTATTTTAGTCCGGTGTACGTCATCACGTAAGAATTCGACGGACTTTTGTGTGATCGTGTGTAGGCAAGTCTGTTTGTTAGAAAGTCCGCCGCAAGTCCGTCGAAAGTCCGCCGAAAGTCTGCCGGAAGTCTGTCGGACAGGCTGTCTGACTTTTGTAGACGAAAAGTCCGACCGTGTGTACGCGGCATTAGTGTACAGTCTGCCGACTTACAAGTATCTACTATCAGAAAAAGGGGAAGGTACCATCCAACAGTGTCACAAAAGTTGCCACCATCCCTAGCATACGAGAAAAGAGAAAAGAGAGCCTAACATCCAAAAGGGAGGTGGGACAAAGTCAATTTTTTCCACAGGGCGCCATTCCCAAATCCAAAACCTAATAAGTACTGAATCCAACACCATTGATTTCGATGATAGAAATATCATCAACCTTTCTAACTATATGCTATCCGATGATGAGAAATCATTACTATCCAAGGGTCTAAGTTTTTGTCCCAGCTCCAACCTTGATATCTTTGAAGCCATCAAAGATCTAAACTTGTTCGCTCGCAAGTTGTTACTAAAGAGCATGTATTCTAAGGCCAAAACCAAACCCGAAACCATCAATGAACAATACGACAAAGACTTAGATGTCCTTTTGTCGTTGTTGGAGAATGAGGACCCCCCAGACTTGATCGACACTATTGATCTAGATTCCCTCCTCTCCGATACACCTAAGGAACCAACCATCCAATCTCATGTTAACATTAAATTTAAGAACAAATCGGACAAATTCCCTCCCTTGAGCTCTAACCCCAATTTGTCGTCTTTCGTTACTATGGTCACATCTGAAATTCAAAAACTCAAAATACACAAAAGGATCGGGAACATATCCCCTTCCGAAATGCTCGCCCTAAACAATCTTAAAAAATGCCACTCCTTAGTCATTAAGCCCTCCGACAAGGGGGGCAACATTGTGATCATGACCAACGAGCAATATAAAAGCATGTGCCAGAAAGTATTGTCTAATCGGGACTGGTATAAGCCTATACCCAGATCCAATATCACGAAGTTTGAGATCCAATTTTATGCCCTAGTTGATGGTGCCTTCTCACAGGGCATCATCAATCAGGACACTTGGGAATTTCTACGAACTAAGTTTCCCAAAATTCCCACTTTCTATTGTCTACCCAAAGTTCATAAAAACTGTATAATTCCACCAGGTAGACCCATAGTCTCCGGCAACGGAGCCCTTACGGAACACCTGAGTCTCTTTGTAGACTCTTATCTTAAACCTTTCGTTGAAAACTTGCCCTCTTACGTACGTGACACCATCCACCTCTTACAATCCCTGGAAGGCCTACATGTCTCAGCACAGTCACTACTGGTAGCTATCGACGTCGAGGCCCTCTATAGCTCTATTCCCCACCATTTAGGGCTGACTGTAGTCAGACATTTCATCACCCAAACTCACAGAGATGACAAAAAACTTTGTGAATTTGTCATTATGGCCCTGGAGTTCATCCTTCACCATAATGTTTTTTCTTTTGATGGCTCCCACTTCCTCCAGGTGCAGGGCGTGGCAATGGGGACTTCCTGTGCCCCGTCCTACGCCAACCTGTACCTGGGGGAGTGGGAGCAGTCCTTCCTCTCTGATGAGTCTTTCATATCACACACCCAACACATAGTCGCATGGTATCGTTACATTGACGACATTTTGGTGTTATGGGAGGGTTCCGAAAACCAACTCAATGAATGCATCCATATGATGCAGTCCAACAATTTCAATTTAAAGTTCACCGTGACCCATAATGCACACAATATCACATTCTTGGACACAACCATCAATAAGAACCCTGATGGGACGCTCTCCAGCAGCCTTTTTCGAAAACCTACCGCCGGAAACACCATCCTACACGCCTCTAGTTCCCACCCCCAACCACTGATCCGAGCGATCCCCTACAGCCAATACTTGAGGCTGAGACGGAATTGCTCTGACCAACAGACCTATCTAAGTGAAGCCGCCGCTCTCAGAGAGAGATTACTTCTGAGGGGCTACTCATCCCCACTCTTGAAAAAAGCGTTTAAACGTGCTAACAGACACACCAGGCGGGAACTCCTCTTTGGCTCTCAGAAAAAGGCTAGCATGGATTCCACCATTAGGATCATCATGCGGTTTACAAACCAACATGAATCTATCAAATCCATTCTCAACAAACACTGGCACCTCTTGCACTCTGACAACACTCTACGTCCATACCTACCTGCCCGGCCGGCAATCACCTACCGACGCACCAGTTCCCTGCGTGACCATCTGGTCCGCAGTGAATTTGCTGGTGAAACACGCGGGGACCCCTGCAAGAGGTTTGGAACCTTTACATGTGGAGGATGCTCCACATGTAGATTCATGAATACACAACAACATGTGACCCTCCCCAATGGACACCCATATAGACCACGCCATTTCGCTAACTGCAAAACAGAGGGTGTGATATATCTTTTAGTTTGCCAGTGTTTCCAATTCTACGTAGGTAAGACTAAACAAAAATTCTCGTTGCGAGCCTCACGGCACATTTCTGCCATGAGGAAAGCGAATCCCGATTTTCCACTGGGGAGACATGTGGCGAATGTGCACCACGGCACTTTTCCCAACATCTATTTTTTAATCCTGGACAGAGTACACCCGAGTCCGAGGGGCGGTGATTGGAACAAGGCTTTACTGCAACGGGAGGCCCGCTGGATTGCAGACCTTGCTGCCACCTCACCCCCCGGCCTTAATGATCATTTGAGTTTTAGACCCTTTCTAGAGGGTTTCTCTTCTGGGGTTTGCGAAAAAGATCTATAAAATATTGATGCCCCTATGCCCGTCCTGGTTGCCTCCATGTATGTCTTTCTCTTGTTATTTTTGTCTATTTTTTGTTTTCACCTTATTCTCCCTTTCCCCCCCTCCCCTTTTCTTGTCACGCACAGGCGTGCCGGGATTTGAGGCACACTGTCGGTCGTCTTGGACAACATCCTTCAGCCACAGCTCTGGCCCTTCCTTGTCCCGCCCGGCGCACGTGGGCTCCCCGGGAATTTTTTGTCCTTCGGGGGGCCTCTATATGGGTACCCGGAACAAACTCGCGGAATGTCTGGCAGCCCCTCTTTCTGCCAGTCCATGCCCGCTATCCTCGGTTCCCTCCTCTGCGTCGGTGGGCGGTCTCTGCATGACCCCCCCCCACGGTTTCACGTGGGGGGGTGCCGTGCAGTCCCCGCCCAGGGTCCCTCCGCCCCAGCGGTGTCCATGTGACGACCCTCGGAGAGTATTTCCCAAACTGTTTTTCCCTCGACACATCAACACACTGCGTGCACACCTTCCCCTTATGGGGTGGTTTGCACTGTTTTGTTAGGTACACATCTCCGCCCATGCATCGGTGTAGTGACAGGTCACCCCTGCTTGGGCCCCCCCTCATTTTTGAAATACAAATGTCCGGGGCTGCCGTGCATCTCTCCTCTCCAGCGTTCTATGTTGGAATGACACTGTTTCCCCGGCACCCCCCTCTGGATCGCATCGGTAATGATGCGATCCTGGGTTGTGTTTGGCTGTCACCATGGTATCCCTTTCTCAGCGTCTGTCGACGCTGTAGGATTCCCCTGACCTCTGTAATCGATTGACAGTTGCGGTATGATTGGCCGAATCTCACGCCAATCACTGCCGCATCCACCCCTTTCCCCTCTTCCCATACTATGTCATTTTGGTTTCTCTTTCTCAGCGTCTGATGACGCTGTCAGATCCCCTGGCACCGGCGACTGATGGGAGCGGCGCTATGATTGGCGGGATTCCACGCCAATCATCACCGCACCCACCTCCTCTTCCTCCTCTTATACCCCACCCCCAACGCCTGTGTCGGTGTCATTGTCTGACACGGCGGCGGCGGAGTGAGGCGGCTACTAACCACCAACGATACCGGCAATATTAGAGACCTAGGTAAGGCTATTCTTATACTACCTACTAGGATTACTCCTACCTTATCCTTGTTATATGAATACGCCGCTCAATGTGCTTGCCAAGGAACACCATGGTCATACACATTGGGCTGCATTACATTCAGCCAACACTTTCTCCATTCCTCTTTACAGATTTCCTTATAGGAGGTCTCCACTGATCATTATAATTACAGCTGAGTCTGCTCTTCTAGCACACCTGCTTCTTCCACGTGCTACTGGGCATATACTTTTTTACACACTAATACCGGGGTAAGTTACATATGCTGAGATTATTTTCTAACCCCTGTTTTTTAGGAATACCCGCACATCTGCGCAGTTTGTAGTGTATCCTAAATACATGGTTATATTGCTGCTCCGACGCATGTTATTTATGCGTCTTTAGCAGATATACATCTAATTACTATACAAGCCCCTCCCCTTTAGCATCTCAGCACATAAGGCTTTTCCTTTTCCCTTTTTTGTATTTTCAGACAATCCCCTTCTCTTCCTCCTCTCCTCTTTTGATCCTTTGGTCGCTGGGACCTCTTGGGGTAGCGTTGTCCCCCTTTCTGCGGGGATACACTGGGACCAGTGTGGATAAGGTGGGGCCTGAGACACGCCCGTTTCCCAATTTGGTTTTCTGGCGTCCAATGTGTGGTTGCCCCCAGGAATGCTTCCGACGGTTGGCCTCTTCTCCAGCTCATGCTTGGGTGTGTAATTAATTTTATTTATTTATTTATTTTTTTCTTCTTCTCCTTTCTTTCCTAGAATGATATCAAATGCAGCAAACATGTTCAATACAATTGTACCTAATTATAATATTTCATGTTTTACCAGTGTAAAGTCTGCTTACCATTGCCCCTGATGAAGGGACTTTAACAGCCCCGAAACGCGTAGGCTCAGGTAGAAGACTACATGAATACATCTTTTGTTCGCTCACCAGCAGAATACTGTTTTTATTGTCAAACTGATTCATATGTTTGTATCTGTAAAAAAAATTTTTTCAAATGTATAATTTTATTTAATTGTATTAATAAAACCTGCTTTTTTATTCTCATTTTTTGTTGCCTTTAAAGTCCCACCACTCTCTGAGGGGTCTCTTTTCTCTTTTCTCGTATGCTAGGGATGGTGGCAACTTTTGTGACACTGTTGGATGGTACCTTCCCCTTTTTCTGATTCTATATTCCGGGTAGCAAATACCCATACCCCTCCTCCCCATCCAGCTCTGCCACTAATTTTCCTTTTACTCAATCTAAATTATCATTACAGATTAATTGGTTTGTGTTTTACATGTCATTTCTGTCATTTTCTCATCTAGGAATCCCCCATTGTATATGTGAGTATCTCCTCCCATTAGTGTTTCATTTTTTATTTTTCATTTTTTGTTCCTTTTTGGTTATTCAAGAGACGATATCAACATGTTTCAGGGTTCAAGTTGGACGGCCCTTATGGCAGATTATTCTAAAAATCACGGGGAAGGAGAAGCAGTTCAGTCAGAATTATCCTCCCTTTGCAACCAACTAAGCAAATATGTGGAGAAAAAAGCTGCATTTTTCTGGCACATTGACAGTTTTGAAAGATATATCAGAGAGGATATCAATCCTTACGGATTGCGCATTCAAATCTTCCCTCTGATTGACAACATCAGCCCCGACTTTAAAAAACAGTGGGAGGATAACCTTCAGGCATGCACACGCAAGATGATGAGGATGCTTATAGAGGAATATAAGATTCGCAGTTTGGCCCTCGACAAAGAGATTGATAACATATATTTAAAATTACAATCTTTTAAAAGTCTTCCCTCATTAAAGGAACATGAGGAAAGAATTAAGATTCACTTGGACCAAATCACCACTGAAACTCTCCGCAAAAAAGATAAAAAGTTCTGGCGCGACAAATTGTTCTTCCAGGAAGGGAGAGCATACAAGTGGACTCAAAACAATTACACCTCTAGTTCTAAAAATAGAGGCCTAACTAAATCTACTTCGGAACGCGGATCAGACTCCTCTATCAATTCCTCCGCCTCTGCCTCCTCCTTTTCTCGTAACCGGAATAGGAACAGGCACAATAAACCCAAACGCCCTTTGTCCGGGGAAGGGGGGAATGCATATAAGAAACACATCCCCGACCACCCTGCCAATAATGCCCCATCTACCTTGCAGATACCGGGCAACAGCGGCACATGCATTGAGGACCCCCATCCACATACAGGAACCCCTAGCAGTAACATCGCCCCCTCGGCACTTACGACTGTTCAGCTCTCGCAATCCAGTGCGAGCCTAACATCCAAAAGGGAGGTGGGACAAAGTCGATTTTTTCCACAGGGCGCCATTCCCAAATCCAAAACCTAATAAGTACTGAATCCAACACCATTGATTTCGATGATAGAAATATCATCAACCTTTCTAACTATATGCTATCCGATGATGAGAAATCATTACTATCCAAGGGTCTAAGTTTTTGTCCCAGCTCCAACCTTGATATCTTTGAAGCCATCAAAGATCTAAACTTGTTCGCTCGCAAGTTGTTACTAAAGAGCATGTATTCTAAGGCCAAAACCAAACCCGAAACCATCAATGAACAATACGACAAAGACTTAGATGTCCTTTTGTCGTTGTTGGAGAATGAGGACCCCCCAGACTTGATCGACACTATTGATCTAGATTCCCTCCTCTCCGATACACCTACGGAACCAACCATCCCATCTCATGTTAACATTAAATTTAAGAACAAATCGGACAAATTCCCTCCCTTGAGCTCTAACCCCAATTTGTCGTCTTTCGTTACTATGGTCACATCTGAAATTCAAAAACTCAAAATACACAAAAGGATCGGGAACATATCCCCTTCCGAAATGCTCGCCCTAAACAATCTTAAAAAATGCCACTCCTTAGTCATTAAGCCCTCCGACAAGGGGGGCAACATTGTGATCATGACCAACGAGCAATATAAAAGCATGTGCCAGAAAGTATTGTCTAATCGGGACTGGTATAAGCCTATACCCAGATCCAATATCACGAAGTTTGAGATCCAATTTTATGCCCTAGTTGATGGTGCCTTCTCACAGGGCATCATCAATCAGGACACTTGGGAATTTCTACGAACTAAGTTTCCCAAAATTCCCACTTTCTATTGTCTACCCAAAGTTCATAAAAACTGTATAATTCCACCAGGTAGACCCATAGTCTCCGGCAACGGAGCCCTTACGGAACACCTGAGTCTCTTTGTAGACTCTTATCTTAAACCTTTCGTTGAAAACTTGCCCTCTTACGTACGTGACACCATCCACCTCTTACAATCCCTGGAAGGCCTACATGTCTCAGCACAGTCACTACTGGTAGCTATCGACGTCGAGGCCCTCTATAGCTCTATTCCCCACCATTTAGGGCTGACTGTAGTCAGACATTTCATCACCCAAACTCACAGAGATGACAAAAAACTTTGTGAATTTGTCATTATGGCCCTGGAGTTCATCCTTCACCATAATGTTTTTCTTTTGATGGCTCCCACTTCCTCCAGGTGCAGGGCGTGGCAATGGGGACTTCCTGTCCCCCGTCCTACGCCAACCTGTACCTGGGGGAGTGGGAGCAGTCCTTCCTCTCTGATGAGTCTTTCATATCACACACCCAACACATAGTTGCATGGTATCGTTACATTGACGACATTTTGGTGTTATGGGAGGGTTCCGAAAACCAACTCAATGAATGCATCCATATGATGCAGTCCAACAATTTCAATTTAAAGTTCACCGTGACCCATAATGCACACAATATCACATTCTTGGACACAACCATCAATAAGAACCCTGATGGGACGCTCTCCAGCAGCCTTTTTCGAAAACCTACCGCCGGAAACACCATCCTACACGCCTCTAGTTCCCACCCCCAACCACTGATCCGAGCGATCCCCTACAGCCAATACTTGAGGCTGAGACGGAATTGCTCTGACCAACAGACCTATCTAAGTGAAGCCGCCGCTCTCAGAGAGAGATTACTTCTGAGGGGCTTGTCAGGATATCTAATTGACCAGACTGTGTGGACTGCACAGAGGAGACCAGAAACACATGTAAGTGAAATGGTGTTTATTAACAAGTGATAAGTGACAGGAACAAACAGTGCAAAAACCCACACAACAACCCACTACAAACAACAATGTATATATATATATAAGTAAAGGGAGATACCGTAATCGTAAACAAGCCAAGCCAAGGTCATACACAGGGAAGTCAGCATAAGGGTAAGGACGGGAACCTGAACAGGACAAGGAGAGGATGGATGGATGGGGTTCAGGGCAGGGATCCAAGGGAGCCAGGAACAGAAGGGACAGGACTAGGAAGGCCTCAGGATAGGGATTGGATCAGGACAAGGCAGATAGCAGGCTCAAGGTCAAACAGGCAGCAAGGTCAGAACGCAGGGGGAGAGAGAGATACCAAGGCAAGCCTATGAGGGCTTGCCGGGTATTTGTAAGGCTGTGGTAATTGACCTCACGTTACAGCTGAGCGCAGTGTGACCTGTTTGCTCCACACTGCCAGAGTGCACCCGCTGGTTGACGCCGGTACTACGGCCCGAGGATGCAACAGTGCCACCAGCAGGAAAGACCTCTTACTGCAGGTCCTAGGTGTTGGAAGACACCTGCTGATGGACACTGGTACTGCGATCCAAGAGACCGATAGCGCCACCAACGGGTAGACCTTCTCATGACAGTACCCCCCCCTAAAGGAGCGGCCTCCGGACGCTCCAACAAGGTGTATCTGTTCAAAGTTCATGGCCTTCAACTGGACAGGTGAGGGCACATCAGGCCGGGCATCGGGTACATCAACCTGGACAGTGGGTACTGCTGGCATGTCAGAGTCATTAAGCTGGGCAGCAGACGACAGGAACCACTTGGGCTGGGCAGCAAACGACAGGAACCACTTGAGCTGGGCAGCAAACGACAGGAACCACTTGAGCTGGGCAGCAAACGACAGGAACCACTTGAGCTGGGCAGCAAACGACAGGAACCACTTGAGCTGGGCAGCAAACGACAGGAACCACTTGAGCTGGGCAGCAAACGACAGGAACCACTTGAGCTGGGCAGCAGACGACAGGAACCACTTGAGCTGGGCAGCAGACGACAGGAACCACTTGAGCTGGGCAGCAGACGACAGGAACCACTTGAGCTGGGCAGCAGACGACAGGAACCACTTGAGCTGGGCAGCAGACGACAGGAACCACTTGAGCTGGGCAGCAGACGACAGGAACCACTTGAGCTGGGCAGCAGACGACAGGAACCACGTGAGCTGGGCAGCAGACGACAGGAAACACTTGAGCTGGGCAGCAGACAGGAAACACTTGAGCTGGGCAGCAGACGACAGGAAACACTTGAGCTGGGCAGCAGACGACAGGAAACACTTGAGCTGGGCAGCAGACGACAGGAAACACTTGAGCAGGGCAGCAGACGACAGGAAACACTTGAGCTGGGCAGCAGACTGGGAAGCTGGCACATCAATCTGGGAAGCTGGCACATCAATCTGGGAAGCTGGCACATCAATCTGGGAAGCTGGCACATCAATCTGGGAAGCTGGCACATCAGACTGGGAAGCTGGCACATCAGACTGGCAGGTAGGCATCAAGACATCAGGCTGGAAGACAAGCTGCAAGGCATCAGGCTGGGAAGCTGGCACATCAATCTGGGAAGCTGGCACATCAGACTGGGAAGCTGGCACATCAGACTGGGAAGCTGGCACATCAGACTGGGAAGCTGGCACATCAGACTGGGAAGCTGGCACATCAGACTGGGAGGTAGGCATCAAGACATCAGGCTGGAAGACAAGCTGCAAGGCATCAGGCTGGGAAGCTGGCACATCAATCTGAGAAGCTGGCACATCAATCTGGGAAGCTGGCACATCAATCTGGGAAGCTGGCACATCAGACTGGGAAGCTGGCACATCAGACTGGTAGGTGGGCATCAAGACATCAGGCTGGAAGACAAGCTGCAAGGCATCAGGCTGGGAAGCTGGTACAGCAAACTGGGAAGTTGGCACATCAATCTGGGAAGCTGGCACACCAATCTGGAAAGCTGGCACACCAATCTGGAAAGCTGGCACACCAATCTGGAAAGCTGGCACATCAGACTGGTAGGTAGGCATCAAGACATCAGGCTGGAAGGCAAGCTGCAAGACATCCGGCTGGAAGGCAGGGACATCGAGCTGGAAGGCAGGCATCGGGACGACAAACTGGGAGGCAGGCACATCAGACTGTAAAGCTGGAACATCAGACTGCAAAGCTGGAACATCAGACTGCAAAGCTGGAACATCAGACTGGAAGGCTGGAACATCAGACTGCAAAGCTGGAACGTCAGACTGCAAAGCTGGAACGTCAGACTGCAAAGCTGGAACAGCAGACTGGAAGGCTGGAACAGCAGACTGGAAGGCTGGAACAGCAGACTGGAAGGCTGGAACAGCAGACTGCAAAGCTGGAACAGCAGACTGGAAGGCTGGAACAGCAGACTGCAAAGCTGGAACATCAGACTGCAAAGCTGGAACACCAGACTGGAAGGCTGGAACATCAGACTGGAAGGCTGGAACATCAGACTGGAAGGCTGGAACATCAGACTGGCGAGCTGGAACGTCAGACTGCAAAGCTGGAACATCAGACTGCAAGGCTGGAACAGCAGACTGGAAGGCTGGGACAGCAGACTGGAAGGCTGGAACAGCAGACTGCAAAGCTGGAACAGCAGACTGCAAAGCTGGAACAGCAGACTGGAAGGCTGGAACAGCAGACTGCAAAGCTGGAACATCAGACTGCAAAGCTGGAACATCAGACTGCAAAGCTGGAACACCAGACTGGAAGGCTGGAACATCAGACTGCAAAGCCGGGACTTCAGACTGCAAAGCCGGGACTTCAGACTGCAAAGCCGGGACTTCAGACTGCAAAGCCGGGACTTCAGACTGCAAAGCCGGGACTTCAGACTGCAAAGCCGGGACTTCAGACTGCAAAGCCGGGACTTCAGACTGCAAAGCTGGGACTTCAGACTGCAAAGCTGGGACTTCAGACTGCAAAGCTGGGACTTCAGACTGCAAAGCTGGGACTTCAGACTGGAAGGCTGGAACATCAGACTGGCGAGCCGGAACGTCAGACTGCAAAGCTGGAACAGGTTGGGTTACTGGCAGGATGGTATGGGTCGGGAAGAATTTTTGCTTCTTCTTTGGTTTAGCCCGTGCAGTTTTGTATGTAGGTGCAGGGCTGTAAGCAAAGAAAGTAGCTGGATCGAAGGAAGACCAAGGAACTGTAGCTAGAGAGGGGTTTTGTGGGACTGTTACAGGTGGAGGAGAAGAGACAGGTGAATTGAAAGCAGGATAGGTGCGACACTTGGAGACTGGGTGGTAGTATTTGGTAGGGAGCTGATTAAACTGGGTTGTAGCTGAGGTTGCCATAGGTGACGGGGAGATAGATCTTTTGGAAGGCAGATGATTAATGGCAGGGCTGGAATGTTGTGGCTTAGCTAAAGACAGGAGGTCTGACCATGCCTGCAGCAAAGGTTGAACAAACGCTGATTCACATACAGCCTGACTAACCAGAGATTGTACTGAATAAATGCAATCGGATAACACCTGCTGGGAACAAGCGGAATAATGTTCATCAAAGTAAGCCGGATCATCCTCTAACAACCATACCAGGGATTCCACCTGGTCAAAACTGAAAGGAGGGGAGTAATCGTCACTACCTTCGGGAGTGCATGACAAGGCTGACTTTATACATAATTGAATCAAAGGCTGAACATCCTCAAATAACGCATGACCTTGATCTACAAATAAATGGGCTGTTTGTATCGTTTCCAGCAGTTGGTCACGGGTCCAATCTTTAAGAGTCTGGCAACAATATTCATTATCCTCTTCCGCCAGCAGAGAATAATAGACAATTTCATCAAAGTCCATTTTGCACACCCACCGTAACAAGACGGTTTCTCAGTGCAGCCACGTCTGGTCAGGGATGGCCTTGGTATACTGTCAGGATATCTAATTGACCAGACTGTGTGGACTGCACAGAGGAGACCAGAAACACATGTAAGTGAAATGGTGTTTATTAACAAGTGATAAGTGACAGGAACAAACAGTGCAAAAACCCACACAACAACCCACTACAAACAACAATGTATATATATATATAAGTAAAGGGAGATACCGTAATCGTAAACAAGCCAAGCCAAGGTCATACACAGGGAAGTCAGCATAAGGGTAAGGACGGGAACCTGAACAGGACAAGGAGAGGATGGATGGATGGGGTTCAGGGCAGGGATCCAAGGGAGCCAGGAACAGAAGGGACAGGACTAGGAAGGCCTCAGGATAGGGATTGGATCAGGACAAGGCAGATAGCAGGCTCAAGGTCAAACAGGCAGCAAGGTCAGAACGCAGGGGGAGAGAGAGATACCAAGGCAAGCCTATGAGGGCTTGCCGGGTATTTGTAAGGCTGTGGTAATTGACCTCACGTTACAGCTGAGCGCAGTGTGACCTGTTTGCTCCACACTGCCAGAGTGCACCCGCTGGTTGACGCCGGTACTACGGCCCGAGGATGCAACAGTGCCACCAGCAGGAAAGACCTCTTACTGCAGGTCCTAGGTGTTGGAAGACACCTGCTGATGGACACTGGTACTGCGATCCAAGAGACCGATAGCGCCACCAACGGGTAGACCTTCTCATGACAGGGCTACTCATCCACACTCTTGAAAAAAGCGTTTAAACGTGCTAACAGACACACCAGGCGGGAACTCCTCTTTGGCTCTCAGAAAAAGGCTAGCATGGATTCCACCATTAGGATCATCATGCGGTTTACAAACCAACATGAATCTATCAAATCCATTCTCAACAAACACTGGCACCTCTTGCACTCTGACAACACTCTACGTCCATACCTACCTGCCCGGCCGGCAATCACCTACCGACGCACCAGTTCCCTGCGTGACCATCTGGTCCGCAGTGAATTTGCTGGTGAAACACGCGGGGACCCCTGCAAGAGGTTTGGAACCTTTACATGTGGAGGATGCTCCACATGTAGATTCATGAATACACAACAACATGTGACCCTCCCCAATGGACACCCATATAGACCACGCCATTTCGCTAACTGCAAAACAGAGGGTGTGATATATCTTTTAGTTTGCCAGTGTTTCCAATTCTACGTAGGTAAGACTAAACAAAAATTCTCGTTGCGAGCCTCACGGCACATTTCTGCCATGAGGAAAGCGAATCCCGATTTTCCACTGGGGAGACATGTGGCGAATGTGCACCACGGCACTTTTCCCAACATCTATTTTTTAATCCTGGACAGAGTACACCCGAGTCCGAGGGGCGGTGATTGGAACAAGGCTTTACTGCAACGGGAGGCCCGCTGGATTGCAGACCTTGCTGCCACCTCACCCCCCGGCCTTAATGATCATTTGAGTTTTAGACCCTTTCTAGAGGGTTTCTCTTCTGGGGTTTGCGAAAAAGATCTATAAAATATTGATGCCCCTATGCCCGTCCTGGTTGCCTCCATGTATGTCTTTCTCTTGTTATTTTTGTCTATTTTTTGTTTTCACCTTATTCTCCCTTTCCCCCCTCCCCTTTTCTTGTCACGCACAGGCGTGCCGGGATTTGAGGCACACTGTCGGTCGTCTTGGACAACATCCTTCAGCCACAGCTCTGGCCCTTCCTTGTCCCGCCCGGCGCACGTGGGCTCCCCGGGAATTTTTTGTCCTTCGGGGGGCCTCTATATGGGTACCCGGAACAAACTCGCGGAATGTCTGGCAGCCCCTCTTTCTGCCAGTCCATGCCCGCTATCCTCGGTTCCCTCCTCTGCGTCGGTGGGCGGTCTCTGCATGACCCCCCCCCACGGTTTCACGTGGGGGGGTGCCGTGCAGTCCCCGCCCAGGGTCCCTCCGCCCCAGCGGTGTCCATGTGACGACCCTCGGAGAGTATTTCCCAAACTGTTTTTCCCTCGACACATCAACACACTGCGTGCACACCTTCCCCTTATGGGGTGGTTTGCACTGTTTTGTTAGGTACACATCTCCGCCCATGCATCGGTGTAGTGACAGGTCACCCCTGCTTGGGCCCCCCCTCATTTTTGAAATACAAATGTCCGGGGCTGCCGTGCATCTCTCCTCTCCAGCGTTCTATGTTGGAATGACACTGTTTCCCCGGCACCCCCCTCTGGATCGCATCGGTAATGATGCGATCCTGGGTTGTGTTTGGCTGTCACCATGGTATCCCTTTCTCAGCGTCTGTCGACGCTGTAGGATTCCCCTGACCTCTGTAATCGATTGACAGTTGCGGTATGATTGGCCGAATCTCACGCCAATCACTGCCGCATCCACCCCTTTCCCCTCTTCCCATACTATGTCATTTTGGTTTCTCTTTCTCAGCGTCTGATGACGCTGTCAGATCCCCTGGCACCGGCGACTGATGGGAGCGGCGCTATGATTGGCGGGATTCCACGCCAATCATCACCGCACCCACCTCCTCTTCCTCCTCTTATACCCCACCCCCCAACGCCTGTGTCGGTGTCATTGTCTGACACGGCGGCGGCGGAGTGAGGCGGCTACTAACCACCAACGATACCGGCAATATTAGAGACCTAGGTAAGGCTATTCTTATACTACCTACTAGGATTACTCCTACCTTATCCTTGTTATATGAATACGCCGCTCAATGTGCTTGCCAAGGAACACCATGGTCATACACATTGGGCTGCATTACATTCAGCCAACACTTTCTCCATTCCTCTTTACAGATTTCCTTATAGGAGGTCTCCACTGATCATTATAAGTACAGCTGAGTCTGCTCTTCTAGCACACCTGCTTCTTCCACGTGCTACTGGGCATATACTTTTTTACACACTAATACCGGGGTAAGTTACATATGCTGAGATTATTTTCTAACCCCTGTTTTTTAGGAATGCCCGCACATCTGCGCAGTTTGTAGTGTATCCTAAATACATGGTTATATTGCTGCTCCGACGCATGTTATTTATGCGTCTTTAGCAGATATACATCTAATTACTATACAAGCCCCTCCCCTTTAGCATCTCAGCACATAAGGCTTTTCCTTTTCCCTTTTTTGTATTTTCAGACAATCCCCTTCTCTTCCTCCTCTCCTCTTTTGATCCTTTGGTCGCTGGGACCTCTTGGGGTAGCGTTGTCCCCCTTTCTGCGGGGATACACTGGGACCAGTGTGGATAAGGTGGGGCCTGAGACACGCCCGTTTCCCAATTTGGTTTTCTGGCGTCCAATGTGTGGTTGCCCCCAGGAATGCTTCCGACGGTTGGCCTCTTCTCCTGCTCATGCTTGGGTGTGTAATTAATTTTATTTATTTATTTATTTATTTATTTTTTTCTTCTTCTCCTTTCTTTCCTAGAATGATATCAAATGCAGCAAACATGTTCAATACAATTGTACCTAATTATAATATTTCATGTTTTACCAGTGTAAAGTCTGCTTACCATTGCCCCTGATGAAGGGACTTTAACAGCCCCGAAACGCGTAGGCTCAGGTAGACTACATGAATACATCTTTTGTTCGCTCACCAGCAGAATACTGTTTTTATTGTCAAACTGATTCATATGTTTGTATCTGTAAAAAAAATTTTTTCAAATGTATAATTTTATTTAATTGTATTAATAAAACTTGCTTTTTTATTCTCATTTTTTGTTGCCTTTAAAGTCCCACCACTCTCTGAGGGGTCTCTTTTCTCTTTTCTTACAAGTATCTACTAAGTATCTGAGCAATCAAAGCTTTTGCAGCAGTGGTATTAATCCTTCATTGTGATGCGTCCATCTTGTAGACAGGAGATCTTAAAATCCTTTGCAAACATACCAATCTCTACATTAACATAAAGAAGACAAAGGAGATGATACTAGACTTTAGGAAGACCAGCACTATGCCCCCTGCTCTTAAAATCAGGGGTGAAGATATTGGGATGGTCCCTTGTTTTAAATATTTGGGAGTGAACATCTGATAACCTCACCTGGAGCACCAACATAGTCAGTACAGGCATACCCCACTTTTAAGTACACAATGGGGTTTATTTACTAAAGCTGGAAAGTGCAAAATCAGGCTCACTTCTGCATAGAAACCAATGAGCTTCTAACCCCAGCTTGAACAATTAAGCTTTGGTAATAAAACCTGGAAGCCCATTGGTTTCTATGCAGAAGTGAGCCTGACTTTGCACTTTCTAGCTTTAGTAAATAAACCCCATTGTGTACTTAAAAGTGGGGTATGCCTGTATAGTAAAGAAGGCCTATCGACATATTTTCCTTTTTGAGAAAATTGAATGTAAACTGCAATGTTTATCCTCATGACACGTCACAGGAAGCACCCTCATGGGTGCAGAGGATAGAATTAGAAATAGATTTGAAAAACATTAATAATTTATCAAGACCACATGGCTTGCACCCTAGGGTCCTTAAGGAACTCAGTCAAGTAATTGCCAGACCATTGTTCCTAATTTTTACGAACAGTCTACTGACTGGAATGGTACCAGCTGATTGGAGAAAAGCCAATGTAGCACCAATATTTAAAAAAGGGCCAAGACACATCCCTGGGAATTACAGACCAGTTAGCCTAACATCAATTGTATGCAAGCTCTTGGAGGGGATGATAAGGGACTATATACAAGATTTTAGTAATGAAAACTGTATCATTAGCAGTGATCAGCATGGATTCATGAAGAATCGTTCTTGCTAAACCGATCTATTAACCTTCTATGAGGAGGTGAGCTGCCATCTAGATGAAGGAAGGCCCATAGATGTGGTGTATCTGGATTTTGCAAAAGCATTTGATACAGTTCCCCATAAACGTTTACTGTACAAAGTAAGATCAGTTGGCATGGACCATAGGGTGAGTACATGGATTGAAAACTGGCTACAGGGGTGAGTTCAGAGGCTAGTGATAAATGGGGAGTCTTCGGAATGGTCCAGGGTGGAAAGTGGGGTCTCCCAGGGTTCTGTCCTGGGACCAATCCTATTTAATTTATTCAAAAAATGACCTGGAGAATGGGATAAACAGCTCAATCTCGGTATTTGCAGACAATACTAAGCTAAGCAGGGCAATAACTTCCCTGCAGGATGTGGAAACCTTGCAAGAAGATCTGAACAAATTAATGGGGTGGGCAACTACATGGCAAATGAGGTTTAATGTAGAAAAAATGTAAATAATGCATTTGGGTGGCAAAAATATAAATGCAATCTATACACTGGGGGGAGAACCTCTGGGAGAATCTAGGATGGAAAAGGACCTGGGGGTCCTAGTAGATGATAGGCTGAGCAATGTCTTGCAATGCCAAGCTGCTGCAAGCAAAGCAAACAGAATATTGACATGCATTAATAAGAGGATTAACTCCAGAGATAAAACGATAATTTTCCCACTCTACAAGACTCTGGTCCGGCCGCACCTGGAGTATGCCATCCATTTCTGGGCACCAGTCCTTAGGAAGCATGTGCTGGAACTGGAGAGAGTCCAGAGAAGGGCAATAAAACTAATAAAGGGTCTGGAGGATCTTAGTTATGAGGAAGGTTACGAGCACTGAACTTATTCTCTCTGGAGAACAGACGCTTGAGAGGGGATATGATTTCAATGTACAGATGCCGTACTGGTGACCCCAAAATAGGGATAAAACTTTTCCTTGAAAGGGAATTTAATAAGACAGCCGGCCATTCACTAAAATTAGAAGAAAAGCGGTTAAACCTTAAACTGCGTAGAGGGTTCTTTACTGTAATGCCCCGTACACACGGTCGGATTTTCCGATGGAAAATGTCCGATCGGAGCGTGTTGTCGGAAATTCCGACCGTGTGTGGGCTCCATCGGACATTCTCCATCGGATTTTCCGACACACAAAGTTGGAGAGCAGGAGATAAAATTTTCCGACAACAAAATCCGTTGTCGGAAATTCCGATCGTGTGTACACAAATCCGACGGACAAAGTGCCACGCATGTTCAGAATAAATAAAGAGATGAAAGCTATTGGCCACTGGCCCGTTTATAGTCCCGACGTACGTGTTTTACGTCACCGCGTTCAGAATGATCGGATTTTCCGACAACTTTGTGTGACCGTGTGTATGCAAGACAAGTTTGAGCCAACATCCGTCGGAAAAAATCCTAGGACTTTGTTGTCGGAATGTCCGAACAAAGTCCGACCGTGTGTACGCCCTATTAGAGCAGGGAGCATCGATAATTTCAAAGAATTATTAGATAGGCACCTGAGCGACCACAACATACAGGGATATACAATGTAATACTGACATATAATCACACACATAGGTTGGACTTGTGTCTTTTTTCAACCTCGCCTACTATGTAACTATGTACGTATACTGACCCTGGTTCTTTACTCCTCATCTCATTTTATGGCTGTGTGGTGTAGAGCTCTCTTACCTCTTACACTACTCTTTGGTATGGTATTTGCCTTGCTGTGGATAAACAGGCACTGAAGTGGGTGGTAAAGACTGCCCAGGGGATGACTGACAGCAATATGTTCTCCATCAATAATATTTACAAAAGCAGATTTAGGAAGATGGTCCTTAATATTATGAAGAGCTCTTCCCGTCCTGCTTATTGACTGTCAGCTGAAGGTTCTGCAGCATCAGAATGAGAACTATCCGTTTTTTTCCTGATGCTGTGAGATTGACGAATTCTGCATCACCTTAATTTATTGCTTCTATATATTATATTAGTATTTTTTTATAAGCGTTCCTGCAAATTGAGATCGATAATACTTAATTGTATGATTGTTATTATTGCAATATTATTTTATGTATTTATTTTTGTGTTTACACATTTATTCATTTTTTTCTGTTTGTCCTCCTGATTTTATTATTGTTCAAAGGGACCTGAGTACCCTATTTAGTTTCTTTCATGCATACAATGTTTTTGGATTGATAATAAAAAATATCCCTATCCTTGTTTACTTTCATTGTTTTATTTGTCCTTTTGCTTTGCTGTCAGTATTTTTTTACTGTAAAAAAGTAAATGAAACTAGCACAATAACAGGTTTAGGTTAATTGGAAAGATTGCATGTAGGGAAAAGGATATAGAGTTGACTGCTCACTGGTTTTGATTCTGAGTGGGGCACATTGAAGAGAAGTTGGCGTGCAGGTACCAAATCTTCTTTTGCAAGTCTTTACCTCAGCAGCCATGTAGGCTTTGTGTAAGGGGCCCACCTAGACATGGGTGATGCCAGGGGAGCTCCATGTGAGCGCTGGATGCTCTTCTGAACAGTTTGCCAGATCTGATGCTCTCTACAGAGTAATGCCGCGTACACACGGTCGGACTTTACGGCAGACTTTGCCCGGCGGGCGGGATTTCGTCGGACAATTCGATCGTGTGTGGGCTCCAGCGGACTTTGTTTTCTCAAAAGTTGGACGGACTTACATTTGAAACATGTTTCAAATCTATCCGACGGACTCGAGTCCGGTCGAAAAGTCCGCTCGTCTGTATGCTAGTTCGACGGACAAAAAGCCACGCTAGGGCAGCTATTGGCTACTGGCTATGAACTTCCTTGTTTTAGTCCGGTCGTACGTCATCACGTACAAATTCGACGGACTTTGGTGGATTGTGTGTAGGCAAGTCCGTTCATTCAGAAAGTCCGTCGAAAAGTCCACCGGGCAAAGTCTGTCGTAAAGTCCGACCGTGTGTACGCGGCATTAGGAACAACTGCCTCTAAGATGGACATAACCTACAGACACTTCAGACTTATGCCGTGTACACACGGGCGGACTTTTAGACCAGACTGGTTCGACGGGACAAATCCGTCGAACGATCCGACTGTGTGTGGGCTTCATCAGACCTGCAGCTGACTTTTTCGGGTGAAAATCAGACGGACTTTAGATTTGAAACATGTTTCAAATCTTTCAGACGGACTCGAGTCCGGTCGAAAAATCCGCTCGTCTGTATGCTAGTCTGATGGACGAAAACCCACGCTAGGGCAGCTATTGACTACTGGCTATGAACTTCCTTATTTTAGTCTGGTCGTACGTCATCACGTACGAAGCCGTCGGACTTTGGTGTGATCGTGTGTAGGCCAGTCCGTTCGTTTGAAAGTCCATCGGCAGTCCATCAAAAGTCTGTCAAAAGTCCGTTGGAAAGACCGTCTGACCTTTGATGCCGAAAAGTCTGCCCGTGTGTACACGGCATTATCTTCACTTCTGTAGAATAAAAGGATAGTTAATAATGAAGCATACTAAGGTTCAGTTTCTTGTTCATACATCACGGGACACAGAGCCTTTGATAATTATTTAGTGGTTAGATAGTCACCATCAGGTGATTGGACACTGGCAACCCTAATTACAAGGCGAGTTCCTCCCCTATATAACACCTCCCATATTCAGAGCACCTCAGTTTTTTCGCCAGTGTCTAAGGAGATTGGTCACGTTAAAGATGTGCTAAGAAGAAAGCTCTGTTTGACAGTCTCTGCAGGGGCCTAGGAGGCAGGGCTATAAAACCTTGGGCCAATAAATACACCTAAGATGGATGGTACCCAGGCCTCGTGAAAGAAGAAACGAGGTTTTGCTTGTAATGTCTCTCTTTGAGGACTTGGCTCTGGGATCCAGCGCTTTGGTGCACAAATTTAAGTTGCGCAAAAAGTTTCTGGCAGAGTCTTCTACAGGTCCAGGGAAGAGGATCCTGTGAGTAGGAACCCAGAACCCTGAAGGTTGGCACAACGCTACCCGCCGTGATGGGTGAAGGTTAAATCTGTCTGTTCTCAGCAGTTCCTGTGGCGGGGATAAGGTAAGTGAAGACAATCCTAAAGTATACACATTATGGATTATCTTCTTTTGAGTAGTTTGCATATCTTACCTGGTTTCTGCCACTAGAGGGAGTAAGAGACATACCTGGTGTATACTTACATGCCATCCAGGATACACGCTCAGTGAAGCTGGTCTGAGAAGCCGCTCACCTCCTCCGCTGCATGTTCTGCCACATAAACTGAAAGGGAGGCTCACCTTTACGGTGGTTTCGCTGGGAAAAAGGGGGAGTGTGGATGCCGAGCCGTGCGCATGCAGCGTGCACGGCACACCAGTGTGCAGGCGCAAAATGGCTATGTTTAAAGCCCAGTACGACGGAGCTCCTGTAAGCGGTGGGACACAGAGCTGTGGGCAGTAAGCATCTCAGTAGATTTGGATCCAGGCATACCTAAGACACCGACTCGGCATCAAGTTGTGCTGAGCTAATGTTTATATTGTAAGACTAAGGCACAACAGTGATTGCATTTGTACTAGTACCTCTGCTTTGCAGCTTAGGACTATGTCTCCCCGCAAGAGGGCTTCGGGGGAGGTAAAAGAGGCACTAAGAAATCACCACCTAGATCTAGGGGTTCTGAACATGCCTGCAGGATACCACCCACCCTGAGAGTCTGGAGGCAGCCTCACAGGATGAGTCTGTGCCCCTGTCAGGCTTTGCAGCCTCTCCCAATGTTACAGTCCCTGTATATGTCACTGAAGACACTATGAAGGCTGCATTGGATGGCTTAGAAGGAAGGATTACTAATTTTATCACAGCTTCCTTAAAGAGTAGCAGAAAAAGGGGTATATCCCCTCCCTCTGCTCTGGGTTCCCTATCGGATGAGCATTCTGATAGTGATGAAATATCCATATCTGGGGATGGGGATCAGGAGCAGTCGGACAATTCAGGGGAAGAGGACAAGCTCTCTTCTGCCTCCCAGGCCCTCAAAGTACAGGTGCAATATTATACTGAGTTGGTGCGTACCACATACAGATTGCCCTCTGCTGAGGCTGCCATATCCTCTGTTTCCTCCTTGGGATCCCGGAAATCCCCACAGGCTGCGTATGCCTTCCCAATTCATCCCTTGCTGGAGAAATTGTTGTATGATAACTGGGGTCACCCAGATAAACTATTTTCTCCTCCTAAGAGGTTATCTATGCTTTATCCGGTGGCGGAAAAGTTCACCAAGAAATGGGGGGTGCCAGCAATAGATGCGGCTATTTCTTGTGTGAATAAAAGCTTGACCTGTTCTGTGGACAATGCTCAGAGGTTCAAAGATCCAACTGATAAGGAGCTGGAAACTTTATTTAAAGACTCCTTTTCTATGCCTGGTGCTGTGGTCCAGCCTGCGGTCGCAGCAATTGGCAGGTGCCAGTTCCTCAAGGAACAAATGAAGCAGATGCTTAACCTCCTCTCCACTGAGGAGGTCGAGGTTTATGCAGACCTTCCTAAAGCCTTGTGTTTTGCGGTTGATGCCATTATGGATTCTGTTCAGCAAGCATCCCGCCTTACTCTCCTGCTGGTACACATGCGCAGGGCCCTTTGGCTTAAGCATTGGGCAGCTGAGGCTTTATGCAAAAAATATTTGACTGGGTTCCCGCTTTATGGGGAACGCCTGTTTGGGGATGATATGGACAAATATATCCAGAAGATTACTGGGGGTAAGACCACATTGTTACCGGTTAAAAAGAAGAATAAATGTCCCTCATTTAGACGTTCTCTTTCCCCAGCCCCTGGAGCCTTGACCTCCAGACAGTGGCGACGGCCTCCCCAGTCCAATACTAGGGGAAAGGTCCAAGGCCAAGCCTAAGGCCAAAAGAAGTCTTCTGGCCCAAGTTCTGTTAAACAGAACCCCAAAGCCTCCCTATGAAGAGGCGTCCCCGCTCAGCCGAGTGGGGGGAAGGCTGCTGCAGTTTGCAGGCGCCTGGCGGGAAGAGATTCAGGACAAATGGGTAGTCTCCACGGTGTCTCTGAGCTACAAGATGGAGTTCCGGGAGCTTCCGCTATCTCGTTTCCTAAGGTCAAGAGTCTCCAAAGATCCAGAAAAGGGGAGGCTCAGGGTTCTACTCAAACCTCTTTACGGTTCCAAAACCGAATAGAGATGTCAGACCTATTCTAGATCTAAAAGATCTGAATCAGTTCCTAGACATTCGTTCTTTCCGCATGGAGTTTTATATTATGAGAAAGGTTCTTTCTGCCTGGAAACTGGAGATTGTCCATAGCAACCAAAACCGTCCCTTTACATCAAAAGGGGTTTTAGACCAGCTAGAAAACAGTGATAATAAATTAGAATCACTTGCAGAATTGAGTGATATGTGGGGAAATTCATAATCAAACACTGAAAAGTAATGACAGCGACAATTCTGCAACTGAGCAAATTTCAGTGTTTTTGATTTAATTACATTATTGAATAATTTTTATTATTATTATATTATTATTTGGTATAATTATTTATAGTTATTTATTATATTATAATTTATTATTTCGTGTTTCAAACTTTATTGTACCCGAGATGTCTACTAGACTCTTGTTTGGACAGATTTAAGTGAGTTATTCCTAAGAATTACAGGCCTACAATATAAACCGCCAAATTTCTATGCAAAATAATTGTACCGCTTTCAGCATCAAAAATATAAAATAATCATACCGCCAGGGAGGTTAAGTGTAAATGTTAGATCTGAGGTCTTTTTGATCTGAGGTCCCCAGATCTCACATTAAAGAGGACCTGTAATGCTTTTTTTTTCTATTACAAGGGATGTTTACATTTCTTGTAATAGGAATAAAAGTGATCCCAATTTTTTTTTTTAAAGGGACAGTGTAAAATTAAAAAATAAAACGTAAAATAAATAAGAAAATTTGTGCTCCATCCCACCGTGCTCGTGCGCAGAAGCGAACGCATATGTAAGTCGTGCCCGCATGTAAATGGTGTTCAAGCCAGGCCCGGTCCTTAAGTGGTTAAGAGTATTTAGTGCATTTTGTATGTGTTGTGGAGCTTCTTTTTCTTAGATTATCATTTCATTCCTGACATTTTATCTCTTGTCCCTAGTGTCATGCAAATGTAATCTGGGTTCTGCCTCTGTCATTACAGTTTCATTAATTGTATAATCTACTTGCTAAAAAATCATATTCTTTGCATTTGGTAGCTGATAATAGTGTTGCCATTAAGCTGTCATATTAATAAACGTATTTTCTCAGTATGGCACCTCTTAATAGACTGTCTTGTACTGTGACATGAAGGAATAATTGCTGTCCATGATATTTCTACTTCGCATGTCAAGAGATAAATGGCTTTTGTATGCTGTTTTCCTATTAGACCAGAAAGACCTGGCTCAGTACATAGACACCAGCACTAACTACAAACGTGATCTTGAGGTCAGTGCATGATAAAACAGATGGAGAAAATGGCAAAATAAACAAAAGCTGCCAAAATGGATACCCTAAGAAACAAAAGGATTAAGTGTTTGTAATTATTTTAGGCCATCTGTTACATTTTCCTAAAAAAAAATAAATCATTACGGCGCCATTGGTGGCTTTATCCAAATGTGTTTTGTGATAGCCAGCATCTACCCTGGAAATGAAGATCAACTTATTAGATATTTTCATACTGTGAAATCACAGCACCAGAGCTATACATTGGAGTGTACCCTATAGCAAAATCTGAACAGAAGTACTAGGAACACCTTGACATTGTTTTTTTAGTATTAGTTGAGTAATTCTGGCGAATTTAATTTTATAAAATTTTGCAGAAGAAAATATTTATTTTCAGTGAAGGCTAAATGAGCCCCAATAAAGTCTGTATAGCCAAAGCCTTTCATCTTTAGGGCTCCTTCACACTGGTGGTCTAGGGGCAGTAAAAACAGGCCACTGAGGTACAGCCCCCCCCCCCCCCAGCTGCCCACCTGAATTGTAATATTAGAGCCTGAGAGGGTTGTACACATGCCACAACCATGATGCTTCAATTTGAGACTGCAGCATTGTTTTTAACTTAGACTCAGGTGTCGCTGCCTGTCAAACCCACCTATTGAGATCAATGGGGCCGCACCGCAATAAGGGAGTCCCACAATGTAAAAATGCAGTTTGGCAAGTAAAAAAAAAGTAAAAAAAAAAAAGACACAAGTCAGCAGTAACGCCTCCTGAACGCCTGCCAGCAGCTGGTATACCACTATAAGGACCTGGATCTACAACCTCTGCTGTGTCTGACAGTATCTCTTCTTGCTGAATAAGGATGAGCCGAACACCCCCCAATTCGGTTCGCGGCAGAACATGCGAACAGAGCAAAAATTTGCGCGTATGCGCAAACCCCGTTAAAGTCTATGGCACTCGAATGTGAAAAATCAAAAGTGCTAATTTTAAAGGCTTATATGCAAGTTATTGTCATAAAAAGTGTTTGGGGACCCGGGTCCTGCCCCAGGGGACATGTATCAATGCAAAGAAAAGTTTTAAAAACTGCAGTTTTTTTCGGGCGCAGTGATTTTAATATGCTTAAAGTGAAACAATAAAAGTGTAATATTCCTTTAAATATCGTACCTGGGGGGTGTCTATAGTATGCCTGTAAAGTGGCGCATTTTTCCCCGTGTTTAGAACATTCCCTGCACAAAATGACATTTCTAAAGGAAAAAAAGTCATTTAAAACTGCTTGCGGCTGTAATGTAATGTTGCCCCCCCCCCCAACCCATTACCGAGCCCTTTGGGTCTGGTATGGATATTAAGGGGAACCCCGCACCCAAATAAAAAAAAAGGCATGGGGCCCCCAGGCCCTATATACTCTGAACAGCAGTATACAGGCGGTCCCCGGGTTACAAACAAGATAGGAACTGTAGGTTTGTTGTTAAGTTGAATCTGTTTGTAATTTGGAACAGATACATTTTTTAAGTGTAGCTCCAGCCCAAAAATCTATTTTTAAGCTTTTGGGATAATATAGGGCAGGGTTTTCACCCCTGTAACATTTTTTTGCTGTCTGTGCCCCTGTTCAGAAGATTTCACCTCACTTTCTGTCCCAATGACAATTGGATTTTTGAAAATTTTGAGTTATTAGGGAAACAAGGATTGGTGATAAAGCATCAGTGGAGACACCTTTTTCCCATATTAACTCTTACAGGAGAGAATTTCCCTTCCTAGGGGTAGATTTCCTCTCACTTCCTGTTGTCTCCCTCCGTTTGTAAGTAGGAGTCATTTGTAAGTCGGGTGTTTGAAAATAGGGGACCTCCTGTATATACTACACGGCCTGCCCTATACAATCTGCGGAAAATTGGGCCTTAGGTGTTGGTGGTACCAGAACACTGTAAGCGCTCACAGTTACTCTTGTTGGGCGCTGGAACAGGCCCTGCTGCAAAATATTATATCAAAAACTGTAATTACATGCCCCTGTTAAACAGGGGCAGAAATATTGGGCCTTAGGCGGTGGTGGTGGTGGCGGCACAATACTGTAAAGCCTCACAGATACTCTTGTTGAGCGCAGGAATGGGCCCTGCTGTGAAATATTAGATCAAAAATTGTATTTAGAATATTTGTAATTGGCCACGACCGCTCTGTAGCATGTTGCTGTTCAGGCCGCACAGTGGGAGGTAAGCGGCGACCGCGGCCTGAACATGGTTAACACAGGCCGTGGCCGCTGCTCGCTGCTACCGCTATGCGGCCGTGCCTTCTCTGGCGGAACTTTCGGCTGCATGGGCTGAGCTGTGTGTGTCTCTCACACACAGCTCAGCCTCAGAGCCACGCTGATAGTTTCGCTTTCTGCTCCCAGGGACTGCTCCTCCTCCTCCAGCCAAGGTGTCCGCACGGTGGGGCAAGGAGGGAGGGCTGCTGTCAGGATGTTTTCCCCCCTCACCTTCTCTTGTCGGCAGCACATGTAAGGGGAAAGCTTCCTGCTTATTGTTCCTCCCTCAGCATTGGCCACAGCAGAGGGCCAATCGGAGAACTAGAGGGGCATCATGGGAAATGTAGTCCCAGAGATAGGTGGCCCAATTGTTTTCAGCAGGGAGCTGACTACACTCCCCAGCATGCACTCTGCTGGGGGGGGGGGGGGGACCTGGAAACAAGCTGAGAAGTGCCTGTAGCAGCTACTACAGGAGACATAAAAAAAGAAAGAGAGGACTGTGCTGGGGGAACTAATAGCCCCAGCACCACCAGAGAGAGCCACGCCGTACCCGCACCACCAGAGAGAGAGCCACGCTGTACCTACACCACCAGAGAGAGCCACGCTGTACCCACACCACCAGAGAGAGAGCCACGCTGTACCGCACCACCAGAGAGAGAGCCACTCTGTACCGCACCACCAGAGAGAGAGCTACGCTGTACCCGCACCACCAGAGAACCACGCTGTACCCACACCACCAGAGAGAGAGCCACGCTGTACCGCACCACCAGAGAGAGAGCCACGCTGTACCCGCACCACCAGAGAGCCATGCTGTACCCGCACCATCAGAGAGCCATGCTGTACCCGCACCACCAGAGAGCCATGCTGTACCCACACCACCAGAGAGCCACGCTGTACCCACACCACCATAAAGCCACGCTGTACCCACACCACCAGAAAGAGCCAAGCTGTACCCGCACCACCAGAGAGAGAGCCATGCTGTATCGCACCACCAGAGAGCCACACTGTACCCGCACGACCAGAGAGAGCCACGCTGTACCGCACCACCAGAGGGAGAGCCACGCTGTACCGCACCACCAAAAAGAGAGCAGATCAGTGTCACTGGGCAGTGTGGGCACAATAGAAGACAGACAGTACTAGCATTGTATGGCCACAATAGGACTGGGACACTGTAATATAAAGGGAACTGCACTGTAAAGGGGCACTGTAATCATTGCAGTGCCCCTTTACACCACAGTTCCCTTTATATCACCGTGTCCCTGTGTGGAGGACAGACACCAGCCACCCCTGTGAATGTCTAGCAACCGTCGTCGTCCACCCCCCCCCCCCCCCCGGTCCCTGGAAAAGTTGGCTGCTCAGTCTAAAATGCCTGGGCCTATTTTTTGTCCCAGTCCGGGCCTGTCGCTCACTGTGTCCAATTACTAGTCCCCTCCCCTCCTCTCTTCTTCTGCCAGCTGCGGGGGACGAGGGGGGGTGGAGGAGAACATAGGGGGGGGCGGAGAAGGACATGGAGGGGGCCGGAGGAGAACACGGGGGGGCAGAGAAGGACATGGAGGGGGCCGGAGAAGAACACCGGGGTGGAGAAGGACACGGATGGGGTCCGGGGAGGAAAACACAGAGCAGCTGGGGATGATCGGTGTGGCTAGAGGGACAGCTGTGATCACCGATCTCCATGTATAGCTGTTTAGCTGACAGTCGCAGGAGGGAGAGAAGGAGAAGCGGCTGTCAGCTAAAATTTGATACAAAGGAGATCGTTGTTCACAGCTGACCCCCGCCACACGATCATTCCCGGGAGATCAAGAGGCGCTTGCGGGTGTGCGGGAGCCGCCGCAGAAATGCGGAAGTCTCCCGTACCTCACAGGAGACTTGAGATGTCTGCATTACTTTTTTGGCCTAGAGTAGCCTATCAGGTTCCCCTGAACTGTCAAGTCCAATACCCCTACCTGCACTCCCAATAGGTTACCCACTGTTTCTAGACTGTTATGCCCTGTACACACGGTCTGATTTTTCGATGGAAAATGTCCGATCGGAGCGCGTGGTCGGAAGTTCCGACCGTGTGTGGGCTCCATCGGACATTTTCCATCGGATTTTCTGACACACAAAGTTTGAGAGCAGGCTATAAAATTTTCCGACAACAAAATCCGTTGTCGGAAATTCTGATCGTGTGTACACAAATCCGACGCACAAAGTGCCACGCATGCTCAGAATAAATAAAGAGATGAAAGCTATTGGCTACTGCCCCATTTATAGGCCAGATGTACGTGTTTTACGTCACCGCGTTTAGAACGATCGGATTTTCCGACAACTTTGTGTGACCGTGTGTATGCAAGACAAGTTTGAGCCAACATCCGTCGGAAAAAATCCTAGGATTTTGTTGTCGGAATGTCCGAACAAAATCCGACCGTGTGTACGGGGCATTATTCTGCATAATATTGCACTCCTGTTTAACTTTATTGAGGGATGGTTCTTACCACTTCCATACATGAGCTAGCTAAACAATTGGAGTTAACTATAACCCCCTTTACAGTGTTACACTGCAATCTCTAAATGTTTATTACCTTTGCTTTCGCGGCTCCCCATATTGTTGTGGACAGCGTCCCTACCAAGTTGGTGCGCTATTGTGCACATGTTTTTTTTTTCCCCTTCCCCTTTGGGGTTATTCGGTAAGAGTTACTATGTTTAAATGTTTTCTGTGCCAATGAAAATATTTGAACAAGAAATTGGAGGAGAAGCAGTTTAACCTCAAACTGTGTAGGGGTTTTTCACTGTCAGGGGATACTTGAGGACTGAGTTTGGGAATCACTGGCCTAGAGATTAAGAGAGAGACACTTAAAGCTGTACATTTGACATGCAGTTGAACTTCTTCCAAGCTGTGTCATATTGCTTTAAGATGTTTTACATTCCCATTGTTTCTGTTCACCACTTCCTGATTGGCCAACTTTACGGGGCTGCACCAATTTTTCAAAAGTAGTTCCTGCACTTTTGGCAACTTTGAGGGGAGGGGGGTGATTTTACCCACTTGCCGACCAGCCATTGTCATTATACGGTGACAGGTCGGCTAGTTCCCGCGCATTGCCGTAGCTGTACGGTGGTCCCTTTAACAGCTATAGCGGGCATGCGCGCGCCTGCAGCGCATCGGGGGAACAGTTGCGAGTGGGCGGTGGCCATGATGTCGCCGGCCACCCGGGATCCTTTCACAGAGGTCCAGAACGGGGATCTGTCAAAACAGACAGGGGAGTTCAGAGTGATCGTCTGTTCCTAGTGATCAGGAGCAGCGATCTCCCTGTACTCCCAGTCAGCCCCTTCCCCCCACAGCTAGAAACACCTCCCAGGGAACACAGTTAATCCCTTGATCGCCCCCTAGTGCTAACTCCTTCCCTGCCAGTGACATTTATACAGTAATTGGTGCATTTTTATAGCACTGATCGCTGTATAAGTGTCAAAAGTGTCTGATCTGTCCGCCGCAATTCTGCAATCCTGCTAAAAATCGCTGATCACCGCCATTACTAGTAAAAAAATTAAAAAAATAAAAATGCCATAAATCTATTCCCTATTTTGTAGACGCTATAACTTTTTTGCAAACCAATCTATATAGGCTTATTGCATTTTTTTTTACGAAAAATATGTAGCAGAATACATATTGGCCTAAACTGATGAAGACATTTTTTTTTTAACTTTTTTTTGGATATTTATTATAGCACAAAAGTAAAAAATATTGTCTTTTTTTTTTAAATTGATGGTCTTTTGTTTATAGGGCAAAAAAATAAAAACCGCAGAGGTGATCAAATACCACCAAAACAAAGCTCTATTTGTGGGAAAAAAAGGACGTCAATTTTGTACAACGCCTTATACGACCGCGCAATTGTCAGTTAAAGCTTCGCAGTGCCGTATCGCAGAAAATGGCCTGGTCATTTAGGGGGCAAATCCTTCCGGTCCCTAAAGGGGTTGTAAAGGTTTGTGAACAGTCCCCCAGTCCCCCCGTTTTACTTACCTGAGCCCTGGAATTTCACCTGGCGGAGACGTGCTCTTCCTTTGCCCGGGGTTCTCGGCTCTTGATTGGATAGATTGATAGCAGCGCAGCCATTGGCTCCCGCTGCTGTCAATCAAATCCACGTTGGCTCCGTGTCTATGGACGCAAATGCTGGACTCAGGAGCGCGCCCACAAGGTAACCCTCCCCCCGGAGAGAGCTTCTCCTAGGGGGTTATCTGATAATAGGAGGAGCCGCAAGAGCCACCGGGGGACCCCAGAACTTGGTGTTCGGGGCCACTCTATGAAAAACGAGCTGCACAGTGGAGGTAAGTATGACATGTTTGTTATTTAAAAACAAAAACAAAAAAAAACGCGAACCTTTACAATCACTTTAAGCGGTTAATAGACATCTGTGCATGAACCCGCACATATGTTTTTCAAATCGCCCCCCCCCCCCCCGAACTTTCACTGAAATGCGGGTTTAAAATTGCGCAAGTTCAGATGAACCCGCGCGATTTCAAACCCGCCCTCGGTGTGAACGAGGGCTAATGACGCGTAGGCACGATCGGTTTTCTCGTCGGAAAAAGATATGATGGCTTTTATGATGGGATACCGCTTAAGTTTGCCTTGCATACACACGGTCACGCAAAAGTTTGCTGAAATTACGACCGTCAAGAACGCGGTGACGCACAACACTACGACGAGCTGAGAAAATGAAGTTCAATGCTTCTGAGCATGCGTTGAATTGTTTCCGAGCGTGCGTAAGAATTTTGCGCATCGGAATTGCCACAGACGATCGCATTTTCGGATAGGAACTTTTTCCAACCGAAAAATTGAGAACCTGCTCTCAATCTTTTGCTGGCTGGAATTCGGCCAGCAAAAGACCGATGGAGCATACACAAGGTTGCATTTTCCAACGAAAAACTCTCATCGGTCTTTTGCGGGCCGAAATTCTGATTGTGTGTACATAAGGCTCGGATTCACACTGATGCAGGAAACACACAGGAATTGCTGCATTTCCTGCATTGCATTGCACCAAGTAGCAATTGCACTGTTCTCATGTGATCTGCAGATGCCAATTAAAATTTAAAGACACCCCAAAAGCAGGTCACAAAATGCAGTGAGTTTGCGTGAATCGAATTGCATGGGTATGAACACACATGCGATCCGATTCCAGAGCAGTAAAAAAAAAGGTGCCTGCACCTTTTTTCGTGTGGTGTGGTTTGTGCCATACCAAATGATGGGCTCAAATTGCACCGCACAGAATCGCATGTGACTTACACAGGAATACGGTGCGATTTCTGTGCGAATCACATGCGATGTGACCCATCACAGCCTCAAGGGCCTGTTCACCTCTAGTCTCTTCACATTGTTTTCCATCAAGCCCTGGTGAAGGGGGCTATTTTTGGCCCCAAAAAAATAGTATTTTTTGAATTGTCCCCTGACTTTTATTAGAATAAAGTTATATCTGAACCTCTTAGCAGCGGTGTGGTGCTTCAGTTTCCATTATTGTTACATTCCACCAAGAAAATGGCAGGGAAGAGAAGTAGAAAGTACATGAACTGGTAGCTTGAGCTAATGGTACAGCTGCACTCCCCCCACAGTTTTCAAAGAGCTTAATTTCGTAAAGGACAGCACAGAGGCAAGCCTAATTACAGTAAATATAATTAAGTTTAATTAGGTATAATTAAATATAAGTAAAACTAAAAAATGGACTTGCTGGGTGGCAAATAGAAAAACCGATTCATTTAAGGCCCCGACAGGCTGTTAAAGGGGAACTACACTGCCTCTGAGCACCACAAACCAAAAATACCATTTCATTCATTTTTATTTAACCACTTCAGCCCTGGAAGATTTTACCCCCCCTTCATGACCAGGCCATTTTTTGCGACACGGCACTGCGTTACTTTAATTGACAATTGCGTGATCGTGCGAAGCTGTAACCATATAAAATTAATGTCCTTTTTTTTTTTTTACCACAAATAGAGCTTTCTTTTGGTGGTATTTGATCACGGTTTTTATTTTTTGCGCTATAAACAAAAAAAGACTGACAATTTTGAAAAAAAAACTCATATTTTTTACTTTCTATAAGAAAAAAAATGATTATTCAACAGTTTACTCCAATATGTATTCTGCTACATTTTTTTGGTAAAAAAATTGCAATAAGCGTATATTGTAAGGGGGAAAGTGTTGGGTGTCGGCGCCACAATACAAAAAAACAATTTGTTGATAATATACCGATGCTGCACCTAGAATTAGTAGAAATGAATAACAATGCAAATATATATGTATATATATATATATATATATATATATATATATATATATATATATATATATATATATATATATAAAGGGCGCAAATGAATCAGTACAAAAATCAAATGTTAAATTAATAATATACACTGTGTATCTGATTAATAAAGTGCACAATAAAATAAACTATCAGAAATGTCCATGTTATTATTATTATTATACAGGATTTATATAGCGCCAACAGTTTACGTAGCTTGAGGGTAGACAGTACAAATACAATACACTTTAATACAGTAGGAGTCAGAGGGCCCTGCTCCTTAGAGCTTACAATCTAAGAGTCCATAATATGTCCAAAAAATGTCTATAATAATTATATGTGAACAAATCTTCTTGTGTATGCTCCAACACCATGAAATATAAAGTGCACAGGTGCTTCAGTAAACTTGCTTAAAGTGCTTCACCCGAAGTGATAACAAAATGCACTCACCAGATCACCTCGGCCCCACAGTGACCTCAAAGCACGACTAATGGGAAGGACTCCTTCATTCAATGCTGTAGCTCCTTTCTGCATCCCATTCCAATCAAGCAATCATATATGGAGGAAGCTGGATCCCAATCCACTTTGCAGGTATACAAATGTAGATGTCTTCATCTTATAACATCTCTCCACTGCATATATCAAACTTGCATCAAGTAGGTCTGTGAAATAGCTCCCCAACAAAGAGCCGCAGAATGCGGGATATAGTGTAATACAGCTTTATGTTTTATTGCTTAAAAAGAGCACTTACATAGTCCAGCATGAAACCACAAACAATCCACTCAGGAGGAAGCAGAAACCGGTCCAACGCCGGTATAAAACTCGCAATGTGCGTAGTGCATCTCAGCTGTGCAAGCAATAGTATTGGGCTCCTATGTTTGTAAGCGTCAGGCCTCACCTCAAAAGGCCCTAGCAGGTTGTTAGTTAATGAGTTAAGTGTTAAGTGATGGAGCCGGGATGAGATTGGGGTGGTGGATGGAGTTGGGATGGGATTGGGGGATGAATGGAGTCGGGATTGGATTGGGGTGTAGGATGGAGACGAGATAGGACCGGGGGATGAATGGAGCCGGGATGGGATTGGGGTGGTGGATGGAGCCGAGATGGGACCGGGGGATGGATGGAGCCGGGATAGGATCGGGGTGGTGGATGGAGCTGGGATGGGATCGGGGTGGTGGGTAACAGACCCAAGCACCTGATTGGTGGAGAGGCAGTTCAGTGTTAGGAAAGCGTATACTCATTCATATTCATTCATTCATTCATTCATAAAATGTCCATCCACAAATGGCCACCTCCACAAGGGGATTAGAAGCAAAATCCAGCAGGAGCTCCAGAGTATGAAAGAGAAGAGAGGCGCCTCTAAGTGTAGCAATATGGTTACATTTAATGAAGGTACAACATTTAGCAACTCGCATGGCTTATGATTAAAACGGACACATCTAAGTATGCAGGAATCCGGGCTAAAGCTGTCCACATAGACCATCCTCCGCACCGCCGGATCTCACCGCTGTCAGTCTGCAATCATGACCGGGAAGACTACCCTGCAGTAGAGCAATCTGAAAGTGAGGCTTGAAGCGCTTGTGAAGCGCAGCGTGGAAGGGACGACATCAATGGTGGTGCAGGGGATGGTCTACGTGGACAGCTTTACCCCGGATACTTGCATACTTAGATGTGTCTGTTTTAATCATCAACCATGTGAGTTGGTAAATGTTATACCTTCATTAAATGTAACCATATTGCTACACTTAGAGGCGCCTCTCTTCTCTTTTATACCCAGTTGTGACATGGCGGGACTTGTATATCAAGACTATCGCTCATTTATCAAGTCAAATTTTATAAAAAAATTTGACTTGTATTGCAAAACACTCTCAGACCAAGTTACTCTCAATCCAAGGTTTTACTGTTTATTCATTTTTCTCAGCAAATCTCTTTGGAGAATATGTTGCAAAGTGTCTGACCTGGCGATCCTGGCAGTAAGAACACTTCCCATTGCAAGCGGACAATGCTAAGTTGTTGCAAACGTAACCTTGCATATAGCATGTTGGCACTGGCATTGGCTTTTGTTAAAATCATGGCGGACGCCTAGCATGGAATCCAAAATAATACAACAGTCATACTGGAACTTGTACAGCAAAGAGAATCCAAATAATGCAATGTCCTTTAACGCATAACTAACTGAAGATCAATAAAAAGTCCTAAGCATTTTGCTTGGTATGTTTTATTGTTATCCATCAATACCCCCCAAATATTTCATATTCCATCCTTTCTGTTACTGTCATGCATTGTGTTGCTGATTCAGAACACACGATTTAAGAAATAAATTGGCTACCAAGGTTGGAATGTTGAAGGACATTTCAACCTTAAGTTGTTTTTCATCCAGTATGTAACCTTCACCTCTCTGGTAAATGAAACACAGTAGGGCTTGTTGTACCAGAGACCAAAACAGCTTGGGAGAACTGAAATCTATCTGCACTGCAAGACTCCAGGTGTAACGCCTAGAGAGATCTTTATAGTGCCGGTATATCAGTTTTGACACAAAGGAATATTTAAGGTTACTGTGCTGAAATTGAAGACTAATGAAATCTGATTGTTTTTTTCTATAGCTAAAACTCCTCATAGACATAAGATGACAGTTAAACATGCTGACATGTTTCAAATGATAAAAGACCTTTTATACAAGATCCTGATCTAAATAATCATGTAGGCAGGTGCAGTTTACTTTCCCCACTGCAGGTGGAGCTCAACTGCAGCAGCATTGCAGGAGGAGAGGAAGTCAAGAGAAACATGATTCCTCTATGATTTCCTGGGTCACTGGGGAAGCTATCTGATTGGATGCTGCCGCCCCATGTGAAACTAGCAGCCATCTTGGGTCAGGCAGAGCCTATTTAAGGCCCTGGCTGCCAGGCTTGGCACGCATTTTGCATGTAGGTAGTGTAGGGAAAGGTCACTCGTCTGACAGGGACAGTGATTAGCAGCAGGAGAGGTTCCAGGTGAGTAGAGAAAGGACAGTGACATGCCATCCTTCCTGGATACCTCCCCATTTGGGTACGGACTGTCCAGTCTGCATTCCGCCCCTCAACTCAGGCCCTGTTGGCACGACGAGACCTGCTCTGTTTCACACTGCTACTGTATTCTGTGAGTGTTCCCGGTTGCGTGCCTCCCCGCCGGGCTTGTTGTAACTCTTGAACCTTTACATCACTATAAACCCATTTCTTTGCTGCTGGACTCTGAGTGTTTACTGCCGCTGCACTATGCTGCACCTCCCCACAAGCACATTCAGGTTAGCCACTAATGTCAATGTATGTCAATGGAGGTGGTAAGGGAAGAACATCTGCAGGGATCCGCTGCCCTCTAGTATCAGCTGCTAGATCCAGGAAGGAGGAAGTAGAAGGTCTTAAGCCTTGTACACACGGTCAGATTATTGGACGCATTTTCATCAGTTTTTTCTTTGATGCTAGTCTCAAATCGAAAGTGAAGAGGGTACTCACCATCAGAAATGTTTCTGACGACAGAATTCAACGTCAGAAGTGACGTAATGTGTTGAATTGTTGTGTATGCGTTCTTTCATTTCTGAGCATGCCTAGTCTTGCTCTTTAGATTTTTTTTTATCAGAAAACCGTACTAATGAAAAGAAAATCGGAAGTTGTGGTCACATCAGACAAAAATTTTCAAGCCTGCACATCCAGTTTTTGTCTGCCGAAAAATTTGTAATCGGCTGCCAAAAGCAGCATATTAACAAGCAGAAAATCTGCAGATCGTTCATCGGACGAAGTTTATCTTCAGATTTTCTGACCGTGTGTACGGGCCTTTAGCCACATGTCCTGTCCATGTTACTAATACCAGATCAGAAGAGATTATTACTACTACTACTACTAATGACTACTAGGTCTGCATTCTAGACTGGTTGGGTACCAGCTGGAGGGTCTCTTCATCACTGCAGATCTTGTCATCAGGTCTCCGGTACAAAGACAGATGCCGCATTATCCTCCGGGGGGCCCCTGCAATGGGACTTTGCTGCAACATTCATTTGGGGGTCTCTTTATAACTATATATATATATATATATATATATATATATATATATATATATATATACATATATACAGTGCCTTGCAAAAGTATTCGGCCCCCTTGAACTTTTCAACCTTTTGCCACATTTCAGGCTTCAAACATAAAGATATAAAATTTTAATTTTTTGTGAAAAATCACCAACAAGTGGGACACAATTGTGAAGTGGAACAAAATCTATTGGATATTTTAAACTTTTTTAGCAAATAAAAAACTGAAAAGTGGTGCGTGCAAAATTATTCGGCCCCTTTACTTTCAGTGCAGCAAACTCACTCCAGGAGTTCAGCGAGGATCTCTGAATGATCCAATGTTGTCCTAAATGACTGATGGTGATAAATAGAATCCACCTGTGTGTAATCAAGTCTCTGTATAAATGCACCTGCTCTGTGATAGTCTCAGGGTTCTGTTGAAAGCGCAGAGAGCATCATGAAGACCAAGGAACACACCAGGCAGGTCCGTAATACTGTTGTGGAGAAGTTTAAAGCTGGATTTGGATACAAAAAGATTTCCCAAGCTTTAAACATCCCAAGGAGCACTGTGCAAGCGATCATTTTGAAATGGAAGGAGTATCAGACCACTGCAAATCTACCAAGACCTGGCTGTCCCTCTAAACTTTCAGCTCAGACAAGGAGAAGACTGATCAGAGATGCAGCCAAGAGGCCCATGATCTCTCTGGATGAACTGCAGAGAACTACAGCTGAGGTGGGAGAGTCTGTCCATAGGACAACAATCAGTCATACACTGCACAAATCTGGCCTTTATGGAAGAGTGGCAAGAAGAAAGCCATTTCTCAAAGATATCTATAAAAAGTCTCGTCTAAAGTTTGCCACAAGCCACCTGGGAGACACACCAAACATGTGGAAGGTGCTCTGGTCCGATGAAACCAAAATCAAACTTTTTGGCCACAATGCAAAACGATATGTTTGGCGTAAAAGCAACACAGCTCATCACACTCAACACACCATCCCCACTGTCAAACATGGTGGTGGCAGCATCATGGTTTGGGCCTGCTTTTCTTCAGCAGGGACAGGGAAGATGGTTAAAATTGAGGGGAAGATGGATGCAGCCAAATACAGGACCATTCTGGATGAAAACCTGTTGGAGTCTGCAAAAGACCTGAAACTGGGACGGAGATTTATCTTCCAACAAGACAATGATCCCAAACATACAGCAAAATCTACAAAGGAATGGTTCACAAATAAACGTATCCAGGTGTTAGAATGGCCAAGTCAAAGTCCAGACCTGAATCCAATCGAGAATCTGTGGAAAGAGCTGAAAACTGCTGTTCACAAACGCTCTCCATCCAACCTCACTGAGCTCGAGCTGTTTTGCAAGGAAGAATGGGCAAGAATTTCAGTCTCTCGATGTGCAAAACTGATAGAGACATACCCCAAGCGACTTGCAGCTGTAATTGCAGCAAAAGGTGGCTCTACAAAGTATTAACGCAAGGGGGCCGAATAATTTTGCACACCCCACTTTTCATTTTTTTATTAGTTAAAAAAGTTTCAACAATCCAATAGATTTCGTTCCACTTCACAATTGTGTCCCACTTGTTGGTGATTCTTCACAAAAAATAAAAATTTTATATCTTTATGTTTGAAGCCTGAAATGTGGCAAAAGGTTGAAAAGTTCAAGGGGGCCGAATACTTTCGCAAGGCACTGTATATATATATACACATACCCAGGTATATGTGTACAATTCCACAGGGACTCCTATTGCGGACTTTGCTGATAATATCTGTTTATACATTAGATGTACATGTATGTACTGTTAATAATCTTTTCTTATGAAAAGCTTGTATTATTTCTACACTGGTGTGCATCTACATGCTTATGGTTAATGTTATATGCTAGTCGCAGTAGTTCTTCTTCCTACTACTTTGTTTAGATTACTGATTAATTTTCTAGGAATGGGAGTCCCTGTCCTGGGTGGAGGCACTGCCAATTTTATTATCAATACCACTCTTCCACTTAGCAAAGGTTCGTGTTCTCTTATTTACCTACAGATTTAGCACAATATCCTATTGTGGGAAGGGCCATTTCTCATACAACCCCGACCCCCCCCCCCCCCCCAAAAAAAAAGAAAAAAAGAGGGCTACAAACCCTTAGTTCTTTCAATGAGAAAATAGTACCTTACACAACTAACATCACTAATTAATAGTTTCCTCAAGAATGACAATGCCTACTCTGCCTACTCCGCCCGGCAGAGTTCACACTCGTGACGTCACCACGCATACTAAAATCACGAGGTGGTTGAATCGGATCCCAGGACTTGTATTTTTGCATACATGCTTGATTTTACGATTAACATTGTGAGTAATTAGAGCTTCCTGGCTTTTAAAAAATATTTTTTTACACTTTGTGAACATCTTTGATTCATTTTATATGCATGATATGATGGAGCAACTCCCACCATTACTTGTGATATCGTTCTAAGAGAGGAGGAAAAAGGTGACTAATTTCTATCCCAAGTGATATTTATTCACACAGAGCTTTTGACTCTTGAAGAGTCCACAATTTCTGGTAAGAAGCCACTTTTTGGTGGAGGTGCACTTAGGTGATTCACTTTTTTGGCATGTCATCTATACCCATATTGGACGCACTTGTTAGGCTTATAAGGGCATTGGAGCCTTCACATTTGGAACTTTTATGAGGTGTTATAACGGACTGCTTTATCACATGGGACTCACCTTTTGACACATTTGATCTGTTTCATATTTGTATATATTGTCACATTCTATTTCTATTGATTGTCTTCTCAGGAGTAAGCAAGAGATTGTGACTACATTCCTACATACAGTGGGACCATGGAGAATGAATGTAGTCGCCCTCTCATGCCGCGTACACACAACCGGACTTTCCGGCAGAAAAGTTCCGACGGAATCATTCCGTCAGACATACTGATCGTGTGTGGGCTTCATCAGACTTTTTCTTTCTAAAATTCTGATGGACCTAGAAATAGAACATGTTTCAAATCTTTCCGACGGACTCAATCCCTATCAGGAAAACGGCTCATCTGTATGCTATTCCGACGGACCAAAAACGACGCAAGGGCAGCTATTGGCTACTGGCTATTGAACTTCCTTTTTCTAGTCCCGTCATACATTATCACGTTCTAAACGAACTGACTTTGGTGTGATCGTGTGTAGACAAGTCCGTTTCAGCGGAACTCCGTCGAAAAGAACAGAACGTCAGAGTCTACTCTGGTGGAAAGTCCGGTCGTGTGTATGCGGCATAACAGAAAGTCGGATCACAGCAGCAAAAAAACAGGGAATTGGAGATTTGGAGAAGGCTGAGAGCAATAGAAGGGACTTTTTTGAGTTAATCAAATATACTTAGAAATACGAAAATGTGACAGCTATAGGCTGGGCTACAAACATATCAAGAGATAAAATATATTGTATATAATTCATATGAAAAAAAAAATCAAATTAATAGCAATATATTAATGTACAGTATAAACTAATAAAAAATAATATGAATAAAAAATGCATAAATCACCATATAAATAAATATCAATTCATCTCATAATAAAAAATAACTTAATATAGTTCAGTGTCTTACCACATGAATAAATATCAATTAATTTCTATGTGCAAAAATTGTAATAAAATCCAGTCCTTTCAAAAAATCATGATATAAATAGAGGGGGGAGGTTCACTAAAACCGGTGCACACAGAATCTGGTGCAGCTGTGCATAATATCCAATCAGCTTCCAGGTTTTAGCACGATTTCACTCCCGCATGTCAGTCCCGATTTCAGCGGCGATTTCACAAACATCTGTGCGGGTTTCTGCACAGATGTCAATGGAAATCGCACCCTGAAATAGCAAAAAGTAGTACAGAAACTACTTTTTGAAATTGGTGCCGCGCCGCAAACGCAGAGTCGCGCTGATTAGGACGGTGCCATTGCCGGCAATTGCCGCCAATTTGACATGCGATTTGACATGAAGAATGCACCAATGTGAACCAGGGCTTAGGCTCGATTCACACCTATGCATGTTGCTTTTGAGCGTTTTTGGAGGTTTTTTTTTCATGCTTGCCACGTTTTTGAGCCGCGTTTTTGCCGCGATTTGCGTTTTGCGTTTTTTTTTTTTTTTTTTTTTTTTTTTTTACAGTTTTTTTTTACAGTCAAAAAAAAATGTAAAAAAAATAAAAAAAAATAAAAAAAAAAAAAAACGGCAAAAACGCATCAAAAACGCACCAAAAACGCATCAAAAACGCTGCAAAAACGGTGCACTTGCGTTTTTGATGCTTGTCCATTGAAATCCATTACATGCAAAACGCTGCATTTTGCATGAAAAAAAGTCCCCGACCCTTTCCAAAAACGCAGAGATACAAAAAAGCATTGATGTGAACATGTTCCATAGGAACCCATGTTAAAAAATTCCCGTGCATTTCTGCAAAATGCAAAATGCATCAAAAAACGTGCTAGTGTGAATCGAGCCTTACTATCAAAGCTTAATTGAACCAGCTGAAGTTAGAAGCTGATTGGTTACTATTCACAGCTGCACCAGATTTTGCGTGCACCAGTTTTGGTAAATCTCCCCCAAAGTGTCCTGTGCTCAAAAGTGCATTGTTCAACATCTTTACACCGATTTAACATAAATATGCGGCCCGAATAGACTGGGCTTTTTCGCCATGGGGGTGCATAATTGCGTATCTCCCAGCACAGAGACAGGAGGGCTCACCCTGAGCTTCGGGCCCGGTACTAACGATCAAGACCCGGAACTCGAGATTCCGGGTGACCTAATCGCTGTGATAGCCTCTGATTGGCTATCACAGTGATCAGTCACTGTAAAGCCCACCCTCGTGTTTTCTTTCTCTGTGAATGGAGGAAAGAGATACAGCCTATGGCCTCTTTCACATGGACGATCCGTATGTCCGTTTTTCATCCTTCCGTTTTCGGATGAAAAACGGACATACATTCATCCCTATGGAGCGTCGGATGTCAGCGACATGTCCGCTGACATCCGACCCGCTCCGATCCGAAAAGTGTAACGGAGGAAAAACCTACTTTTCCATCCGTTTTCGGATCGGATCGCGTTACGACGGACACTACGGTCCGTCATCATCCGATCCCCCCATAGGGGAGAGCGGCGCTCTGACAGGTCCGTCGCTGCACAGTGTGCAGCGATGCACCTGTCATTTTCCTGCTCAGCGGGGATCGGCGGAGCGATCCCCGCTGAGCAAGCGGATGTTCACGGGGCGGATCATGACTGATCTGCCCCGTGTGAAAGAGCCCTAACTCTCTCTCTCCTTGCAGAAAATAAAAAAGTGTGTGTAAAAAAAATAAATGAAATCATAATAATAAAAAAATAAAATAAAAAAATACATAAAAGTACCTAGATAAATGTTTGATTTAGGTAAGGGTTAGTGTTTGGGTCAAGGTCAGGGTCAAAGGTCAAAGTTCAGGGTCATTTTTTTTTCTTTTTAAAATTAGTATCAGTGTCAGCATGTTTTAGGTAGGATAAAAAAAAACAAAACAAAATGCACACTATTGTTTCTGGGCTGTACTACAGGTATAAAAAACAACTAACATACACATATGTGATATCGGTGCAATCATCAGGAGCAGGAGAATTTAATTTGTGTTGTTCTTTTGATAAAAAAAATAAATCAGGAGATATCCATTACCATTTACCACCAAATGAAAGCCCACTTTTCCCTGAAAAAAACAAGGTGTAGTTGTGATGATGTGTACAGTTTTACTAACACATGTTGTGATGATGTGTACAGTTTTACTAACACATGTCAAAGTTGCAAAATGGTGCTTAGGCATTCAGATTTGTTTTACCCTTAGGCACGAAAGGGTTAAACTGCGTACAATAAAATGTTCCAAATATAAAAAAATGTGCCTGCGTCTCCAATTATCCAACCAGTATTCTATCCATAACCACTGTGGCCACCACCATGTTCACTCTAACAACTCACCAGAAGAATCACCTTCCTTTTAATCTTCTATCCCTTGATCCATTCTGCTCCAACCTCCAAAGGATTTCCCCCCCCTTGACTCAGAAATATTCTCAACTCTCATTCAATACCCCCATGGAGAACCCAAATAAAAAAAGCAGAGAAAGGCCTCCATTGCGTAAAACCCTCTTTTTATTTAAAACCAACATAAAATAATGCACTTACATCTTTTAAATGCCAGTCCCTACACCAAGGATTGAACAGACTCATATATAGCTTTAAGCCATGCCTGCTCCAGCCGCAATACCCTGACTGTGAGCTCAGACACGGCTTTGCAGGATGACGTTGTGTCCAATGGGCCCTATCCAACGCGTTTTGCCTAAGTGATGTCTTCAAGGAAAGGATTTTAAGAATAATTATTTGTATAGAATTTTGTTTTAACCCAAAATTTAGTTTGATTTAAAAAATTTCCAGATCAAACAAGTATAAAAAGAAATATGCACTAGGTGTGCATTTTGGGTCGCCCTTAATGGATATTGTTGGCCAAAAGTGAGTATTAATTCTCATAGATTGTTATGTATAAAAGTGCACTAGAGTGCCATCTTTATTAAACACATTCAATACATAAAAAAAGGGAGTAACAGTAGGAATTACAATTGTATAAAGTGCAAATACAAACACTGTACATTCGCTTGCATATAGAGGATAAAGCACCCATGTGCCTACAGCCCGCAGCCTGTATGTGGAAAATCAGGCGGATGAGGTGTATGGCATGTACCCGACATGTTTCGGAGATGGGTATGTATTACTCCTTCATCAAGGGATTTATGATTAGGTGCTCAAATCTATCTGTAAATATCAAAGAACAAAAGAATATAGTAATAAAAAATATCTGTGTCGTCATAAATTATATGCGACTGCATTTTTGCAATATATGCGATTTTAGTAATTATTGAAAGAAATAATATAGGGAAAGTATAATATGGACTAGTTATACTTACATCAATCTGATTCATAAAGACAAAAAACAACGATAAAAACAATTGTAACTTAAAGGAATGCTCAAGGAAAATGATGCTGCTGCTTATTGATGAGTATACCAAACGTATAACTGACATAGATAGCAAATTGGAAAAATTACAAAATCAAATGTCACCATTAAAAACTCATGTGTCCTTCTCTGAGTCAGAAGAAAGACTAAAACGACATCTAGAAGAGTTTAATAAAAATATACTAATCAAAAAGGACAAAAAATTACAACGCGATAGGAAAGCCTTTGAAGACGGTAGAGCTTATAAATGGCAAACCAATACAAACAATAAATTTTCCAAAAAACCACAAAGAAATAAACAACAAAAAAACGCATCTGAATCTTGTGTATACTCACCTGTCTCTTCTTCCCTACAGCCCTCTGCTCATAACAAAGGTCGTCGACAATTTAAACGGCGTCGCCAGGGCAATGAATCTTATGATGAGTCTTCACACATGGAGAGCTCCCCCTCACAGGCAAGTAATGGCTTCCATATTAACCAGCATCTTAATAGCGACACATCAGATGTACAGACTCCGGCCAGTTGTTCCGGATCGTCTTTAAATACATCATCCTTTATGCCCACTACACCACAATCACAATCCATGCCCCCTGGAACTTTTTTAGACCAAATGCGAGGCCGCATGCAAACGCATCAAAAACAAACAAAAACACAGTCATCCAAGGCCCACAAACTCAATCAACATCAACCACGCTAAATGTAGTCAACTTATCATCATACTCACTCAATGAACACGAATTGGCTGTTCTAGGACGTGGCCTCACTTTCTGTCCAGACACCCGTCTGGACAGATTTGGAGCCATTAAAGATATACATCTATTCATCCGCAAAGTCTTACTAAAAAGCCTTTATGCAAAAAAACCCATGACGGAACAGAAATTCACAAATCAAGAGATTCAAGCATTAGATAATCTTGTTGCCTTGTTAGACGAAAACGATTTTGAAAATCCTTTGACCCAGGAAAACACCCATGACTCCGACAGGAACATGGATGTTATACCAACTTCACATACGCAAGTATGTACATTGAAAAACAAATCCACTCTATATCCCTCGCCCAGTTCCAACCCCTACGCTGCAGCTTTCCTTAAATTGGTATCAACAGATATCAATAAAATGAAAAACTTCTCGCATTCACACCCCAATTTCAACCGTGATGAACGGTTGGCTCTGGAGGCGTTGTCACGTAACCACGACGTTGTCATCAAACCCTCCGACAAGGGTGGCAACGTCGTGGTTATGGACAATGTACAATACACAGAGATGTGCATGGACATATTACAAAATCATGAATGGTACCGCCCCATTTCTAAATCTCTATTGGACAAATTCACTCACGACTTCTATACACTTGTTGACACTGCATTTCAACACAATGCAATATCTAAACAAGTTTGGGAGTTCATTAGGACTAGCCATCCCAAAGAGGCAACTTTCTATGCGTTACCGAAGTTGCATAAACAAAAGAAAAAACCACCGGGCAGACCTATCATCTCAGGCTGTGGAAGCCTAACAGAAAATCTCAGTCGTGTAGTTGACAACCATCTAAAACCTCTAGTTACTTGCCTATCATCGTATGTACGCGATACAATCCATTTCTTACAGATTATTCAAGATATACACATAGAAGAAGGCACCCAATTGGTAGCCATCGATGTGGAATCCTTGTATTGCACTATCCCCCATGCCAAAGGGCTATCAGCCATACAACACATTTTGCAACAATATAGCGATTCTGAACCCAAATATATTGAATTTATCTTGACTTCTCTTGAGTTTATACTCAACCATAACTTCTTTTGCTTTGATGGTTCCCACTACCTCCAGGTACAGGGCGTGGCGATGGGGACATGTTGTGCCCCATCGTACGCCAATCTGTACCTGGGGGAGTGGGAACATTCACTGCTTGTCCAGGAGTCGTTGTCTGTGTATATGCGCCATGTTATTACATGGCGACGTTACATAGACGATATCTTCCTGATATGGGATGGGCCAACTGAATTACTACATGAATTTCTTAACTGTATTAACAAGAACGACTTTAATTTAAAATTTACAATGACCCACAGTCCAAAGGAAATTATATTTTTGGATGTATTGGTCAAAAGATCACTAGATGGCAATCTTTCTAGTGAACTATACCGAAAACCCACAGCCGGCAACTCCTTGTTGCACGCAAGTAGTTTTCATCCCAAGCCCCTTTTAACCTCCATACCATATAGCCAATATCTAAGAGCACGCCGCAACTGCTCCGATGATGCCAGATTTAAAACAGAAGCCGATACCCTAAAAAAGAGACTCCTCGAAAGAGGATACTCAAACACCTGTTTAAAAAAAGCGTATAAACGAGCGCTCAATCAATCTCGTCGTGACTTACTTAATGCACACAAACAACCCAGTAAAGATGAAACAACCAGAATTATCACGACATATTCTTCAGAACATAGGCAGATAAAGCGCATTCTAAATAAATATTGGCACTTATTAACTATGGACCAAACCTTGGCCCCCTTTGTCCCTAGTGCCCCAATAGTCACCTATAGGAGGCCACCATCTATAGGAGACAGAATAGTCAATAGTGAGTACAAAACCTGTAAAGGCGATCCATGTAAAGTATTGGGAACATATATGTGTGGGGGCTGCCACTATTGCCAATATATGGACAAACGAAAAAATATTATTTTGCCCAATGGCCAAAGGTTTACCCCCAAGCATTACGTTAACTGCAAAACCCCAGCAATAGTATATTTACTGACCTGCGAATGCGGGTGCTACTATGTTGGTAAGACCATAAACGAGTTCTGGAAACGCATCTACCAGCATCTTGGCACCATACGCAAACGCGATCCAGACCTCCCTATTGGTCGCCATATGGCAATGGCTCACCCCTCATCAACCCCCAAAGTATATTTTTTGGCCCTTGATCGCATCCACTTCGGTCCAAGAGGAGGAGATTTTAATAAGCGTCTTCTCCAATGCGAACTGAGATGGATACATAATCTACGGGCCAATCATCCACCTGGCCTCAACGGGGCCTTTAATTTCAAACCATTCCTTCCTGGGTTCACATCAGGGGTCTGTGAACTAGATCTATAGGGACCTCCTGATGTGCCCCATTGTTTCTTCTTGCTTTTCAGTCTAGTAATCTCATTTTTCTTTAACATTTTGTGTACTAGGTGGTATCTGTCGGTGCAATGGAGTATCTCCAGATTGATACAGGTGTGGATGCAGGACATTATGTTCACATGTATCTGAACTGTCTTTGATCTGGGTCATCGCTGTACTGTATGTCTGAACGCTATGTATATCTGGGTTCCTTATACCGCTAGAATACGAACTGTTCTAAAATAATGAACACTTTGTGTTTACTTCAGAGATTGTGAAGATTTTGTTTATTCTAATAACATTGTTTGAAATTGACTGGTATTTTACAAATTGTTCCATGCAACCTCTGGTCATTTAATACATGTGTTTCTTTTTCTTGTTTTGTTCCTTCATGTTTCTTTATATATTCATTTTTTACCGTATTTATGCATTTATGTACAGCAGGCTGGCTTTTTGTGACTCACCCAGTTCACCTTTTATATCCATCCACAAGATGGCGCAGTTCCTCCTTGGTGTTGGATGTGCGCGTGCGCACGGACACCCGGCGGGTAAGCTCTACGCACGCATGGCCATGGGGCAGCACTTGGTTGCGCGCCCCATAGGCCTTTTGCGTGTGGACGAGCTCTTGTACGGTTCCCGGTGTGGCTTTCGTTAATCGCGCCGGGACCGCATACCCGCCGGTGACGTCGAGACGCGTGACGTCATCACGCCCCTGTGGGCGTGGCTACGCCGCGCGCCTCGTCATCTGGGGGATGCCCGATCTCCACACATGGCTGCTAATCTTGCAGCTGATTATGTGGAGTGGACACTGATTGGCTGATGTCCAATCAGTTGTCCTATTTAAAACACAGACACTCCTTGGGCATTTGTCAGTCTTTTGAACTGCTGCCTGGAGGTCTGAGTCTTGAGAGATTATCAAATAGCCACAAGGTAATGTAAAAGGATACTTTGTTCCAGACTACTTGAATACTTACTTTACATACCTACTTTTCTTGTGAACCACAGCTGAATGACTATTTTATCCTTCAGCAGAGCATTGGCTTAATTATATGCCTTGTACACTTACAAACATCACTTTTTAAACACACAGATCTCCATCGGTCATCCCTTGTGAAAGTGCTGCAACGCTCTGCATCACACTCCTGGTTGCCCACCCTGTGTTATGTGAACCAGAAGCCAGCCTGCTTCCACTTTCATTGTTTTTATCGTTGTTTTTTGTCTTTATGAATCAGATTGATGTAAGTATAACTAGTCCATATTATACTTTCCCTATAATATTTCTTTCAATAATTACTAAAATCGCATATATTGCAAAAATGCAGTCGCATATAATTTATGACGACACAGATATTTTTTATTACTATATTCTTTTGTTCTTTGATATTTACAGATAGATTTGAGCACCTAATCATAAATCCCTTGATGAAGGAGTAATACATACCCATCTCCGAAACATGTCGGGTACATGCCATACACCTCATCCGCCTGATTTTCCACATACAGGCTGCGGGCTGTAGGCACATGGGTGCTTTATCCTCTATATGCAAGCGAATGTACAGTGTTTGTATTTGCACTTTATACAATTGTAATTCCTACTGTTACTCCCTTTTTTTATTTTTTTATGTATTGAATGTGTTTAATAAAGATGGCACTCTAGTGCACTTTTATACATAACAATCTATGAGAATTAATACTCACTTTTGGCCAACAATATCCATTAAGGGCGACCCAAAATGCACACCTAGTGCATATTTCTTTTTATAGTTCAATTCACTAGGATATTGGCCTCCCTCCCCTCCCCTTGTACACACCTTGCTCTCATTTTCCTTTTACCAGATCAAACAAGGATCATCTTATGTCTCGCTACCTTAAAGAGACGCTGTCAGCAATCTATGCCTAGTAAGATAAACATCTTTAGTTAAAATATATACACATATGTTAGGCTGTATTAATTTGCCCCTGTGCTGAAAATCTTTTTAATTACCCCTGACACTTCAGACACAGCTGCTCCGTGTCCCCAGCCCTTTCATCAGCCAAGGTCCTGGCAGATTGTATAAGATTATCTGCCAGGGCCTTGGTTAACATCAGGACTGGGCAGGGGGGAATCTGCACACACAAGAAATGCAAAGGTCATGTAGTGTCAGAGGTGATTAAAAAGACATCTGCTTTCAGCAGGGTGGAGGAAATATTTTTCTAACATATACAGCCTAGCATATTTCTATATGAGTACAGTAACCTTAGATGCTGATCTTAAAGTGGTAGTAAACACAAAACTAAAAATTGAATATATTGCAGCTTACCAATCATTAGACGTGGTGGCTGCATCAATTTACTTTTTTTTTGTTGCCTTTTTTCCCTTTGTTTTCGCCTGGTAATCTGCATGTAACACGTTTCCTGTATTAGAGCACCCCCACTCTGCACGAAGAAGCACAAGGGGTACCTTTGGACAGCATCATTGTTAACCGCATGATATATATGCGGCCTCACGAATGTGAGCTTTCTTCAACGGGGCCGCATACAGTATATGCTTATCTTCCTTTTTGCTGCACAACGCGCTCCCAGCACAGAGACCGAGAGCCCTGGGTCTCGTACTAATGATCGGGATCCGGGACCTTCGGTTCCGGGTCACCTGATCGCTGTGATAATCTTTGACTGGCTATCACAATGATCAGTCACTGTGAGCCCGCCCCGTTTGCTTCCTATCCTAAATGAAGAGAAAGGTACATTTGAATCTTCCTCTTCTTGCGGGAGAGGAAATGTAGACAAACCAAAGTGTGTAAAAATAAATAAATAAAATAACATTTAAAAAAAAAGAATACAAAAATAAATAAATAAAATAACATAAAAAAAAAATACAAAAATAAAGGTCAAGGTTTGGCAGGGTTAGTGTTAGGGTCAAGATCAAAGGTCAAGGTTGGGATCAAAGGTCACATACTTCAGGTACAAACAACAACTAGCATACACATATGTGGTATCACTGCGATTGTCAGGAGCAAGAGAATTTATTTTGGGTTGTTCTTTGGTGGTAGGGATGAGCTTCGAGTTCGAGTCGAACTCATGTTCGACTCGAACATCGGCTGTTCGCAAGTTTGCCGAACTGCGAACAATTTGGGGTGTTCGCGGCAAATTCGAATGCCAAAGAACACCCTTTAAAAGTCTATGGGAGAAATCAAATGTGCTAATTTTAAAGGCTTATATGCAAGTTATTGTCATAAAAAGTGTTTGGGGACCCGGGTCCTGCCCCAGGGGACATGGATCAATGCAAAAAAAAGTTTTATAAACGGCCATTTTTTCAGGAGCAGTGATTTTAATAATGCTTAAAGTCAAACAATAAAAGTACAATATCCCTTTAAATTTCGTAGCTGGGGGTGTCTATAGTATGCCTGTAAAGGGGCGCATGTTTCCCGTGTTTAGAACAGTCTGACAGCAAAATTAATTTTCGAAGGAAAAAAGCCATTTAAAACTACTTGCGGCTATTGCATTGCCGGTCCGACAATACACATAGAAGTTCATTGATAAAAACGGCATGGGAATTCCCCACAGGAGAACCCCGAACCAAAGTTAAAAAAAAAAAAATGACGTGGGGGTCCCCCTAAATTCCATACCAGGCCCTTCAGGTCTGGTATGGATTTTAAGGGGAACCCCGGCCAAAAAAAAATCAAAAAATGGCGTGGGGTCCCCCCAAAAATCCATACCAGACCCTTATCCGAGCACGCAACCTGGTAGGCCGCAGGAAAAGAGGGGGGGATGAGAGAGCGCCCCCCCTCCTGAACCGTACCAGGCCACATGCCCTCAACATTGGGAGGGTGCTTTGGGGTAGCCCCCCAAAACACCTTGTCCGCATGTTGATGAGGACAAGGGCCTCATCCCCACAACCCTGGCCGGTGGTTGTGGGGGTCTGCGGGCGGGGGGCTTATCGGAATCTGAAAGCCCCCTTTAACAAGGGGACCCCCAGATCCCGGCTCCCCCCTGTGTGAAATGGTAAGGGGGTACTTACCCTTACCATTTCACTAAAAAAACTGTCAAAAATGTTAAAAATGACAAGAGACAGTTTTTGACAATTCCTTTATTTAAATGCTTCTTCTTTCTTCTTTCTTCTATCTTCCTTCATCTTCTTCTTCTTCTTCTGGTTCTTCTGGCTCTTCTGGTTCTTCCTCCGGCGTTCTCGTCCAGCATCTCCTCCGCGGCGTCTTCTTCTCCTCGGGCCACTCCGCAGCCATGGCATGGGGGGAGGCTCCCGCTCTTCTCTTCATCTTCTTCTCTTCTTCATCTTCTTCTTCATCTTCTTCTTTTCTTCTCTTCTTCATTTTCTTCTCCGGGCCGCTCCGCATCCATGCTGGCATGGAGGGAGGCTCCCGCTGTGTGACGGCGTCTCCTCGTCTGACGGTTCTTAAATAACGGGGACGGGGCCGCCCGGTGACCCCGCCCCCCTCTGACGCATGGGACATGACGGGACTTCCCTGTGGCATTCCCCGTGTTGTCACAGGGAAGTCCAGTCAAGTCACCGTGCGTCAGAGGGGGGCGGGGTCACCGGGTGGCCCCGCCCCCCGTTATTTAAGAACCGTCAGATGAGGAGACGCCGTCACACAGCGGGAGCCTCCCTCCATGCCAGCATGGATGCGGAGCGGCCCGGAGAAGAAAATGAAGAAGAGAAGAAGAGAAGAAAAGAAGAAGATGAAGAAGAGAAGAAGATGAAGAGAAGAGCGGGAGCTTCCCCCCATGCCATGGGTGCGGAGCGGCCCAAGGAGAAGAAGATAGAAGACGCCGCGGAGGAGATGCTGGATGAGAACGCCGGAGGAAAAACCAGAAGAGCCAGAAGAACCAGAAGAAGAAGATGAAGGAAGATAGAAGAAAGAAGAAGCATTTAAATAAAGGAATTGTTAAAAACTGTCTCTTGTCATTTTTAACATTTTTGACAGTTTTTTAGTGAAATGGTAGGGGTACTTTTGTACCACCTTACCATTTCACACAGGGGGGCTAGGGTTGTGGGGATGAGGCCCTTGTCCTCATCAACATGGGGACAAGGTGTTTTGGGGGGCTACCCCAAAGCACCCTCCCAATGTTGAGGGCATGTGTCCTGGTACGGTTCAGGAGGGGGGGGGACGCTCTCTCGTCCCCCCCTCTTTTCCTGCGGCCTGCCAGGTTGTGTGCTCGGATAAGGGTCTGGTATGGATTTTTGGGGGGACCCCACGCCGTTTTTTTTTTTTGGCCCGGGTTCCCCTTAAAATCCATACCAGACCTGAAGGGTCTGGTATGGAATTTAGGTGGACCCCCACGTCATTTTTTTTTTAAATTTTGGCCGGGGTTCCCCTTAAAATCCATACCAGACCTGAAGGGCCTGGTATGGAATTTAGGGGGACCCCCACGTCATTTTTTTTTTTAATTTTGGTTCGGGGTTCCCCTGTGGGGAATTCTAATGCCGTTTTTATCAATGAACTTCTATGTGTATTGTCGGACCGGCAATGCAATAGCCACGAGTAGTTTTAAATGGCTATACTTATACTTAAATACTTATTGTATTTTTGTATTAATGATTGGTATGTTTTATCGATGTACTTTCCTAGATCATACAATATATCCTCACAGGAAACCCCTGAAGAAGGAATTGTACTTTTAAATCTGAAACATGTTGGGTTTCTATCATATCATGTATATGCGTGCTTCTTTACCTTAGATCCTCCATTAACATGGTATAGGAATTTATCTTGAGCTGTTTATTGTTTTTTAACTACCTAATTTTGTACATTTCAAATGAAGAATATTTGTATTACTTTTGGGTACCTTGTCATACCAACCACATCACCCATTACTTCCCCTTTAATACTCCACCTCCCCCTCACCCATACAATCCCAGGGACTTTTATTCTCTCATTCCTCCTTAAACACCCAGGGTCAGCCCAGTGGGAGTGGGAGTTGTTCAGAGCTTTGGAGATGGAATGCTAGGCTGTTGGGGCCTTTGAGGGAGCCCCACAGTCTGGGGGGTGAACTTGGGCCTAGGGTTGGGGTGGGGACGGAGCCCTTCAAGAAATCATAGAGGTGTCCTGGACAGGAGGCACAGGAGGAGCAAGAGAGGACAGCAGGAGAGAACATTGCCGGGCAAATCCTCAGAGAGAGCAACAACTGGCCGCAGCCAGGAGAGGGCTGGTGAGTGACATGCACAGTCAGGAGGACTGGGGAGGCACGCCTGAGAGGACTGGGAGCATGCAGTCTGGGATGGGTGCAAAGCCAGTGGAGTGGACTGTGGTGTCATGGGCAGTGGAGAAGGGCATCTGCAGTCAGGAGGGCTGGCAGGGCCTGAAGATGGGTTACTGGGCTCAGTAGCCGCATGTAAGACAGCTAGCACCAACTTTATATTTCTGCTACACTATAGGGACCCGCGGTTCCATACCTGCAAAAGGCAATAACCAAGGCCTGGCTGAGCCAGTGTCAGGCCGAATCACCTTGTTCAGGCTGTGCCAGGAACATTAGAGAGGAAGTGATATGCAGGAGGAGAAATGGAGTGTATATACCAGTTTGTATATAGTTTGTCCCAGCAAGTTCTTCAAAGGTTCGGTAACACCATGATAGTAGGCAGGGTTTGCTAACAAATTTAGCTTGCTAGGTGGTAATTAGCCTGGCTAATTGATAGGGGATTCACTGGCTTTCTCCCTAACTCTGGATTTGATGCACCTCTCTCTTCTGTCACTAGGTGGCATTGTTGCCTGTGGCAGTAGAATGATAAGGGCATAGGGGATCCAGACTAGGAGTGTATAGGTTGACTCAGCCAATTGGCAGGGGTCTCTTTGGTCCCTTGGCCTCCTGAGAGTGCCTATTTATTCGGGAGGAGTCAGGTGATCAGGGTTCTGTGCCACCTGAATGGACGTGTGTCACAAGGCTCTGGGTGGCTAGGCCAGAAGCCTAAGGCCAATCCAGGGCGCACCTGGCTGCTAGGCTGTCTGAGGCCTATCCAGGTTTGAGAGAAGCAGCGCGGGGTTGGGGCTTCAGGCTGGAAGCCCAAACAAGTTGCAGAGGTTCTGCCGGAAGGGGGAACTGGATCGTTGCCAGCGGTGAGGGAGAAGCAGTTGCCACAAGGGACGACCACTCCTGTCGCCAGGGGCAAGTGATGATCAAGGCCAGAGGTAAAGGGAGGAATAGTTGCCAGCAAGGGACAACCATTCCTGTTATCAGAGGCCATTGTGTGGAAGTCTGAGGAAGTACCAGAGCAGCCTTTTTACCAGTTGGGGACGGTGAAGAAGTGGGAAAGCTTCAGCAGAGTGCCAGCGGGTTAGCGTGAGTGAAGCTTAACCACTTAAGGACCGCCTCACGCCGATGTACGTCGGCAAAGCGGCACGGGCAGGCAAAATCACGTACATGTACGTGATTTGCCTCCCGCGGGTGGGGGGTCCGATCGGACCCCCCCCCCCCGGTGCCCGAGGCGGTCCCGTTCTGTTCCCCGGCGATCGGAGATGAGGGGGAGGCCATCCGTTCGTGGCCCCCCCCTCGCGATCGCCGCCGGCCAATGGGAACATTCCTTTGCTGCTGTATGCTAAACAGCAGCAAAGGAAATGATGTCATCTCTCCTCGGCTCGGTAGTTTCCGTTCCAGCGCCGAGGGGAGAAGACATCAATGTGAGTGCACCAACACTACACCTCACAGTAGAACATGTCAGGCATACAAAGCACCCCGACCCCCCCCCCCCCGATCGCCCCCTGATCCCCCCCCCCTGTCACAAACTGACACCAAGCAGGTTTTTTTTGTTTTGTTTTTTTTCTGATTACTGCATAGTGTCAGTTTGTGACAGTTACAGTGTTGGGACAGTTAGTATTACCCCCCTTTAGGTCTAGGGTGCCCCCCTAACCCCCCCTAATAAAGTTTTAACCCCTTGATCACCCCCTGTCGCCAGTGTCACTAAGCGATCATTTTTCTGATCGCTGTATTAGTGTCGCTGGTGACGCTAGTTAGGGACGTAAATATTTAGGTTCGCCGTCAGCGTTTTATAGCGTCAGGGACCCCCATATACTATCTAATAAATGTTTTAACCCCTTGATTGCCCCCTAGTTAACCCTTTCACCACTGATCACCGTATAACCGTTACGGTTGACGCTGGTTAGTTCGTTTATTTTTTATAGTGTCAGGGCACCCGCCGTTTATTACCGAATACAGGTTTAGCCCCCTGATCGCCCGGCGGTGATATGCGTCGCCCAAGGCAGCGTCAGATTAGCGTCAGTACCGCTAACACCGACGCACGCAGCATGCGCCTCCCTTAGTGGTATAGTATCTGTACGGATCAATATCTGATCCAATCAGATCTATACTAGCGTCCCCAGCAGTTTAGGGTTCCCAAAAACGCAGTGTTAGCGGGATCAGCCCAGATACCCGCTAGCACCTGCGTTTTGCCCCTCCGCCCAGCCCACCCAAGTGCAGTATCGATCGATCACTGTCCCTTACAAAACACTAAACGCATAACTGCAGCGTTCGCAGAGGCAGGCCTGATCCCTGCGATCGCTAACAGTTTTTTTGGTAGCGTTTTGGTGAACTGGCAAGCACCAGCCCCGGGCAGCGTCAGGTTAGCGCCAGTACCGCTAACACCCACGCACGCAGCATACACCTCCCTTAGTGGTATAGTATCTGAACGCATCAATATCTGATCCGATCAGATCTATACTAGCGTCCCCAGCAGTTTAGGGTTCCCAAAAACGCAGTGTTAGTGGGATCAGCCCAGATACCTGCTAGCACCTGCGTTTTGCCCCTCCGCCCGGCCCAGCCCAGCCCACCCAAGTGCAGTATCGATCGATCACTGTCACTTACAAAACACTAAACGCATAACTGCAGCGTTCGCAGAGTCAGGCCTGATCCCTGCGATCGCTAACAGTTTTTTTGGTAGCATTTTGGTGAACTGGCAAGCGCCAGCGGCCTAGTACATCCCGGTCGTAGTCAAACCAGCACTGCAGTAACACTTGGTGACGTGGCGAGTCCCATAAGTGCAGTTCAAGCTGGTGAGGTGGCAAGCACAAGTAGTGTCCCGCTGCCACCAAAAAGACAAACACAGGCCCGTCGTGCCCATAGTGCCCTTCCTGCAGCATTCGCCAATCCTAATTGGGAACCCACCGCTTCTGCAGCGCCCGTACTTCCCCCATTCACATCCCCAACCAAATGCAGTCGGCTGCATGAGAGGCATTTTCTTTATGTCCTCCCGAGTACCCCTACCCAACGAACCCCCCAAAAAAGATGTTCTGTCTGCAGCAAGCGCGGATATAGGCGTGACACCCGGTATTATTGTCCTTCCTGTCCTGACAATCCTGGTCTTTGCATTGGTGAATGTTTTGAACGCTACCATTCACTAGTTGAGTATTAGCGTAGGGTACAGCATTCCACAGACTAGGCACACTTTCACAGGGTCTCCCAAGATGCCATCGCATTTTGTGAGACCCGAACCTGGAACCGGTTACAGTTATAAAAGTTACAGTTACAAAAGTTAGTTACAAAAAAAGTGTCAAAAAAATATATATATATAAAATAAAAAAAATAGTTGTCGTTTTATTGTTCTCTCTCTCTCTATTGTTCTGCTCTTTTTTACTGTATTCTATTCTGCAATGTTTTATTGTTGTTATGTTTTATCATGTTTGCTTTTCAGGTATGCAATTTTTTATACTTTACCGTTTACTGTGCTTTATTGTTAACCATTTTTTTTGTCTTCAGGTACGCCATTCACGACTTTGAGTGGTTATACCAGAATGATGCCTGCAGGTTTAGGTATCATCTTGGTATCATTCTTTTCAGCCAGCGGTCGGCTTTCATGTAAAAGCAATCCTAGCGGCTAATTAGCCTCTAGACTGCTTTTACAAGCCGTGGGAGGGAATGCCCCCCCCCCCCACCATCTTCCGTGTTTTTCTCTGGCTCTCCTGTCTCAACAGGGAACCTGAGAATGCAGCCGGTGATTCAGCCAGCTGACCATAGAGCTGATCAGAGACCAGAGTGGCTCCAAACATCTCTATGGCCTAAGAAACCGGAAGCTACGAGCATTTTATGACTTAGATTTCGCCGGATGTAAATAGCGCCATTGGGAAATTGGGGAAGCATTTTATCACACCGATCTTGGTGTGGTCAGATGCTTTGAGGGCAGAGGAGAGATCTAGGGTCTAATAGACCCCAATTTTTTCAAAAAAGAGTACCTGTCACTACCTATTGCTATCATAGGGGATATTTACATTCCCCGAGATAACAATAAAAATGATTAAAAAAAAAATATGAAAGGAACAGTTTAAAAATAAGATAAAAAAAGCAAAAAAATAATAAAGAAAAAAAAAAAAAAAAGCACCCCTCTCGCCCCTTTGCTCTCGCGCTAAGGCGAACGCAAGCGGCGGTCTGTCGTCAAACGTAAACAGCAATTGCACCATGCATGTGAGGTATCACCGCGAAGGTCAGATCGAGGGCAGTAATTTTTGCAGTAGACCTCCTCTGTAAATCTAAAGTGGTAACCTGTAAAGGCTTTTAAAGGCTTTTAAAAATGTATTTATTTTGTTGCCACTGCACGTTTGTGCGCAATTTTAAAGCATGTCATGTTTGGTATCCATGTACTCGGCCTAAGATCATCTTTTTTATTTCATCAAACATTTGGGCAATATAGTGTGTTTTAGTGCATTAAAATTTAAAAAAGTGTGTTTTTTCCCCAAAAAATGCGTTTGAAAAATCGCTGCGCAAATACTGTGTGAAAAAAAAATGAAACACCCACCATTTTAATCTGTAGGGCATTTGCTTTAAAAAAATATATAATGTTTGGGGGTTCAAAGTAATTTTTTTGCAAAAAAAAAATAACTTTTTCATGTAAACAATAAGTGTCAGAAAGGGCTTTGTCTTCAAGTGGTTAGAAGAGTGGGTGATGTGTGACATAAGCTTCTAAATGTTGTGCATAAAATGCCAGGATAGTTCAAAACCCCCCCAAATTACCCCATTTTGGAAAGTAGACACCCCAAGCTATTTGCTGAGAGGCATGTCGAGTCCATGGAATATTTTATATTGCGACACAAGTTGCGGGAAAGAGACAATTTTTTTTTTTTTTTGCACAAAGTTGTCACTAAATGATATATTGCTCAAACATGCCATGGAAATATGTGAAATTACACCCCAAAATACATTCTGCTGCTTCTCCTGAGTACGGGGATACCACATGTGTGAGACTTTTTGGGAGCCTAGCCACGTACGGGACCCCGAAAACCAAGCACCGCCTTCAGGCTTTCTAAGGGCGTGAATTTTTGATTTCACTCTTCACTGCCTATCACAGTTTCGGAGGCCATGGAATGCCCAGGTGGCACAAAACCCCCCCAAATGATCCAATTTTGGAAAGTAGACACCCCAAGCTATTTGATGAGAGGTATAGTGAGTATTTTGCAGACCTCACTTTTTGTCACAAAGTTTTGAAAATTGAAAAAAGAAAAAAAAATGTTTTTTCTTGTCTTTCTTCATTTTCAAAAACAAATGAGAGCTGCAAAATACTCACAATGCCTCTCAGCAAATAGCTTGGGGTGTCTACTTTCCAAAATGGGGTCATTTGGGGGGGTTTTGTGCCACCTGGGCATTCCATGGCCTCCGAACCTGTGATAGGCAGTAAAGAGTGAAATCAAAAATTTTCACCCTTAGAAATCCTGAAGGCGGTGATTGGATTTCGGGGCCCTGTACGCGGCTAGGCTCCCAAAAAGTCCCACACATGTGGTATCCCCATACTCAGGAGAAGCAGCTAAATGTATTTTGGGGTGCAATTCCACATATGCCCATGGCCTGTGTGAGCAATATATCATTTAGTGACAACTTTATGCAAAAAAAAAAAAAAAAAAAAGTGATACTTTCCCGCAACTTGTGTCAAAATATAAAATATTCCATGGACTCAATATGCCTCTCAGCAAATAGCTTGGGGTGTCTACTTTCCAAAATGGGGTCATTTTGGGGGGTTTTGTGCCACCTGGGCATTCCATGGCCTCCGAAACTGTGATAGGTAGTGAGGAGTAAAATCAAAAATTTACACCCTTAGAAATCCTGAAGGCGGTGATTGGTTTTCGGGGCCCCGTACGCGGCTAGGCTCCCAAAAAGTCCCACACATGTGGTATCCCCGTACTCAGGAGAAGCAGCTGAATGTATTTTGGGGTGCAATTCCACATAGGTCCATGGCCTGTGTGAGCAATATATCATTTAGTGACAACTTTTTGTAAATATTTTTTTTTGTCATTATTCAATCACTTGGGACAAAAAAAATAAATATTCAATGGGTTCAACATGCCTCTCAGCAATTTCCTTGGGGTGTCTACTTTCCAAAATGGGGTCATTTGGGGGGGTTTTGTACTGCCCTGCCATTTTAGCACCTCAAGAAATGACATAGGCAGTCATAAACTAAAAGCTGTGTAAATTCCAGAAAATGTACCCTAGTTTGTAGACGCTATAACTTTTGCGCAAACCAATAAATATACGCTTATTGACATTTTTTTTACCAAAGACATGTGGCCGAATACATTTTGGCCTAAATGTATGACTAAAATTTAGTTTATTGGATTTTTTTTATAACAAAAAGTAGAAAATATAATTTTTTTTCAAAATTTTCTGTCTTTTTCCGTTTATAGCGCAAAAAATAAAAACGGCAGAGGTGATCAAATACCATCAAAAGAAAGCTCTATTTGTGGGAAGAAAAGGACGCAAATTTCGTTTGGGTACAGCATTGCATGACCGCGCAATTAGCAGTTAAAATGACGCAGTGCCAAATTGGAAAAAGACCTCTGGTCCTTAGGCAGCATAATGGTCCGGGGCTCAAGTGGTTAAGGAGTTTACAGCGGGTTAGCTGTGGAAGAGCTCATGGGATCCAATGGCATATGGGATCTTGAAGTCTAGTGAGAGACCGGGAGCTCAGTAAGTAAAGATCCACTGTAGGATACTGTGAGATGTGAGAAAAGATCTATAACGGGTTACTATGAGTTACGTGTATGGATCTCTATTGACTGTTCAAAGTTTAGTTGCCATAGGAGACAGCAGTTCTACAAATACAGTTGCTGCATCCAGCTTAATGGTCCTCTACCTCTATAGCTGTCTGCCTATTATTTTGCCTTCGTGTCTGACAATTACTATTGCATCTGCCTAAGTGTGTCCAGTTCTGTTTAAGAGACAATAAATCTTTTTTCTTGCATTCCACAAAGTGACTGGCACCCATGTTTTCCACTTGCAATACACCCACCATGCCTAATAACCCACACTACAAGGAAGGATGTCAGCTCTCCCTGACTCTGGAGGTCACCATTAGGCCTTTGGAGGTCGGGGTTGCCGCTATAGTTCCATTGGGCATCCCATGCTTCCTATACCCCATCCAAGTTCAAATCCCTCAATAAAACATAAAAAAACAAGCACATGGACTGTTTTTCTGTCTTGGAGTGTCTGAGAGGTGAACACCAGGCTGGGCAGGGTGAAAGGTGTGCCACAACACTCAGCAGCCCCTGCCGGGGGTGCCGTTACATTTGTTTTACCCTTAGGCATGATGGGGTTAATCTGAAGGGGGGAGGGGGTGTTAGAAGCAGTAGCAGATTTAGATACGCTAACAAGTTGAAACTGAACTTCAGCTAACACTTTATGAGCAGTTACGGCAAACAGTTTTTTTTCGTTTTGGGATAAAGGTTTTACATAAATCAATAAAAGCTGATCATTGTAAGCACCCCTGTCAGTGGTAAATGATTTGTCTTAACCCCCTAACTGCTACAGCTGCAGAACAGGTTATTCTGTTGATAAAAATAATTTTTAAGATTTACTGGCCAGATCAGCAGGTGCTAATAAAGGAAAGAAAGCCTAATGCCGCGTACACACGGTCGAACTTTCGGGCGGAAAGTCCGCTCGCCTGTATGCTAGTTCGACGGACAAAAAGCCACGCTAGGGCAGCTATTGGCTACTGGCTATGAACTTCCTTGTTTTAGTCCGGTGTACGTCATCATGTACGAATTCGACGGACTTTGGTGGATTGTGTGTAGGCAAGTCCGTTCATTTGGAAAGTCCGTCGAAAAGTCCGCTGGACAAAGTCTGCCGTAAAGTCCGGTCGTGTGTACGCGGCATAAGAAACAAAATGAATGCAGTCATCACATTGGGAATTGGTTAGCTGCAATATAATAAATGTTGGCTTTTGGGTTTATTACCGCTTTATTGGGCATGGAATGGTGACAGGGTCTCTTTAACCACTTGCCGACCGCCTTCCGCATTTAATACTGCGGCAAGGCAGCTCGGCTACGCAAACCGATGTACCTGTACGCCGGTCTGTGCATGTGGTACTGCAGGCGCACGCGCTGCGGAAGCTTGCCCGCAGGTCCGGTGGACATAATTTCGGCACAGTGAGCCAGAACGAGGATCTGTCAATGTAAACAAACAGATCCCCGTCCTGACAGGGGAGGAGAGAAAGGTCAGCTGTTCCTAGTGATCAGGAACAGCGATCTCTCTCTTCTCCCAGGCAGCCCATCCAACACAGTTAGAAAAACCTCCCAGGGAACACTGTTAAGCCCTTTGATCGCCCCCTAGTGTTAACCACCCCTCACTGCCAGTGCCATGTATACAGTGATCAGTGCATTTTTATAGCACTGATCACCGTATTGGTGTCACTGGTCCCCCAAAAAGTGTCACTTCGGTTCAGATTTGTCCGCCGCAACGTCGCAGTCCCGCCAATACCAGTAAAAACAAAACAAAAAAAAAAAAGTCCCTAAATCTTTCCCCTATTTGTAGACGCTATAACTTTTGCGCAAACCAATCAATATACGCTTATTGCGTTTTTGGGGTTTTTTTTAGCAAAAATATGCAGAAGAATACATATTGGCCTAAACTGATCAATATATATATATATATATATATATATATATATATATATATATATATATATATATTTTTGGATATGTATTATAGCAGAAAGTAAAAAAATATTGTTTGTTTTCTATATTGTCGCTCTTTTTTTGTTTATAGCGCAAAAAATAAAAAAACGCAGAGGTGATCAAATACCACAAAAAGAAAGCTCTATTTGTGGGAAAAAAAGGACATCAATTTTGTTTAGGTACAGCGTAGCACAACCGCGCAATTGTCAATGAAAGCAATGCAGTGCCAAATCACAAAAAATGGCCTGGTCAGTAAGGGGGTAAATTCTTCCAGGGCTAAAGTGGTTAGGTCAAACTAAGCATGGCATTTCCAAATATAGTTTTGTATTAGCCACTAGAGGGAGATCTGTATTTCACTGAAATGGCTCTGCCTGCTGGCTTACCATCTGTTGACATGAGATATTAGCCACATAGGGAGTGCATTGCTTTAAGGGTTGGAGAGCTCTGTGACAGAAAATATAAAAAGTATTGCAAAGCATCACAAATAGGAAGCAAAGTCCACATATGGAATATACTTCAGTATAATTAACACACGTTGTGCAGATTCTTTACAGGAAGCTGATTACGTTCTCCTCTTTACCTAGAAACACATTTAAAATGGTAAAAAAATAATAATCACATATTCATTTCCACATTGTATTTTTTACAAATCTTTTTATTAAGTTTCTTAACAAACAAACAAAACAAAACACAACAAGACATCATACACATTGAGTCAAAAATATAATAATACAGTTTCAAAATCCAATATATCAATTATTAATCCAAAGGGGAAGGAAAAAAATAAAATAAAAGAAAGGAGGGGGGGGGGTAAACATTAATTCCTTCTTTCCCCAATGACCCCGAACATTTCTCATATGGGAGCACACATATTATACACAATAGCCCCCATGGGCGTTCTATGCTGTATACGGTTTGTCCAGCCACTTTGCCCACACTTTATCATACTTACTAGGACAATCCCTATTCATGCAGGTATCTCTATACAATGGAAGATTATTATTTACCAATTGTTTCCAATATGAGAGCGTAGGGGACCGAGGTTTCTTCCAATGCAAGGCAATAGCTTTTCTTGCATAAAATAATGTTATATTAACAAACACTCGCTCAGACACTGTGGGAAGAATAGTCTCTACCAAACCCAGTAAAGAGACAGACATTGAAGACGGTAAAGGAGCAGAGATGATAGAATTCAATAAATCCATCACTTCCATCCAAAAAATAACTATGTATGGGCAAGTCGCCAACACTGAAGGAGCACGCGGGATTTATCTTTTTAAGTCTATGTGGCGTGATATATGCTCTATGTACCAATTTATATTGGATCATACGATCTCTCAAAGATCGCAAAGGGAAATCCCACACACCCCTCCAATCCTCCATATCTAAATCTGGTATATCTCGCACCCACCTAGCCCTAAGAACCTCTAATGGCAGGATAGAAATTAATACAAGATGAGAATACAATCTCAAAGTGGGCTTATCGAAACACTCAGACCTAAGCACTAGTTCTAAAGTAGGTTGTCTAATCATTAAGGCCTCATGCACACTGGATGTTTTTACAGCTGCTGTTTTTGGCAGTAGATGTTTTTTTCTACAGTCATTAAACTCCCCATCATGTTATCCTATGGGTCCATGCACACATAGGCTGTTATCAGCAGTTTTGGGCAGTGGCGTTTTTGAGCAGTAAAAAACCCCCAAAACTAGTGGGTTCTGAGTGACGTTTTTCAGCTGTAAAAACGCTCTAACGTTGATAAACGCTCAAAAACGTCGCACACCAGCGTTTAACGTTTTTGATCTATTGAAAAAAAACCCAAAAAAAGCTACAAAATGCTAACGCGGAAAAACGCTATTTCAAAAACATTGAAAAAAGTTGAAAAAAGGTTGAAAAACTCACTGCAAAGCTACTGAAGTTTTTATAATGTTTTTTTAACGTCCAGTGTGCCTGAGACCTTAAGCTATCCTGTGGAAATTGTGCATGAAAAGTATGAGAAAGCTGGAAATATCTAAATAGATGGGAACTTGCAACACTAATGCCCTGTACACATGATTGGATTTTCCGACAACAAAATCCATATTTTTTTTCCGACGGATGTTGGCTCAAACTCGTCTTGCATACACACGGTCACACAAAGTTGGTCGGAAATTCCGAACGTCAAGATCGCGGTGACGTACAACACGTACGACGAGCCGAGAAAAATGAAGTTTAATAGCCAGTGCTGCTCTTCTGCTTGATTCTGAGCGTGCGTGGCACTTTGTGCATCAGAATTGTGTACACACAATCGGAATTTCCGACAACAAGGTCCTATCACACATTTTCCGTAGGAGAATCCTTTCGTGTGTATGTGTGTAAAAACGTCAGTAGCTTTGCAGAACTTCTTTCAACTTTTTTCAACGTTTTTGCATTTTTTTTGCGTTTATTAGCGTTTTTTCGCATTTTTCCGCGTTTGTGTTTTTTAGCGTTTTTTTTTTTTTGAAGAAGAAATTTTTTTTTTTTCAATGGATCAAAAACGTTAAAAAATGCTGGTGAGTGACGTTTTTGAGCGTTTATCAACGTTTAACCGCGTTTATCAGCATAATGCCCCGTACACACGGTCGAATTTTCCGGCGGAAAATGTGTGATAGGACCTTGTTGTCCGACCGTGTGCAGGCTCCATCACGCATTCTCCATCGGATTTTTGGACACACAAAGTTTGAGAGCAGGCTATAAAATTTTCCGACAACAAAATCCATTGTCGGAATTTCCGATCGTGTGTACACAAATCCGACGCACAAAGTGCCACGCGTGCTCAGAATAAATAAAGAGATGAAAGCTATTGGCTACTGTCCCGTTTATAGTCCCGACGTACGTGTTTGATGTCACCGCATTCAGAATGATTGGATTTTCCGACAACTTTGTGTGACCGTGTGTATGCAAGACAAGTTTAAGCCAACATCCATCTGAAAAAATCCTAGGATTTTGTTGTCGGAATGTCCGATCAATGTCCGACCGTGTGTACGGGGCATTAGAGTGTTTTTACAGCTGAAAAAATGTCTCTCAGAACTCACTAGTTTTGTTTTGTTTTTTTACTGCTCAAAAACGCCACTGCCCAAATGTGTGCATGGACACATAGGATAACATGATGGAGAGTTTAATGACTGTAGGAAAAAACGTCTACAGCCAAAAACAGCTGCTGTAAAAACGTCAAAAAACGTCCAGTGTGCATGAGGCCTAAAAGTCAAAGCAAATGTAGAAAAGGTAGATAATTTCCTATCAGTAATTACTTGAGAAAGTAATTTAAAGCGAAGTTCCACCCAAAAGTGGAACTTCCGCTCATTTGTCTCCTCTCCCCCCTCCGGTGCCACAATTGGCACCTTTCGAGGGAGACAGGGTACCTGTCTTTGATAGGTATCCTGTTCCCACTTCCGGGAGTCCGGGCCACGGCCTTTGACATCACAGCGGGGCTCCCTCCTTCTCCCTCCTCCCCCTCTCGATGATCCAGTAGGAGAGAGGAGCGGGGCCTCGTGAATGAGCAGTAGGGTTCCCGGGGTGAAGCCGTAAGGCTACACTGCTGGGCGCCCATACCCGCAAAAGCGGCAGCAGCACCCGACACCCCCTATTCATGGAAACATCAGCTGCGGTGCTGACATCGCTGGACTCAAGGACAGGTAAGTGTCCTATTATTAAAAGTCAGCAGCTGCAGTATGTGTCGCTGCTGGCTTTTAATTTTTTTTTTTTGGGCGGAACACTGCTTTAATATTATATTTAGTCCATGCAATAGGCTCTGGTACTTAAAAAAATTGAGGAAGAGTGGGATTAAATCATAAGGGGGCACTTGGAGAAAAAACAGCTAACCATCTAAGACCAGCCTCCCAGGTTCAGGTTCTTGGGACCCTGATGCAAGTGGGGGAGGCCCTCTGGGGACCCTGATGTAAGGGGGAGGCCCTCTGGGGACCCTGATGTAAGGGGGAGGCCCTCTGGGGACCCTGATGTAAGGGGGAGGCCCTCTAGGGACCCTGATGTAAGGGGGAGGCCCTCTGTGGACCCTGATGTAAGGGGGACGCTCTCTGGGGACCCTAATGTACTGTGTTAGTGTCACTGGTCCCCAAAAAGTGTCAAAAGTGTCAGTTAGGTTTCTGATTTGTCCGCAGTCCCGCTATAAGTCGCTGATCGCTGCCATTACTAATAAAAAAATAAAATAAAGAAAAAGTAAAGAAAAATATGCCCTATTTTGTAGACGATATAACTTTTGCTCAAACCAATCAATATACGCTTATTTGTTATTTTTTTTACCAAAAATATGTAGCAGAATACATATTGGTCTAAATTGATGAAGAAATGTTATTTTTTTTGTTTTTTATTTTATTGGTTGTCTTTTATAGCAGAAGGTAACAATTTTTTTTTTTCAAAAATAAAAACCGCAGAGGTGATCAAATACCACCAAAAAAAAACTCCATTTGTGGGAAAAAAAGTCAAATGTTTTATTTGGGTACGGTGTCACACGACCGCACAATTGTCAGTGAAGGTAAAGCAGTGCTGTATCGCAAAAAATGGCCTGGTCATGAATGGGGGGGGGGGGGGGTAAACCTTCTGGAGCTGAAGTGGTTAAAGGACCAGTTGGAAGCCTTGGAAGGGTAGAGCTAACTTCAACCTCTACCATAAAAAAAAAAAGGTTAAGATTTGAATATAATTGTAGCGCTGATCATTTTTAGCGATTTTCTCTCGCTGATGTATTTTTCATCATATTCATAGCTCCAATTATCCAGGCTTTTTGACAGATTTGCTATAAGTAACTCTCACTGCGATGGTTAAAGATAAAATATACTGTAATTTACAGTCTGGTTGTGTGTTCTCTGTAAAGTACAGTAAGGAGCAATCATTAAATAAGAAGTAAAGAAACATTTTATTCTCAGTCTGTGGACTGCATGTCTTCCAAACCGGTTCTCCGGCCAGAAAGTGTCATTCTGAATCCACTATTCATGGAGCTAAATGTTCCCTTGAATGGGTTCTATTCAAAGACCAGTTTGTACACAGAGGGGCCATACAAAATAAGCTATTGGGTCTATGTGCAAAGATAAGCAAAACCATTGTTCTTCATCTCACCCACCCTAGCCATGTGTCACTGCTAAATTTCACTTGTTGCTTTTCCTAATCAATAAAGTTCTGACATCGGATGATGCAATGCCAGAGGAGAAAACCATGAAGACGAAAAGAAACCAGCTCTTCTCCTCACTTCATTCCCTTATAATAATGTTTAACTCCTTTAAGCCTAAAGGCAGAGGCGGCCCGTCCATTAAGGGCACACGGGCACGGCCTCCCCTTTCCATCGCCGCTGCCACCCCATATTCATGAGTCTGGCCCCTTTCAGGACACCGGGCGCATGAATTACAGCAACGGGGGTTTTTATAAATCACGTGATTAGAGCCATGGGCTCTAATAGGCTTCAAAATATGTGTGCTCGTGGCACAGAGCATTGCACCATGAGCCCACCCAGGTGTTGCAACAGCAAATGAAAATTCGCTGTTGTAACACTGATCCTCAATCCGGCCAATCAGAAGCGGGTGTGAGACCCATTTCCTGATTGGCTAAAAGGACAGGCGATCCTATTGAACGCCTAGGAGGAGGAGGAGGGAGATGCACGATGGAAGCCGCCGTGATCCACAGAAGGAGGAAGGAAGAAAGCTGCCACCTGCCGGATACACTGCCTGCCTGCCCGCTTCCTAGATGGGATTAGTGCGGAGCTTTGATGTCCTGACCATCCTCCTGGGGGGGTTGCCGCTGACCGACCGACCGGGAGGAGGGGGGGTTGCTTGTCTGCTGCCACCCCAAAAGAAAAAACCACCAGCCACCACTGCCTAAGGGTAAAACAAGATAATGCCTAAGCACAATTTTGCAAAGCACAATTTTGCAACTTTAACATGTGGTAGTAAAACCGTACATATTATCACATCTACTTTGTGGTGGATAATACCTTGTTTTTTTCAGGACAAATTTGGCCTTAATTTGGTGGTAAACACCTATCAATATTTCCTGATTTTTTTTTGTTATTATTATTAAAGGATAACTGGCCCAAAATGTAAAAAAAATAACATTTTTATTTTAAACTTAGCTGTATATTTCTTGTTACTACCGTAGCCTACCACCAAAGTACACCACAAAATAAATTCTCCTGCTCCCGATGATCACAGCAATACTACATATGTGTATGTTATTTGTTGTTTGTATCCGTAGTACAGCCTAGAAACAATAGTGGGCATTTTGTGTTTTGCCCTACCTAAAACAGACCGACACTAATTAAAAGAAAAAAAAATTCTACCCAAAATATACTGACCCTGACCTTTGACCCTGATCTTGACCGAACCCCCAACCCTGGCACTGACCTAAATCAAACCTCGATCTAGGTATTTTTTCTTTATTGTTTCCTTATGTTTCACACACACATTTTATTCTTTCTGCAAGAAGAGAGAGAGAGAGATACAATATATCTCTCGCCTCCATTAACAGAGAGAGAAAAACAGGGGCGGACTTCAAAAGGGACTGATCACTGTGGTAGCCAATCAGAGGCTACCAAAGCGAACAGGTGAGTCAGGAGTTCCGGGTCCTGATCGTTAGTACGGGGCCCGGGGGTCTCAGTGTGTTACGTTGGCGTAAAGAGGTTAAATCCCAACTCCATAGTGGCTGGGGGGGTTGCCAATATCCTGGAGTTGGGCTTTAAGGAGCACTTAACCCTCGCAGTTGTCATTTCCGAAGTTGTTTAGCAAAAACTAGACTGTTTAGCTAATCATGTTAAAAACACATTGCATACTTGCAAATACATGTAAAGCCACACTCCCACCAAAAGGCACCTTTGTAAGGTGTGGTCCCAAACTTAAAAATATCTAAGTTTCCAACTAGATTATAGTTCCAAACTACAGATAGGCCCTTGATTATAACAGGTATGCATGTCTTCACACTCAGCCTGCTGGTCTCCTGTAAGCCCTGGACTCAGGGTTAGAGGCTTTGTCCCTCTCAAAGCTCTGTGAAGCTTCTGGACTCCAGACCTCCGATCTGAGAATTACAAAACCGTGAAAGAGATGAAAAGAAAAGTAGAAGGATTCTGGCCTGGGCAGAACTTCACAATTGCCTAGCAGTGCCTGGACCCGAGGGAATGGTCTCTACACCAATAAGTTTTTCTATGTTTTACCTCCTCTGAAACTCCTTCATCATCTACTCTGAAGGGTCATGGTTGAGATTAATCCGGTAATCCCCATAGCTCCAATGGACCTAGAGTGGATGTGCTACTCTGATCTGATGTAGCTTCTGGCAAACCTCAGTTTTTTTTGAAGCCCAGGTCTTCACCCACCCTAAAAGTTGTTACTCTTGTAGCTATCACCTCTGTGAGCTACAGTGGGGACGGAAAGTATTCAGACCCCCTTAAATTTTTCACTCTTTGTTATATTGCAGCCATTTGCTGAAATCATTTAAGTTCATTTTTTCCTCATTAATGTACACACAACACCCCATATTGACAGAAAAACACAGAATTGTTGACATTTTTTCAGATTTATTAAAAAAGAAAAACTGAAATATCACATGGCCCTAAGTATTCAGACCCTTTGCTCCGTATTTAGTAGAAGCACCCTTTTGATCTAATACAGCCATGAGTCTTTTTGAGAAAGATGCAACAAGTTTTTCACACCTGGATTTGGGGATCCTCTGCCATTCCTCCTTGCAGATCCTCTCCAGTTCTGTCAGGTTGGATGGTAAACGTTGGTGGACAGCCATTTTTAGGTCTCTCCAGAGATGCTCAATTGGGTTTAAGTCAGGGCTCTGGCTGGGCCATTCAAGAACAGTCACGGAGTTGTTGTGAAGCCACTCCTTCATTATTTTAGCTGTGTGCTTAGGGTCATTGTCTTGTTGGAAGTTAAACCTTTGGCCCAGTCTGAGGTCCTGAGCACTCTGGAGAAGGTTTTCGTCCAGGATATCCCTGTACTTGGCCGTATTTATCTTTCCCTCGATTGCAACCAGTCGTCCTGTCCCTGCAGCTGAAAAACACCCCCACAGCATGATGCTGCCACCACCATGCTTCACTGTTGGGACTGTATTGGACAGGTGATGAGCAGTGCCTGCTTTTCTCCACACATACCGCTTAGAATTAAGGCCAAAAAGTTCTATCTTGGTCTCATCAGACCAGAGAATCTTATTTCTCATCATCTTGGAGTCCTTCAGGTTTTTTTTTAGCAAACTCCATGCAGGCTTTCATGTGTCTTGCACTGAGGAGATGCTTCCGTCGGGCCACTCTGCCATAATGCCCCAACTGGTGGAGGGCTGCAGTGATGGTTGACTTTCTACAACTTTCTCCCATCTCCCGACTGCATCTCTGGAGCTCAGCCACAGTCATCTTTGGGCTCTTCTTTACCTCTCTCACCAAGGCTCTTCTCCCGCGATAGCTAAGTTTGGCCGGACGGCCAGCTCTAGGAAGGGTTCTGGTCGTCCCAAATGTCTTCCATTTAAGGATTATGGAGGCCACTGTGCTCTTAGAAACCTTAAGTGCAGCAGAATTTTTTTTGTAACCTTGGCCAGATCTGTGCCTTGCCACAATTCTGTCTCTGAGCTCTTCAGGCAGTTCCTTTGACCTCATGATTCTCATTTGCTCTGACATGTACTGTGAGCTGTGAGGTCTTATATAGACAGGTGTGTGGCTTTCCTAATCAAGTCCAATCAGTATAATCAAACACAGCTGGACTCAAATGAAGGTATAGAACCATCTCAAGGATGATCAGAAGAAATGGACAACACCTGAGTTAAATATATAAGTGTCACAGCAAAGGGTCTGAATACTTAGGACCAGTTTTTCTGTTTTAATAAATCTGCAAAAATGTCAACAATTCTGTGTTTTTCTGTCAATATGGGGTGCTGTGTGTACATTAATGAGGAAAAAAATGAACTTAAATGATTTTAGCAAATGGCTGCAATATAACTAAGAGTGAAAAATTTAAGGGGTCTGAATACTTTCCATCCCCACTGTATGTGTCAGAACTAGCAGCCCTCTCCTGTAAAGAACCCTATCTGGTCTTATATAAGGATAAAGTGGTGTTAACACCCAGAGTCTCCTTCCTTTCTAAGGTGATTTTGGCCTTTCATAACTGTTCTTTGTTTCCCTGTCCGGCTCAAGTACGTCAAAAGGAAATTTCCCTTCACTGCCTGGATGTTGTTCATGCTGTGCAGGTATATCTTTCAGCCACTGCTTCCATTAGAAAGACTGACTCTCTTTTTGTCATTCCTGATGGTCCCAGTAAAGGGGGGACAGCTTCTCACTCCATAATTTCACGGTGGCTCAAACAGGTAATTATACAAGAGTATGGTGTTAAAGCAGTAGTAAACCACGGCTGACAAAAAATAAAAAATCCCCTGCAAAGGCAATGGCATAATGTGCTAGAAAGAATTGCATCTTAGCACATTATGAAATACATACCCTAGAACGAAGCCCTGCCGTTGAGCTGTCACCGCTGACAGGGCTTCCTTCTTCACCCGGTCTTCCTTCCAAGTTAGCAGGCTCTGGCTGTATGAGTGGCTGGAGCCGCGATGCCATCAATCCCATGCATGTGCGCAGGAGCCGTTGACTGTGGCACGGAACTCTGAAGGTTTGGCGAGGTATGCATTGGGAATGTCCCCTAAACATCGCACGTTTAGGAGATATTCGATGTACCTACAGGTAAGCTATATTATAGGTTTAGCTGTATGTACAAGTCCAAAAAAATACTTTACTACCACTTTAAACCACTTGCTGACCAGGCCATAGACAAAAGATGTCCTTGGTCGGCAGAGGAATACCAGGGTTATGGCTGCAACAATATGCCATTACTCAAGCATTTTTTTTCAGCTGGCAATTCTCTAACCGATAAAAGTGGTCAAAGGTGCAGATTCACTTTTAGAAGTGGCGGGAGGGATCCCGTGGTTTTCAGGCTCACCTGGATGATCGGTAGCCCAGAGAACTGATCCGACAGTTGCAGCAACTGGAAACAGAAAAAATGGCCTCTCTGTGGTCTAGGAGGACTGGAGCGACACCATTGACATCACTTCCGATTCTGGCCCAATGTTAAAGAGGCCATTTTTTTTTTAAAGCATTAGTTCAATTTTTTTTTTTTTGTTATCTAATGCTTTTTATTGTAGAAGAGAGATGTGGGGTTTTATTGACCCCAGATCTCCCCATAAAGAGGACTTGTCATTACTTATTGCTATCACAAGGGATGTTTACAGGAATAAAAGTGATCAAAAAATTTTTTAGAGGGAAAGTGTCAAAATAAAAGAAATGTAATAAAATAAATAATAATTAAAAAAAAAATAATAATAAAAATAATAATAATAATTAAAAAAAAGTGCTCGCACAGTGGTGAACGCATATGTAGATCACGCCCACATATGTAAACAGTGTTCAAACCACACATGTGAGGTATCGCAGAATGAGAGCAATAATTCTAGCACTAGATCTCCTCTGTAACTCTAAACTAGTATCCTGTAGAAATTTTTAAAGCTTTGCCTATGGAGGTTTTTAATTACCGTAATTTGCCACCATATTGGGTATCTATTTACTCGGCATAACCAGGGATGTCTTTAATATTAACTGGACCCTGGGCAAACATTTTCTTGGGGGCCCCTCCATGCAATTTCACTCTCCACCCCAATATCATAAAAAACAGATCCCTTTTGCCCAACAATAAAGATCACCCTGGTGCTCTGAGACATACAATAGATAGCAGCTAGACTTAAAATCAGTTTACTGCAGCAAATCAGGCAGCTACTGCAATTGGTTGCCAAAGGTTACAGCATATCATTATCATATCTGACTGGTTGCTAGAGGTTACAGCACACAATGTGGCTCACTGATTCATTGCTAGAGGCTATGCTATGTGTGCCACGGTGAAAAGTGGTCATGGTTAAAGTGGTAAAAGTGGTTAAATACAGTTTGAGATGACTTACATATCGTAGACATTATGAGATTTGATGTTATGTTGCTTCCAATTTCCAAGGCTAGCCAACAACGGACAGGCTGGAATGCTGCATTGGGGAGGGGGTGAACAGGGTTGGCAAACCCCCGGGACAGGACTGGGGAAGGGAAGGGGGGATATGAGAGAGAGTGAAGAATAGGAGATAGAGGAAGGAGGCAAAATGGAGAGAGACAGAGAGAAAGAGAGGGGGAGAAAGGGGGGCAAAAGAGAGGGGGGCTAAAGAGGAGAAAGGTGAAAGAAAGAGGGGGGAAAAGGGGAGAGTGTAGGGGTTGGTGGGGAGGGAGAGAGAGGGGAAAAGAAAAGAGGAAGGGGCAATGCGAGGGGGAAAGAAGGTGGATGAGAGAGAGGAAGGGGAAGAAAGGAAAAGAGGGAGGAGAAAGAGAGATATGTGAACAAGAGAGAAAGGGAGGGAAAAAAAGCTGGGGGGAGGAAGAGGGTAGATAGAGAGAGTGAGGGGAGAAAGAGAAGGGGGAATAAGAGAGGGGGGCGAGAGATAAAGGATGAGAAAATATATGGGGGAGAGAACGATGGAGAGGAGGGAGAGAAAGTGAGAAAAAGTGAGGGACAAAAGAAAGGAGAGAGAAGGGTGAGGACTGACGAAAAGGAGAGAGACTGTTGGGGGGACCATTGGGGGGGGGGGGGGGGATGGGAGAAAAAAACAGAGGGGCTAAAGAGAGGAGATAGGAGGGAGGAAGAGAGAGGGAGAGAAGGAGGATGAGGGAAAGGTAGATGAAAGAGTGAGAGGGGGGAAAAGAATGGGGGGGGGGAGAAAAGAGGTAAGAGAGAAAAGGGCAGAGAGAGAGAGAGGATGGAGCAAAAGGGGAGAGAGTGTGTGTTTGGGGGGGGGGGGTAAGAAGGGGAGAGAGAAAGTAGAGAGGGAGGGCAGAGCAAAAGGTGGTGGGGGCAAAAGGATTGCTCACCAATTATGCCTCCCCTATTCAGGCTAGTTCCCCTTGGGTAGCTTAGGCAGCTAAACTTGTATTAAATCTCCCACAACTGTTTTATTTACACTTCAGCTGTCAGAAAGTGTACAAAGCATTGGAAAAATTAATTACAAATGAAATCATTTTTTTTTTTAATTTTGCACTTTTTTCAATGTGAAACGTGTAAATATATGTTAAAGGTGTAAAAATATTCACAAACAAAGCAAACAAAAAAAAACGTTTTAATTATTAATAGTTTATAAAATAGAAGTGAACAAAACAAAAATAATCAGGAACATAATAACTAAATGGAGAAGGAGAATACAGAGTTAATTAAGGCTGATTAGAGTAAATTAAGGGTTAATAAGGGGTTAAACAGAAGAACACTTAATTAAAAACAAAAAATATATATATATATATTTTTTTTTTAACCTGAAAGGTCGCTTTAAATTGACTTCATCTGCAGATCGAAGTTCATCCTTTTGATCTGTAGATGAATAAACAGAAAGATACAAAAAGAAACAATGTTTCTTTTTATCTTTCTGTTTTAGTGGCTGAGCAATGTTGTTGATAAACATTGTCAGGCTGCTTTTTTTTGACAGCTCCAATTGGCAGGACTTCGCTTACACTTCAGCTTTCAACAGGGGAACCCCGCTGACAGCTGAATGAATCATTGTTTGTTAAGGACGCGGTTGCCCCGCTACTTAACAACTGATAATTGCCGGCTTTTTTTCCCCATTTCAGCTGTCAATGGGGGAATCCCGATGACAGCTGAAAGATCTGAGCCTGAAAGTATTAGTTTCAGGTATCTGAGCATTTGCACGAGTAACGAAACTCGTGCAAATGCTTAGTATCGGCACCGATATGGGTATCAGTGCAACCCTAGTTATAACCCCTGTCTTTTTTTCAATCTGTGTCCCACTGAGAAGATTTCCATTCAATTCCTGTCCCATAGCCAAAACAGGAAGTGAGAGGAAATCCCGCCAAAATGAGTACATTCCTGGTTGTCACCAGGGTCTCCAGAACTAATGTCACCATTGGAATATATTCCCTCAATTATGTTTTGGGGACAAATTAAAATTAGGGATTTTTTTTAACTTTCACTTTCTGTAATAAAAGAAAAAAAGACAAATAGAGAGGGTGAATTTCCCCAGTGGGGGCAGGGACACCAATACAAACCTGACAGGTGTTCAAATTCCCCTTCACTCTGTTCAAAACGAAAAAAAAAGGTTTGCCTTTACTTTAATCTGCTATTATAGCACCGCAAAACGTGAATATGCTGGGTCTAATGATGCTGGTTCTAGCTGGTGATCAATTCTTATTTGATGCAACTATCAGAGAAGTCAATGTTTTACCAACGTGAAAATTGGCTTCATTTTGCTTTTTCTGAAGAAGCAGAAAGCAGCAATAGCCATTTGCAATTAGACTTTATAGCAAATTGTTTTAAAATAAATTAATTACATTTAGGACAAACTTGCTGAGCAACATTATACGTTATTAAAGTGTAACTTTTAGTATTTTTAATAGTCTGCATGAATACATTCCTGACATGTACTAATATACCAAAATGGAAATTGAAGCACCATACAACTGCTAAAAGGTTCAGATACAACTTTATTCCAATAAAAGTGAGGGGGACAATCCAAAGAGTAAGCAACATGTTTCGGGGGTTCAAAAACACCTTTTTTTTATCAAGGTTTGAGAACACAGTGAACAGACTAAAGACCAAAAAATAAAGTTACATCAAAGCACGAAAAAAACACCCCACAAAAAACGACGTACAGAGTGCAGAATTCAGGAGTACATGGCCTACAGAGTGCAGAGTTCAGGGGTGCGCTGTGTACAAAGTGCAGAGTTCAGGGGTGCGTTGTGTACAAAGTAAAGTGTTCAGGGGTTCGCTACATACAAAGTGCAAAGTTTAGGGGTGCGCTAAGTACAAAGTGTTCAGGGGTGCGCTGAGTACAAAGTGCAGAGTTCAGGGATGCAGTGTGTACAGAGTGAAGAGTTGAGGGTGTGCTACAAACAGAGTGCAGGGTTTAGGGGTGTGCTATGCAGAGAGTGCAGGGTTCAGCTCTCTTTCACCCCTCCTCCTTGGCTTTGACACTGCACCACTTTCCTTCATCCCCCACTTCTTCACACATATACCTCTACAGCCCTCATCTCTCCCACCCCTAAAGCTTCCTCACATCTGACCTACCCGACCCTACCTCTCTACAGTGTAGGCAGCTCTGCCTCTTTCTCTCACTTGCAGTGAGATCATTGGTCAGCATTTGTCCCCGTCATGCATCCAGGGTAGGCAGGGATCTCTGAGAGCTGCCGAGAGGAAAGCCGTCCTTGTAAACACAGAAAGCTTCTGTGTTCACAAGTGACATTGGTGAGCGGGGAGCAGAGAGTGAGAGCCGGAGGTGGTGGAACTCTGTTTTGCCATGTTCCAGCTAAAAAAAAAGCCCTGGGTGCGAGGACCACATGAAATGGCCTGGCATGCTGTATTCAGCCTGTGGATCTTGTGTTTGACATACACTACATTACCAAAAGTGTTGGGACGCCTGCCTTTACATGCACATGAACTTTAATGGCATCCCAGTCTTAGTCCGTAGGGTTCAATATTGAGTTGGCCCACCCTTTGCAGCTGTAACAGCTTCAACTCTTCTGGGAAGGCTGTCCACAAGGTTTAGGAGTGTGTCTATGGGAATGTTTGACCATTCTTCCAGAAGCGCATTTGTGAGGTCAGGCAAGGCTTGGCTCGCAGTCTCCGCTCTAATTCATCCCAAAGATGTTCTAGTGGGTTGAGGTCCGGACTCTGTGCAGGCCAGTCAATTTCCTCCACCCGAAACTCGCTCATCCATATCTTTATGGACCTTGCTTTGTGTACTGATGCGCAGTCATGTTGGAACAGGAAGAAGCCACCCCCAAACTGTTCCCACAAAGTTGGCAGCATGAAATTGTCTAAAATGTCTTGGTAAGCTGACGCCTCAAGAGTTCCCTTCACTGGAACTAAGGGGCCAAGCCCAACCACTAAAAAGCAACCCCAACACCATTATCCCCCCTCCACCAAATGATTTGGACAAATGCACAAAGCAAGGTCCATAAAGACATGGATGAGTGCGTTTGGGGTGGAGGAACTTGACTGGGTCCTGACCTCAACCCGAGGGATGAATTAGAGTGCAGACTGCGAGCCAGGCCTTCTCTCCAACATCAGTGCCTGACCTCACAAATGCGCTTCTGGAAGAATGGCCAAACATCCCCATAGACACACTCCTAAACCTTGTGGATAGCCTTCCCAGAAGAGTTGAAGCTGTTATAGGTGCAAAGGCTGGGCCAACTCAATATTGAACCCTACGGACTAAGACTGGGATGACATTAAAGTTTATGTGCATGTAAAGGCAGGCGTCCCAATACTTTTGGTAATATAGGGTATGTGACATAGACTGTCAGAAGTGACTCATGCAGATAGCAGAGAAATGATAGAGGAAACAGAACTCACAGTTGATGGAGGCAAGTACAGGTTATAGAAGGATATGCTTTGTTCATTTTTCATTTCAGGGATTTACAACCACTTTAACTGTTTCCCAAAACTGTTATATTCAAGGAATGCCAGGAATAACTACCACAGTTGCTTGTGCCCTCAACTGAGCTGTCAATCCATCAGTGTCATAACTGATCACATGTGCAGCACCATGGCAACTGCAAATCAAACAGAGACTAAGATGGAGCTTCCTTAGCTATAAAGGATAGGAGGGTTTTGTACGTTTTTTAACAATAAATGGCACCGCTAGAGCAACAGGCATTTTTTTGCGCATTTTGCAAATTTGCCTTCTGACAGTACCGCTTTAGAGATATCTTAATAAAATATGCAGCTTCCACATAGTAATCCCTTCCTGGAGAAGCCTTTAGTTGTATAAATCATTGATTTTCTTGATTGCGGCTCCATTAGTCACCCTAACAGAGGACCTCGGCTAATGGAAATGATGGATATAAGCTTTCTTACACGGATCTATTTGCCTGTTGCTATTATCATGCAGTGAAGGATACTAGGGGAATTACTGCACAAAGGGACAGATATGAATTCAAACCAACAGACCATTAAAGCCCAATGCAGACCAAACTATTTTTTTAGTTTTGGAACGTATAGAAAGAGTTCATATTTCAGCTTTTTACTGCTGCCTGTGACCCCACTGGAGAAATTTCAAATGACTTCCTGTACCCTAAGGTCAAGAAATAAGGTCAAGAGATAAAGAGAACATGTTCACTGGCAGTTAGACACAGACAGCAATAGAAATCTCATAGAGGTTCTGATCTGTCCCCAATTCTTTTTCTGTCCCATTTAGAGAGGGCTCTTAGTATTTCCTGTCCTGGTGACACCCTGAGAGAATTGATTTCATTTACTGCTGTGTCTACTGAACAGGAAGTGATGGGAAATCTCACTAGCTGGATGGTAAAAAAAAACTTCTCTACTGTATCTAAACCTGAAAAAAAAAATCTGATCTTTAAATAGCAAATTACATTTTCGGAATGAGGTCAGCAATTGTTTATTACATTTAAAGTATAACTTAAAGTGGAGTTCCACCCACGTTTACAACTCTTTAGCATCCCTCACTAAACTGTGCACTGTAAACGAATTGGATATTTAAAAAAAAATGTTCTCAGCACCTACTGTATATCTGCTGTAATCATTTTTCACTTCCTCCTCCCTGGCCGTGGCCCATCGCATCAATTCCTGTTTGCAATGCCTTCTGGGAAGGGGCAGCAACTTCCTCTGACAGTGCCGTTGCTATGGAAACCTGACCTGAAACCTATTACACTGCTTGTGCTGCACTGAGCATGTGCGAGATCTGCAAGGATGAAATCCAAGAAGAAATACTGTCTGGCTTCAGATGCCCACACTTAAGATGGCCACGGCCTGCTGTAAGTTTATAAAATAACAAACTACTGCTATAAAGTAACAAATCAGACTTTAGTTTACAGACTAACTTTACTAGAATACATTAAAGTGGTGTTCCGCCCGAAATTATACTTTTTAAATAAAAATACCCCTATAATACACAAGCTTAATGTATTCTAGTAAAGTTAGTCTGTAAACTAAAGTCTGATTTGTTACTTTATAGCAGTAGTTTGTTATTTTATAAACTTACAGCAGGCCGTGGCCATCTTAAGTGTGGGCATCTGAAGCCAGACTGTATTTCTTCGTGGATCTCATCCTTGCAGATCTCGCACATGCTCAGTGCAGCACAAGCAGTGTAACAGGTTTCAGGTCAGGTTTCCATAGCAATGGCAGTTTCAGATGAAGTTGCCGCCCCTTCCCAGAAGGCATTGCAAACAGGAAATGATGCGATGGGCCACGGCCAGGGAGGAGGAAGTGAAAAATGAATACAGCAGATATACAGTAGGTGCTGAGAAAAAAAAATAAAAAAATATCCAATTTGTTTACAGTGCACAGTTTAGTGAGGGATGCTGAAGAGTTGTAAAAGTGGGTGGAACTCCACTTTAAGTTTGTGTATTATAGGGGTATTTTTATTTAAAAAGTATAATTTCGGCCGGAACACCACTTTAATCACCTCCATGCCGGGCACTTTCTCCCCCTTCCTGCTCAGGCCAGTTTTCCGCGCTAGTCACACTTTGAATGACAATTGCGCGGTCATGCAGCCCTGTACCCAAACTACATTTTTATCATTTTGTTCACACAAATAGAGCTTTCTTTCTGTTTTTTTTTTATTAAAAAAAAGAAATAAACAAAAAAAGACTGAAAAGTTGAAAAAAAATGGTGTTTTCTTTGTTTCTGTTATAAAATGTTGCAAATTAAAAACCTTTGCTCATACATTTAGGCCAAATTGTATTCTGCTACATTGAGTCCACACACTAAAGTATAATATATCTGAAAATCAATCAATCCCGATGTACTGATTTCATTGCTTTAGGCCCATAAATGTCAGGACAGTAGAAATATCCCCCAAATGACCCCTTTTTGGAAAGTAGCCAATCCAAGGTATTTAGTAAGAGGCATGGCGAGTTTTTTGAAGTTGTCATTTTTTGTCATCATTTTTTTTGGAAAATGAAGAAATTCAATTTTTTTTTTACATACTGTCACAAATGCAGTACAGCATCATCATATAACTGGTATGGTAGTTATCAGGGACATTGACTGGTAATAGTACAAAAAACATTGTACTACCCTGGGGAAGTGATTTTTTTTACACATTATGCTTGCTTATAGCAATGAATTTCATTGGTATATGCAAGCATTTTACTGACTGAAGTTTATTAATTTAGTTTGTCTTGTTGTAATTGCACTATATTACCAAAAGTATGGTGACGCCTGCCTTTACACGCACATGAACTTTAATGGCATCCCAGTCTTAGTCCATAGGGTTCAATATTGATTTTCCCCACCCTTTGCAGCTATAACAGCTATAACTCCTCTGGGAAGGCTGTCCACAAGGTTTAGGAGTGTGTCTATGGGAATGTTTGACCATTCTTCCAGAAGCGCATTTGTGAGGTCAGGCGCTGATGTTGGATAAGAAGGCCTGGCTCAAAGTCTCCACTCTAATGCATCCCAAAGGTGTTCTATCGGGTTGAGGTCAGGACTCTGTGCAGGCCAGTCAAGTTAGGATGCCATTAAAGTTCACGTACGTGTAAAGGCGGGCTTCCCAATACTTTTGGTAATATAGTGTTGTTGTGATTGGCCCAGTCTGTACCATGTGATCACTGTGACCAATTACAGCTAGCAACACAATTGTACACAAAGGAAGCCATCCATTGTTTACAACTGTCATGTGACCTGCTGTGATTGGTGACAGTGGTCACATGGTACCGGCAGCGTGGCGGTACAGTGATCAGTCACAAACAGATTGCGCCGCATTGCAGGTCCGAATGGCTGAATGGCTTCCATGCCCCGCAGCCAACCTCCAGTGTTTACAAGCAGGGCAGCAGCTCAGCATGGAATCCGTAAGCAAGTGAAGATAATTGGGTAGTGGTGCTTAATACATTGATTTTCAGCTTCTAGAGGAATCCCACTGGTATAGTATATGCAAAGTGTGTAGAAGTGAGATGCTGCTCAAGCTGACCCTGTGCTCTAGAGATGTTCGTGATGGTATGTGGCCTCTGCCAGCGCTGCTCAAGCCACACCCCCTGGAGTATTTCGCCCCAAAGTCTGGTGCATGGTCACAGAGGTCTTTTATCCACCGGCTTTGAGTGGCGCTACAAGCCCTACGTAACCAAGGCATATGCAAAGTAATATCCAGGCTGGACCAATGTAAAAATATCCATCCCTGGGATTCAACCTCAATACACTGTAGCAGCAAACAGACGTCATTGTCTTTGGAAACAATGAACCATGCCAGAGATTATGCTATATTTTTTTTTGTCAAATCTATTTTTAGTTTTTAATAAGTCCTGATATTGAAAAATGAAACATTCATTCCGCAGCAACATCTGTGGCCATTTTATAGGGAGGTTAATAAATGTCTTTTTCCAAGCAGTATATACAGTTCTATGACTCACTCCTAGCTCAGCATCTATTACACACCACTGAAACTTTTCCTACAATGATTGACTATCCTTGGATATAATAACCATTCAGCAAACAAAGTATTACTGGAAAAACCTTACCTTCTCTAGCTGTGCCTTCATTTTCTATAAAGCTGTATAAATATATCTGTCTTTATAATGTATGTACAATGTATTTGTTGTATACACAAAGAAACAATCTGTCATTCAGGTCAGGGAAAAAGAAGCAGCATACAGTACATTAACACCAGCATGTTACATCGTAATAAAGTAGAAAATAGATTACAGTAGCATACACTAAAGCAAGGGTCAGCAATCTTTTTTCACTTAAGGGCTGGATTCAATGTATGTGAGTGCATGGAGGGCTGTAATTCACCTGCTAATAAATTAAGATAATAATCTGGACCCCTTTACATTACACAGCCCCCACACCTCTGGACCTCTTTACATTACACAGCCCCCCACCTCTGGATTCCTCTACATTACACAGCCCGCACCTCTGGATCCCTCTAAATGACACAGCCCCTGCACCTCTGGAGCCCTCTACATTACACAGCCCCCGCACCTCTGGCTCCCTTTACATTACACAGTCCCCTGCACCTCTGGATCCCTCTACATTACACAGCCCACGCATCTCTGGACCCCTTTACAGTACACAGTCCCGCTCCACTGGACCCATTTACATTACACAGCCCCCACACATCTGGACCCCTTTACATTACACAGCCCCCACACCTCTGGACCGCTTTACATTACACAGCCCCCCACCTCTGGATCCCTCTACATTACACAGTCCCCGCACCTCTGGATTCCTCTACATTACATAGCCCCCGCACCTCTGGCCTATTACACAGCCCCCCTACACACACCCCCTGCACATTACACCCCCCCCCGCAGCTCTGCCCTTTCCTACCTTGCCCCGTGCAGAGGGGGAGACAGAGCAGAGCGAAGCAGGGTGCAGGACGCTAAATGAGAACACCGGAGAGACACACAGCAGCGCTGATAAGACAGTGGGAGCTTCCAGAGTTAATTTTTCATATTAACAAGCTGGTGATTGGTTGCTAGACCATCTAGCAACCAATCACCTGGAAAGTTAACTCTGTAAGCTCCCGCTGTCTTATCAGCACTGCTGTGCGTCTCTCCCATGTTCTCATTCAGCTTCCTACTCCCTGCTTCGCTCTGCTCTTACTTATAATGTCTGCAGGCAGGGTACACATGGATTCATCACATGCACTCACGGGCCGGACATTTAGCAGTGGTTGGGCTGGGTACGGCTCGTGGGCTGTAGGTTGCTGACCTCTGCACTTGGTAATATCACGACTATAAAACAAGGGATCAGGCAACTCCAGTTTAGACCAATGAAGGATACATCATCTCTATCCCAAGAGACCAAATAAAATAAAATGAGACACTGTACATCTATTTAATTCTGACCCCCACTCCTCCACCGTGGGAAGGGTTTCTGATATCAACTTTAGTGCTAGCATCCTACGAGCAACAAAAAGAAAAAAAAAAGTGACCACCACTGATAAACAATTTTGCATGAGGAAGGCATCAAAATAGCCTAAAATACAGAAACTGTAATAGGTTCAGCCACAAGATTACCACTGATCAAAACCATTAATGACCAGTCACCTCCAGTATCTTTGTAGTTAGGGCACTACCACAAAAGTTGTATGGGGCTACCTTGAGGATGACTCCATCTGCTACAAAGGGTCGGCAAGCAGGCCAATTCTATGTAGGAATTCATTAGACTTTGTGGAGAATGAAAAACTGTGTTGATTTTTGTGAAAGTGGCAAGGAATCTAGTTGTGTGGATTGTAAAGTATTATCCCAGACATCATCTGGAATGGGTCAAATCCCCATATCTGTAAAGAAAGAAGGAAAAGAGGAATCCACCAACCCCATTGGATACATCCCAGGTTGAAGAGGAGACCAACAGCATGGGATTTTGAATTGTGCCAAAATAGAAAAGGTTTCACAATTAATACATAAAATCACAAAGCTTTATTACAATGGTTAAAAACACCACATTAAAAAGGACATGTATATTTGACTATTTCATAGGCTATATCCAAACTGTTTTCAAGAGTATGTAATCAACAACTCGTACAGTCATGAAGGATCAACGTGTTTCACATAACTCGCTTCCTCAGGATCCACGCTCGTATATTAAAAGTTGATATGCCTAAATAGACAAATATAATTATAAACATAATCAAGTTAAAAAAAGTACTTAATAGTTTTGATTAGACCATCCCAGTTCCTTTGTAGTTTGGGCACTACCACACAAGTTGTATAAGGCTACCCTGAGGATGACTACATCTGATACAAAGGTTAGGCAAGCAGGTCAATTCTATGTTGGAATTCAGGGGCACATTATACTCTGTGGAGAATGAAAAGCTGTACTAAATGTATGTGAAAGTGACAATGGTGCAGCTCTGCATAGAAACCAATCAGCTTCTAACTTCAGTTTGTTCATTTAAGCTTTGATTAAAACCCCCCCCCCCCAAAAAAACAGGAAGTTAAATGGTTTCTGTGCCGTGATGCACCAGATTTTGCACTCTCCAGTATTAGTAAATCAACCCAAATGAAACCAGTTGTGTGGATTGCAAGGCATCATCCTAGGTTTCACCTGAAATTGGCCCTGGGTCAATTTCCCATATCCTCCTATTAAGCAATGGAAATGTAAGTAGAAATTTACCTAGCAGTTGGCTATATATTTCAGAAATAAGACCCTTGGTTGTAACTGTGGGAGAAAAGTAGAGTAAGGCAGTTTTGAGATTGTAAATCATTCCTCCTCAACTGTAAATCTTGATAAACCCATTTCTAGTGGAGCTGAAATTAAGACTTAAAGAGGAATTTCCATCTCTTAGTTAGTGGCTCCACCATTCTTCTGCCAGCACCGCCATGTCTGATAGTCTGCCTTTGGGACCTGGCAAAGCCCTTTGGCACATCTGCACACGTGTTGGAGCTGTGCTCATACATAGACAGTGAAGGAGGTCCCGGACCTCCTTAACTGTGCCACCCTCACATTCTTTTGCTTGAAACCTGCATGTGTTCTTCGGCACATCTGCCCATGCATGCTCAATGTCATTCTTGCCTTGCCTTGCCAGAAAGGAGGAAGTATTACAGCACAAAAGAATAAACCAACACTTTAAAAAAAAAGTCCAATTCTGGTAGAAGAAGGGAGCTTGAGCCAGGTACACCCAAGTTTTCTGTTGGGGTGAAGGTGCTGAAATAATTTAAAAGCTTTGTTGCCATACAGCTGGGACAGGTGAGAAATACTGGACCGTTCCCATCTCTGAAAGCCCTGAAATTTACAGACCTTGGGCAACAGCTCGTTGGACCACAGGGATGTATACCTAATAAATCCAAATAACCCTAGTAGTTCTGTAGTTGCCATCTAGATTTTATATGATAGCAGTAGTGTAGGCAATTGAGGGGGCATTGGCACAACGTCATATGACATCGCAGACTTACAGGTGGCAGAAGGGGACATCACCTCCCGCCTCCCTCCGGTGCTTCTACCCCGTGTGATAGGCGAGACAGAGAAGGAATCCGCTGGAGTTGGAAGTTCACTATAGAGAATACCGCAGGCCAGATGGTCCCCGGCAGTCTCTATGACCTTCGGAGGCCGGGCACAACTTTATGAAACACGTTATAGTAAACACTGCCGTTGCCTTGGCCGGGAAGCCAAGATCGTTTTTTTGTTTTTGTTTTGATTTCAGGCTTTTCAGCCTAGAGGCAATATCTGGGGACTTATAGATCCCAGATCTCACTGTAAAGAGGACCTGTTATGCCCTATTCCTATTACAAGGGATGTTAACATGTTTTCCTTGTAATAGAAATAAAAGTGATAAAAAAAATGTAAAAAGAAAGTGTCAAAATAGAAAAAAAAGTAAAATAATAATAAAAGAATAAGAATTAAAGCGCCCCCGTCCCTGCGTGCTCCTTTGCAGAAGCGAACGCATACGTAGGTCACGCCCACATATGTAAACGGCGTTCAAACCACACATGTGAGGTATTGCTGCGAACATTAGAGCAAAAGTAATAATTCTAGCGCAAGACCTCCTCTGTAACTTTAAATGAAAATTAAGAAGATTGGATGCACACTGACGTGATTGAAATCCATTTATTAATGTTCCATATAAAATTACATACACCACAAGTGCAAGAGCCAGAACAGAGGTGGACATGTTTCACACAGCTACACTGTGCTTAATCATCACCTAAACAGGTAACCTGTAAAAAAATATAAAGCGTCGCCCATAGGGATTTTTAAGTACCAAAGTTTGGCGCCATTCCACAAGTGTGCGCAATTTTAAAGCACTACAGCTATTTACTCAGGGTAACATCATCTTTCACATTATGCAAAAAATCGGACTAACTTCAGTGGGTTTTTTTTTTTTTTAAATGCATGAAAGTGGGGTTTTTTTCCCCCAAAAAAACGCGTTTGAAAAATTGCTGCGCAAATATCATGCGAGATAAAAAGTTGCAACAACCACCATTTTATTCCCTAGGGTCTCTGCTAAAAAAAACCCCCAAAAAACATATCTATCTATCTATCTATCTATCTATCTATCTATCTATCTATCTATCTATCTATCTATCTATCTATCTATCTATCTATCTATCTATCTATCTATCTATCTATCTAATTTTCTAGCAAACAAAATGATGATTTTTACATGTAAGAGAGAAGTGTTAAAATTGGCCTGGGTGGCAAGTGGTTAAGAAAATTAGGGGTTTCGAAGTTGTGGAGTGGGTTTGATTCTTGAAGAAGTTGGGAGGGTATGTTATCTGAGTACATAAGGGGATAACGTGTTGAAGTTGTGCCGACATGAAATTTGGAGCTGCCAAACCAACCTTAAGGTCTTGGAGTATTGTAGGGTTTTAAACCGAAATGTGGGAGGTTTCATTTCCAAATCAAATCATGGAAAACAGAGTTAAATTACATGAAATATTTGAGGGGGATCCAGCAAGGAGTATTGGAGTATATTTGAATGAATGTTTTTGTACCTGGAATCAAACTTAAAAATCAAGGCTACCAGTTAACTAGTCTTAAAAAATGTCCTCTCCCTCCTCCTAGCACCTATGCTGACTAACCTGTGTAAAAAATATGTACCGTATATACTTAACTACTTTTCGCCTGTGTTGGTCTGGTCACGTAATCCCCTGTATCAGCCAGCAGTGTCTGCAGGGGAGAGAAGAGAGTGCTTGACAATGGCTAGGAATGCCTGGGAGCGGTGACGTCACCCATAGGATTCCTATGGCACATGCATTTTCTGCAGTCCCTACTCTCCCCTGCAGCTGGCTGACACAGAGGAGCTGGATCATATGACTGGACCGGAAATGCCAGAAAATAGGTAAGTCTATACATCTTACTTACATGGGTTAGTCAGCATAGGTGGGGATAGGGAAGGGAGCATTTTAAGGCTTACTGATGGGCACTGATGGGCACTGGCGGACACTGGTGGGCACTGATAGGCGACACTGATGGGTACTGAAAGACTGCACTGATGGATACTTATGGGTGGCACTAATAGGCAGCACTGCTGGGCACTAATAGGCGGCACTGCTGGGCACTGCTGGGCACTGATACGTGGCACTGATGGGCACTGATATGCGGCACTGATAGATGGCATTGATAGGCATCACTGATGGCACTGGCAAGCATTGGGGATGGGCACTGATTGGCAGCTTCCTGGGCACTGATTGGCATTTCCCTGGTGGTCTAGGGTGCCATACCTGGTGGTCCAGGGTGGTGCCAATCCCTGGTGGTCCTGGCGGCATCCTGGAGGTTCTGGGTGGGCATCCGAGGGGGGGCTGCGCTGATAAACAATCAGCACAGACCCCTCCCCCATCAGGAGAGCAGCCGATCGGCTCTCCTCTACTCGCGTCTGTCAGACGCGAGTGAGGAAAAGCCCATCAACGGCTCTTCCTGTTTACATCGTGATCAGCCGTGATCGAGCACGGCTGATCAGGTGATAAAGAGCCTCCGTCAGAGGCTAAACCCAAGTTTAGTAGCTGTAGTGTACATGAAGCCTAGGACAAGCTATGTTTTACCTGGAATTCTTCTTTAAATGAAGCTGCAATATATTCCAATATACCCAGGTAATTCTTGTACTATTGTACTCAGCCTACAGAATAACTTGGCATACAAAAGAAAGAAAGAAACCCAATCATGTGGCTAGAACAGAAAACAGCAAAGAGGAATCTCACAATACAGAATAGTACTCAGCGACATGGCAAGTAATTGGCAGAGTTGAATACATACAATACTTGTGCTGGGTGTCTTACGGTCCACTTAGGGAAATGCACAATGAGTTATGTACTCTAAGGGCAATGACTATATCCATTGATCTCACTGGAGCCATGACATCATCAGGTCTTCAGTCCAAGGTCCCTCATCTAGTCACTCATTCCTTATCATGCCTGAAAAAAAAAACACATTACAGACTATAAGCTACAGCGAATTTCTGTTTGTGCTGATGCCAAGAGGAAAAAAAAAAAAAGTTAAAAAAGGAAAAAAATTCACTGTTGGGGGATAAAGAATATGAAGTGGCTGCGATTAAATGGAAACACGATGCTGATGTGTAGGGCCCTCGGTATTTTTCCTAGTACGAGCAAAGGTGCAAGGAGTAATGATTGAGTTGTGTGTACATGAATAGGCTTCTGATTCGGCACAGTGTGACTTCATACCTCGAGTGCTTTACTGAAGAATTTCTGTAATTCTGATCAACTGCCGGCTATGCTTGTTTCGACAAACCACTCAGTCTGATTTTAACTTAGAAAAAAAATTATGTCAAATTCGGCACTGTGACAAGATGTTTTTCTTTCCTCATTTAATCTTACAGTCACTATGAATAGTATAACATATGGCATTTATAAGAAGCCACAACATGCGGTGCACGATACCGATAAAATGTTTATTAGGTGTTACAGGCAGGAGTTATAGCAAGTGGCCTATTACCTATATAAGACAAAGGAAGTCCTCCTGAACAAACCTCAATGGACACCTTGGAGATACCCCGATCAGCCATAACATTATGATGACCCACCTAATATTGAGTATGTTCTCCTTATGCTGCCAAAAAGACCTTTTTGCCACTAAAACAGCCCTGACCCGTTGAGGCATGGACATCATTAGACCTCAGAAGGTATGCTGTGGTATCTGGCACCAAGCCAAGCAGTAGCAGATCCGGATTGAGACCCGGAGAATTTTGAGATCAACACCTTGAACTGTTATTGTGTTCCTCAAACCATTCTTGAACCATCTTTGTAGTGTGTCAGGGTGCATTCTTTTGCTGAAAGAGGTTACTGCCATCAAGAAATACAGTTTCCATGAAGGGGTGTACTTGGCTAGCAACAATGTTTAGGTAGGTGGTACATGAAAGTAATATCCACATGAATGGCAGGACCCAAGGTTTCAGAGCAGAATATTGCCCAAAGTTTCACACTGCCTCCGCTGGCTTGCCTTCTTCCCATGCTGTAGGGGTCAGAAACCTGTTGATCGCAGCCAGGTGACGGTAGATTGCGTTCCTTGGTTGCCGACCCCAGAAGCTGAAGAAGAGGAATGGGTGGCATTTAGTGGCTGTATTTTCCTCCTTGCAGCAGCTGAATGCCCAATTCTCCTCCTCTCCCTCCCACTGACATTCAGCTGCTGCCGGAGGAAAATACTGCTGATCCTTTCTATAAATATGGCTCCCGCCCCCTCTTCAGGTTCCTCTTTCTTCTGTTGGCTGGCCCCCGTGTGCTCCTTTGGGCCCCCCCCCCCCTCACGTGCTGTGTTTCCGGCTTCCCTCCTCTCCTCTCCTGTCAGCTGCTGCCAGTAAATGACATATCTCCCTTTTCTGAATGAACACAGTCAGTAATCAGTACCGATCCCCCTACTGTGTCCATTCATAACTGAAGCATAGTAAACTGTCAGTAGTTCTGAAAGACAGGAGGTGGGGTTTCTAGTCGCGTGACCACTGGGTTTGGCTGTTGCAGCAGTCACATGATCAGGAGCCCTGCCCACGCTGTCAATGACAGCTTCGTCACTTTGTTGACAGCATGCAGTGAGCGAGCTCTCTGCACAGAACGTTGGAGCTGGTTGATGCATACAGCCAGTGTTAGGGCCCACCCACCGCGTGGACATAAATGTGTTATGGTGGCCATGTATGTTTTGATTTTTTTATCCTATTGATCTGTGATTCGATCAAAACAATTTAATTTGCTAAAAATAGAACAGTCATAACTTCCTTTTCGATTTAGACTCAATTTCGTTTGGATTTGGTCAGGGCAAAAAATTATCAATAGCTTTAGGCAGTATTGAGATACTTTGTTCATAAATATGATCGTATTTTGATAGATCAGATTATGAGATTACATGGTGGAATAAAGATGCGATTGATGATTTATGATCGTATGTTATACTAATAGCTTATCTATTGATAGAAATCAACTTCCCCATGTGTACCATATTGATAGAATAGGTTGTCGACTATAGATCAATTATTTCAATCAGAATAGCTCAATCGGAAAAGCAAATGATCATTTATTGAAGCGTGTATGGCGCCATTATTCTATGGCAATTCTTATGATACATGGTGCTTTAGTAAATTAAGGAGATTTACTAAAACTGGGGCACTCAGAATCTGGTGCAGCTGTGCATGGTAACCAATCAGCTTCTAACTTCAGCTTGTTCAATTAAGCTTTGCTAATAAAATCTGGAAGCTGATTGGTTTCTTTGCAGAGCTGAACCAGATTTTGCCCTCTTCAGTTTTAGTAGATCTCCAGTTTTAAGTGATCTCCAAACTGCGGCCTGCGGATCGGATGTGTCCCTTTGCTTGCCTTTATCCGACCCTAGGGGCACTATTCCTTCCACTGATACAAGGCACTATATCTATCTATATATATATATATATATATATATATATATAGATATATATATATATATAGATATATATATCTATATATATATATATATATATATATATATATATCTATATATATATATACAGTGGGGATGGAAAGTATTCAGACCCCCTTAAATTTTTCACTCTTTGTTATATTGCAGCCATTTGCTAAAATCATTTAAGTTCATTTTTTTTCCTCATTAATGTACACACAGCACCCCACACAGAATTGTTGACATTTTTGCAGATTTATTAAAAAAGAAAAACTTAAATATCACATGGTCCTAAGTATTCAGACCCTTTGCTGTGACACTCATATATTTAACTCAGGTGCTGTCCATTTCTTCTGATCATCCTTGAGATGGTTCTACACCTTCATTTGAGTACAGCTGTGTTTGATTATACTGATTGGAATTGATTAGGAAAGTCACACACCTGTCTATATAAGAACTTACAGCTCACAGTGCATGTCAGAGCAAATGAGAATCATGAGGTCAAAGGAACTGCCTGAAGAGCAAGCTGGCTGAACACGAATGGGGAAGCCCAGAAAATGAAATGCATGTGCTTGTGGTGTGTTTGGTCAGCAAAAATTGGGTTAAAACAGGCCATGAGGAGGCATCACCTTGCCTCCTCACTGCCTTTCAATCAACTGGAATCGACCAAATGTGGATCGCTTTTTAGAGGAGCAGTGGGTTTAGATGCACATCTAAATCTAGCCCTAGGGTTCACATTTTACTTGCCATAATAAGAGAACTGAGTTACAATTTGAATAGAAGAACTATGACCATACCTTGCACTACATTATGGTTGTAGGGAAATTTGAATTAAAGAAAAGTGCAGAAGGCGGGGCCATCTAAGTGCATAATTTATTGCATGAAGGGTTAAAGGAACAAATTGCACTCTTATATAAGGTTATAGGTATAGGCACATTATCAAAAGCATCACCAGGAGGACCTGAGATCAAAATATGGAGTACACAGTGCAAGCAGGTGGAGTAATGCAGAATTTTGCCAGGAAGTGGCTGTCATTGGATAGTAAACTGTGGTCAGATGTGGTCAGCGTGGTCAGATGTCCAGGCAATGGGTTCAGTTCCCGGAGAGCAAATAACATCAGACATAAGGAGCTTGGCTACGTGTTTCAGGGCTGTGTACACCCCTTTCTCAAGCTTTTGATAATGTGCCTACACCTATATCCTTACATGTAAGTGCAATTTGTTCTTTTAACCCTATTCTAAAATTAGATGGTTGCGCCCTGTGCACTTTTTTTTAATTACAGTTTTGTCTCTGGCGAATTTGACCCTGACTCTGGGCTTAAGGGAAGCAGCAAGTCATCCTTTTAATCAGGGGTGTCATGGACGTGCTGCGCATAGCGCTGCAACTGATCACAGGCGCACAGGCTCATTGAGACGTGTCCCAGCTCACAGGCATCCAGCGGTGAACAGACCTGCGCCAATGCGCATTGCACCATAATATAATGTTACTTATCCTTAGGGAAATTTAAATTGTATAATGACTTTTTTTTTTGACCTGCTCAGGTTGTGACATGGAGGTGGAGGTGAGGTTATACAGTTAGTCTTTGTTGTTAATTCTTCCATATTTGTCTGGTTACTAGAAGCATGGAAACAACCGTGAACAATTTTTCCAGCAGAAATGGAAGATTTGATATTGAAATTATTTTAACCCAATTAGCTCAGATGGGAATCAGGCATAATAATGTTTTTTTTTTTTTTTTTTAAATTCATGGTTAAAACAGTCTGTACAACATACATAGCATCAATCCAAATTTCTATGAACCTGTTTCAGTCATTAACTAACATGCCCAATGCAGATTGCAATTAAGATTTTGGTGGGCTAATTTTGTATGGGAAATCTACCATTTGTCTGGTTGCTATGGGCACTATCAGGAACTTTCCTTTGCTCTACTAATCATACCCAACCTACAATGCTTTAGTCATTTTCTAGTTCCACTGACGTATTATACTGCTGGGTTTTCACATTGGCCATGACTTTGTGCCATTAATAAACACTTATTAACAATATGTTCCTGAGCTTTATTTTAGATGGGTTTTTGTTAAATCACGGTAGCTTTAAAAACCAGATGTGAAATGAAAGTGGTATCAAACCCAAAACCAAAAATCTAATATTTTGCAGCTTACCAATCATTTTTTAATAGGTTTTTATTTAGATTTTATATAAACACAAGTAAATAAACAGTAAACAGATGCAAAAAAGTAAAATATACATCTGGTGGCTGCATTAGTTGTCTTTTTTCCCCCTCTGTTTTCACCTGGTGATCTGGCCAGTGTCATACCTCCTGTACTAGAGTGCCCACATTCTGGATGAAGGCTCACTTTTTTACAGCAGCATTGTCAGTCTGGGGGGGGGGAGTGTTAGATGTACTAGCAGATTTAGACAAATTGAAGCCAAACTCCAGCTAACACTTTATATTCAGTTACAAGAAACTTCTTTTTTTTGGGGGGGGGATAAAGGTCTTACATGAATAAATAAAAGTTGATCATTGTGAGCAGTACGCAGTAGTAAATGGTTTGTCTCATCTCTGTAACTGCTACACCTGCAAGACAACTAGGCTCCTAAAGATGTTGCAGATTGATGACGAAACGTGTAGGGCGGTGACGTCACTTCCAATGTCTAGAACGCACACTGGAGGGCACAGCAGCATTTTCTGATGTACACACAAGATTTCTCTTTGCTAATGTAAGTGCACCTGACCTGGCTTTTTTACTTATTTAAAAAACAATATTGCGCTATGAGAGGCTCTCACCCTCTTCTTCCTGGATATGTTGGGCATCCTTAATAACTACACGAGATCCTAAAGAGACGCCAGAAAAGACAGGACTTTGGAGAGGTGCTTACCAAGCGGGATAACCCTTGTTTCTTGGTGCAATTTGACTTTCTTGTTTATTCAATAGGTCATTTTGATCTGGTGAATGCGGTGTTAGTATTTGGGGGCACATTGGAGTGGAAAGAGTGCTATCACCTTTGTGATACCTAAATTATATTTCAATAAGTGACACAGATCACTACCACCAGCTTTGGACTTTATTTGCGTGACTTTTTATTTATTTACTTTCATCAAGAGTTACAAATGTTATATTGTTCCTTTTTTAGATAAAAAATGTGCAGTGCATTTAGAAAATTACAAAGCAATTGCTAAGTAGGCATTTTTAGATCATGTTTTGTACAGAATTAACTCTTCTTATGATTTATTGATTTCTAATACGAATGTGAACCTAAAAATGTATTGTGCAAGGGATAGCTGAGGACTCATGTTCTTTTGGAGGAACTTTTCATGCCGTCAGTGATTCTCACCTGCCGCCAGAAATGAATTGAAATCTAGAATCTGGGCAGGAAGGCCATAACCTGGTGGACACAGGCTATAGTTAGTGAATAGACTAGAAATACAGGAGCTGTGGGGGGTTAGGACAATCATTCCATCTAGATAGAACAACATAGAAGTCTAGTCTGGGATGTAGCTGGAGATCTTTGCCTGGGGAAACTAGAGTATAAAAATCAGACATAGATAGTGATCACCGCAAGGTACGGACAAGCAAAGTCACCACCAATGGTGTATCTTCAAAGAGCAAAAGAGACACGTGTAGACATTGGGGTTCATTTTTCTAACAGAAAATAAGCTGTTCTCTAGCCTGGGCTTAGTGAATGCAGTGAAATTTCACTTTGCAAGGCAAAGTGAAAAGCTTATTTGCCTTTAGTAAAGTAGCCTCAGTGTCAGAAATGAAAACTTGAATAGATAACCATGAATGCAAGAACCAAATCATATGCTAACTAACCCAATGGCCAAGTTACTAAAGGAGTTGAGAATATTCAGAATGAAAAAATGAATGCATGAATGAATGGATGAAGATTCACTTTACTTATCCAATCATGGGAAAAGCAAAGTTAACTTTGTTTTTTATTTTATCTGTACATAGTTGGGTATTCAGAGTAAACATGGCTACTGTTTATGAAATGAAGTTTCCAATTCATTAAGTAAATCAGCCATGAGGTTCATAGAGGAAGAGGACATGTAAAAAATAAGAAACAAAGAGAAATGTGAACAGATCTGACAGGCTACCAAAAAATTCAATAACGTGTCTGTGGTCTTGGTATACTTTCATACCTAAAGAAGGCACCTGACCTGTAATTCAAATGCCCTAAGGTCATATAGCTAAGTGAGCCGACTACTATAACCATGCAAAGAAGTGTGTCAGAATCTGATCTGAGAACACAGAGTGAGAACAGCAAATGGATAACCTCCAAATAATGGGATAACAGCATATATGGTACAACAAGGAACTAATTTCACAGTCTCCGGCACTTCATCATAGCTGAGTAGAATATGTTTTTTGAACAGAAACTGAATGGCAGAGACAAGTATAGAAGAGGATGAGAAACAACAGAAGGAGGAAAACATGCCTTGCTCAGACAGACAGATAAAGGACAAGGTGCCATCTGACTAACAATAGGAAAGGCATGCACTGAAGATATACAAGAGGCAGAAAGACTGGTGAGATGGTTAAGGCTAAACACTTGGGAGATATGGGGATGGAGTTGGGCAAGGTAGAATCAGCTACTCAAATGCAAAAAGAAAAAAAAACAAGACTAAACATTAAAAACAAATTTATAAGTAGTAGGACAAGACTAGAGACTAGCATGGTAACTCCACTGAATAGAAAAGCAGTCTCTGGAAATGGAAGAACTCTTTAAATACATATAGAGAAGCCATTCTCAACCAGGGTTCCTTCAGAGGTGTGTAGTGTTACCCCTGCAAGGGCTGCTTATTTGTGTCCTAGGGTTTTCTCCTACTAGTACAGCAGCAGCCAGGCAAACAGCAAATTTCACTTTTCTGGCTAAAAGAATCAGTCTAAAGCCAGGCACACACGAGCGGAATGTCCAACAGAAAAAGTCAGACGGAAGCTTTTCATCATATATTCCGATCGTGTGTATGCCTCATTGGACTTTTTTTTTTGAAAATTCTGACAGATCTAGAAATAGAACATGTTGTAAATATTTCCGACAGAACCAATTCCTATCAGGAAAACCGCTCGTCTGTATGCTGTTCCGACGGACCAAAAGCGACGCATGCTCTGAAGCAAGCACAAGATGAAAGCTATTGGCTACTGGCTATTGAACTTCCTTTTTCTAGTCCCATCGTACGTGCTGTACGTCACTGCGTTCTGGAGGGTCGGACTTTGGTTTGACCGTGTGTAGGCAAGAGCGCTTGAATGAAATTCCGCCAGAGTTCCGTCGGAGAAACCTTCGGAGTTTATTCCGATGGCAAAACTGGTCGTGTGTACAGGGCATAAAGGTTGCCCTTTTTGGAAGTTTATTGTAAGTTAACTTGGATGGGGTCTTCCCCAGCTTCATGACCCAGTCCGTTTAGTAGTAGGACAAAATGGACTGCACTGGGGCCCCAGGCCAGGCAAGCCTTAAACTCTGTGCAGCAGGGGGTTACCAAGGCTACAGTTACTGAGATCCTTCTCTCTCTTAGGCCCCTTTCACACGATCGGACCGTTCAGGTCCGCCTGTCAGTTTTGACGGCGGACCTGAACGGGTGCTCCATGTTAGTCTATGGAGCGTCGGATGTCATCGGAGACAGGTCCGCTGACATCCGACCCGGTCCGATCCGCTGAAAAGCAGACGGATGGCTCTACGTCCAGGTCCGTCGCTGGCAGATCGGATCGGGGGAGATCTGACGATCCCTCCATAGGCGGCAGCGGCGCCTGACAAGCCCCTCCCCGCTCAGTGAGCAGAGAGGGACCTGTCATCCGCTGGCTCAGCGGAGATCAACAGACTGATCTCCCGCTGAGTCGGCGGACCGAGGCGGGCTCCATTTCTACGGAGCCCGCCTCGGTCCGCCGACTCAGTGTGAAAGGGGCCTTAATGTGTTCTCACAGTGTCCCCAAAGCTTTGAATATTTTCTTTAGACTCCAGCAGGCAGGCTCCTATGAGAAGCCTGCAGGGCAGATCTCCAGTGACATCCCTCTTTTCTTCCTAATGGGCTTGTGGTTGGATAGGCACTCCAGCTGAGCACATCTGGGACTAGGATGATCAGGCTGCGATCTTCTGCAAAACGGCCGGGAAGGGCAGGTAGCCCTCCTGGCTGGGTACCTCTCCTCCAGGGAAAAGAGAACCCCTATCTCTGTGGTTCCAAACTATTTATGTATCCTCCAGCCACCATCTGGGCTCACCTCCCCAGGCATTGGCTGAAACTACATAAATATTCAGCTTGCCTGTTTGATTCTCCCAAACACTAGATTCTGGAACTCTCCAGAAAACAGGGAGAAGCAATCAAACCTGCTGCCTGCAGAACCCAGAGAAGTCCAAAGTAATCACACCCAGCTCAATTGATTACAGGAGAGCAACAAGCTAAATTTACATAACTAGAACTAGCAACCTAACTACGAGGGTGCTACAGGAGGCTATGGTTTCCTGCAGCTGTGGCTAACTGACCTCACATTTGATGGTGCCTTTATAGTTTCAGGTCCAATGCCACTTGGCAGAGCCAGTGAGAGTGACATTCTGACCCCCACTAATGTAAGGGACATTTTCTCAATGACCCCTGATAGACTAGTCTTCAGGGTTTTACTAAGATCTAAGATCTAGAGGCTGCTAGAACAAGACGAGGAATAGCTGCGGAAGACAGAAAAAGCCTTAGAGAATATTAGTATAAAAACAGAACTTGTAATGACTTTTTCACATACAGAATAGCGGTTAGCAAAGAAAAGACCACAGAATCTAGAATACTGGACCTACATTAAAGTGGTATTAAACTCAATAACAAAAAAATATATAATTATGACCTACCAATTTATAAATATGGTGGCTATGTTATTTTTTTTCCTTTATTTTCTTCTTGTGATCCTGCAAGTAAAACACTTCTTTTTGGACATCTTTTGACATCAGCATTATCAGTCTGGGGCAGTGTTTCTCAACTCCAGTCCGCAAGGCGCCCCAACAGGTCATGTTTTCAGGCTTTCCATTATTTTGCACAGGTGATTTGATCAGTTTCACTGCCTTAGTAATTACCACAGCCGTTTCATCTGAGTGAAAATCCTGAAAACATGACCTGTTGGGGCGCCTTGAGGACTGGAGTTGAGAAACACTGGTCTAGGGAAAGGGTAGTGTTAGCTGCACTAGCAGATTCAGATGGACTTGACTAATAAATTGAAGTAGAGCTAAAGGCAAAACTATTTTTTCCCTTTTGGATATAGTAAGGATACATGGACAAACATTGCACTTTGTCCATTGTGATGTGTCCATTCTACTATAAAACTTTTGAAAGGTACTTGGTGATCCGTGGTGTGCTGGCAAAGAAATAAATTGACTTGGGATACCTCGAGTCTCTAGCTGGCTGTTGCTGCATCACCTGCTACTTCTGAGCCTTATCCATGAATATGTGCAATGAAATTATGGACATTATCTGGGAGCTGGAACATGTTTCATGGTCCATAGACATGTGCAATTTATTTCGGTCCTAATCTGAATTCAGACAAATTTTTGATTATTCAGAGATTCTGAAATATGACAACCGTAAAAAATTTAGTTGAATTAGTTTATTCGTCTTCTAACAAATTCAAAATTTTCGGAATGATTCGAATTTGGATCAGTGGAAAAATCATCGACTGATCCAAATTCTGTGTGAAGAATAGTTGGTTGTAAAAAAGCTGGTCGGGAAACCATCCGCTGTGTCCTTAACAATCGATGACTCATCAGCTGTCAGCAGTTTCTCCTCTGACAGCTGCAATATAAACAAAATAATGCTGGCATTGAAAATTTAAAACAAAAAACAGCGTGGGGGTCCCCCCATCCACACCAGGCCCTTCGGGGGAACGTTCGCTCTCCCCCCTTTCCTGACCTGCATGCTCAGAAAAATGTCTGACATGGATTTTTAGGGGGACCCCAAGCTATTTTTTTTCAATTTTTATGGTGTGGGGTTCTCCAATGCGACAGGTAAACATAGGGGCCGGGGTTGCGGTGAGGTAACCGGGTGATCTCTCCCCTGTGTCTACCTCTCTGAGAGACTTGTCGAAAACTGGTGTTGTATTTTTTTATCAACTTTGACTTTTTTATTGGTGAATAAGTAGGGGTACTATGTTTCCCCTACTCATTCACATGGGGGGGGGGCAGGATCTGGAGGCCCCCTTGTTAAAGGGGGCTTCCAGATTACAATAAGTCACCCCCCATATCATTGGGCCAGGGTTGTGGTGGAGAGGTCCTTGCCCCCATCAATATGTACTTGTACTCAGTACAAATAGTGAGGATGGTACATAATATGGCAATAGATAGTAATACCATTGAAATGAATTACAAATGTATATCACGCTGGTACATAACACCAAACATAGCACACAAATACCAAAGTGGGGTGTCGAGGCTTTGTTGGCAGGGATGCAATGCAGTGGAAACCATGGCCCACATATGGTGGACATGCCCAAAAATCAAAAAATATTGGAAGGAGGTACTGCAGGTGATAAAGGAGATTACTAACAGAGATACCTGAGGAACCTTGGAGGTGTTTGTTTCATGGGGTTAAAATGTCAGCAAAACATTATAAGAGAACATTGGTACCCCATCTGATGAATGCAGCCAAAAGTTTAATACCCCAACAATGGCAAGACTCGGAAAGTCCCAAGATGGAAAGTCGGTACAAAAAAATAATAGATATTTATAACATGGAATATTTAAGATGCAGTGGGGAAGTGGAAATGGAAGGATTTGAAAATAGGTGGAAAGTGTTGACAAAATTCAAGCAGACAAGGAGATACGCAGAAGTGATGGGAGCAGAGGAAGGGGAGAGACAGGAAGAAATGGGAGAAGACAAGTGACAAAAGGTGGATGAGAGAGGATGGGGGGGAGGGATAGGGGATTTAAACAATGTAAAATGTAATCACGTTGAATTTTTTTTTATATGTTTGATACAAAGAAAACTAATAAACAGACTGAAAAAAAAACAAAAAAAAAACATGGGGACAAGCTGCTTAGGGGGGGAGGCCTCCCTGCCCCAAAGCACCCCCCCATGTTGAGGGTATGTGGTCTGGTAAGGTTCATAAGTGGGGTCGTTGCCTCGTCTCCCCTCCCCCCCTTTCCTGCCTATAAGGGTTTGGTATGGATTTTGAGGGGGACCTCGTGCCACTTTTTAAAAAAATGTTGGCGTGGGGTTCCCCTTAAAGTCCATACCAGACCCCAAGGGCCTGATATGGATGGAGGCGGACCCCCAGGCTGTTTTTTTTCGGAATCTTTCATTGCCGCTATTTTTTTGTTTTACATTACAGCTGCCAGGGGGAAACCCGCTGACAGCTTGACAGCTGATGAGTCATCAGTTTCTAATTGATGCGGTCAGCCGACTCCCCAGCCTGCTCCTCAACAACCAGCTATTCTTCACACAGTCAGGATAGTCAGAAAGAAACTGCGCTTAGGACACGTCTATATGGTCAGAAACTGCAGGTTGCTGCCTCCCTTACACAAAGTCCCTAATGGGGTGCTTTGCAAAACGTAATGAGATTTAAAGTATGGGTATAATGGCGCTACCTGTAGGTTAAGCTGGGATAGCCTTACATATAGCAACCCCCTACTTGTAGTTGTAAATCTATAAGGTATTGAACATATAAGAATAATTCCCCCTTATATTATGAATGAAACTACAGCTTATAAATGTGTGCACACTAATTCTATGTTGCGGAAGATGTATGGCAAACAATCAAGTGTCGCACAACATAAGGTTGTCCTACAGCGTCTGGTAGTGGAGCCAGAGGCTATATTCCATAGTGTGCATTTATTGAAACCATATACCATATGCTATAAAGTAGTTTCTGTATATAAATCTATAACCGTATCAAACAATTGAATACATCATGGAGATAGCATTACTCCATATACCAATACAATGCTTTGCCACCCTAATCAAATACCATATGTGTAATCAAGCATGGGTTAAAATTGCATGTATACAAAACAGAAACTATTAGCACAGAAATTACAGCAGTTAGATCTCAGGCATAGTATAACAGTCCCATATGTTGGCACTGTATCAACTTAATCAAATTCCCAATGGTGACTTTGGTGCTGCAACAATTTGTCTGGTGACTCTCGTGCTCCCCCTTTTGGTTGCCTACTCACCAGCTCCCAGAACCCCAACAGGGGTATTACGCCTGTGGTGCAGTATGCTAGGTTACTTCACTTGTTGCTTCCTCTGGTGGATGCTTGTAATGCGATCAGCTCCCCAAGCCCCACGGCGGGGTAATGCGACTGTGCTGGGAAATAAATCGCTTTCCTGCTGTATTTTGTGCTGGATGTCTAATGTGCTTCTCAATCCGTGAAGATATTGCTTCCCCTCATATGTTAAGAAAAGAGAGCTTCCATGGCGTAATAAAGTATGACACTTTATTTAAAAACATATATGCCCATAAACCAGGGATTTTAAACAGAAAAAAATAAGTCCAAATAAATAAAAAATAATCAACAAAAATAAAAATAGAGAAATAAAATAAAATTAAAAGTCCAGGCACTATTGTGTAAAGCTCTGTCCAGCTGGGATAGGACTGCAATAGTTACCAGGCAGTATACAAGTTTAAAAAGTCCCTCTAGAGAGCATGAAAAACGAGGTGGGGGGTGTGTGTTCCCCAGCCGCTGAACAGCGTACTCCTCTCTCGTATGCCCTGGAGCTGACTAACAGAGCGTGATGCCGTTGTGCGCGCTTCGTCACATGACGTCCTCAGCAACGGTCTTCACACAGTATTTAGATGGATTGATCATTTTTTGACCAATCCGAATTCGAATTGTTCCAAAAATTTGGAATTCGTTAGAAAATGGATAAAAGAAACGTAATAAATTCCGAAGCGAATCAAGGAAACAAAATTTGTAACATAATGAATCTATCCGAAATGAAACTAAACAAATTTTTGCATTCTGCACATGTCTAAAGGTCCACCCTAAATACGGGTGGAACATGTAACATCTTTCAAAGGTGAACTTAGCCTTTAATACAGTTTTAGTAGCTGCAGTGTGGCTTTATGAGTTGGTAAAATCACGTTCAGTGTAAAGACAATTCTCTCTGTAAGTAACTTTTAAAAAGTACTCAACAGGAGGAGGAGGAAGAATGAGCACACAAGAGTGCTTTCTGAGCCCAAGTCTTTGTCTCTAGACATTACTTAATTAGATACCATTGTAGGCAACCAGAATCCTCCGAAATCAAGACATTTTTATCCAACAATCTTACCCAGCCATTGAATTGAAAAAAAACAGAGAGACCACATACAGCTACACAATATGAATCTGTTCTTCCCCTCCTCTATAAGAATGTCTAATCATGTTTCCTATTCAAAGCAAGTAAATGAAGATGAAAGTTTAGTGTTAAAAAGGAAAAAAAAACATATATATGCGTAGGAGTGGCTGTAGATTACTTGGGCATGTATATTTTTTTTAGGAAGGTCATTGTCTTTTTACACTTTTAAAGACTGGAAAAACATCTGTACTGCGCTTGACTGAAGCAGAATTGCATTGGATTCAACTTCTGTATCTTATTAATCACTTAAGGACCGGAAGGATTTACCCCCTTGATGACCAAGCCATTTTTTGCGATATGGCACTGCGTCGTTTTAACTGACAATTGCGCAGTCGTGCGACGCTGTACCCAAACAAAATTGACGTCCTTTTTTTCCAACAAGTAGAGCTTTCTTTTGGTGATATTTAATCAACCCCTGTTGTTTTTATTTTTTGAGCTATCAATAAAAAAAGAGCGCTAATTTTGAAAAAAAAAAATATATATTTTATACTTTTTGCTATAATAAATATATATATAAAAAAAAAAAAATTAAAAAACAAATTTCTTCATCAGTTTAGGCCAATATGTATTCTACATATGTTTGGTAAAAAAAAATCGCAATAAGCTTATAATGATTAGTATGCGCAAAAGTTACAGCGTCTACAGGAAATTTATTTATGGCATTTTTATCATTTATTTTTTACTAGTAATGGCGGCGAGCTGCGACATTGCGGCGGACAGATTGGACACTTTTGACACTTTTTTGGGACCACTGACATTTATACAGCGATCTGTGCTATAAAAATGCACTGATTACTGTGTAAATGCCACTGGCAGGGAAGGGGTTAAAACTAGGGGGTGATCAAGGGGTTAACAGTGTTCCCCCTTAATGTGTTAATAAATAAAAACACAAAGCGCTGTGATAATTAATAACTAATAAATATACACATCATAAAAGTGAGGCTGCTATCAAAAAAAGTGTTCAGAATCACTAAAATATATATAAATAGAATGAGTTTGAAGCGCTTCACAATGTGATAAAATCCATGAGAAATTGGCTCTTAAACACTGGTAGCCATACACTCAAAATATTCCAGCAGTGGTAAAAATGCAATCTAAAAATTGTGACACCATGTGCATAAACAAATGCAAATAAATAAATAATGCAGCAGTGGTAAAAATACAATCTAAAAAATTGTGACACCATGTGCATAAATAAATAAATAAATAAATAAATACTAGTGTGATAAAAATCACTAGTAATGGTAATCCAAAAAACCTGAATAATTAGATCAGACAACTAAATTCACATCAAATTAGCTTTTAGTCCCAATAGCAAAGTTTTTGAATAGCACACAATTGCTTGATTAGGGTGTTAATTGGCAGGTTAAAACGACAATGTTCCTTTTCTTTATTCACATCAGATGTAACGATCCCCATCAGCCATCATATATAAAGCAGATAAAAGAAAGATATCATTGCGCAATGCTCTTCATAACAGGTACACAAGTAAACATGTGTTAGATCCACTCACGTGCGCCGGGTAGTAATAAGGCATATGCAGGTGTATAGAGCAGTCAGCCGCCTCGGACACAAGCAGAATCACTGCAGTACACAGCTAGATACTGACGATCTGCACAGTGCGTCCTTGGCTCCTCCCACGCGTTGCGTCACAGTCACGTGACTTTTTCAAGGTGTTTTTAACTGTGGGGCGATGGGACTGACAGTAGGAGGAGACAGATCGCTGTTCCTAATTACTTGGAACAGCAGATCTGTCTCTCCTCCCGTGTCAGAACAGGGATTTGTTTAAGAACCTGCTATGGTTCTTAAAGGAGCCGACGTACAGGTACACTGATTTGCAGGAATGAGCCAACCTGCCGCCATATAATGACGGCGGCTGGTCGGCAAGCGGTTAAAAAAGTAAAATGTTACTAAACCCACAACAGTAAAATCAGCCTGTATATGCAGTAAAGCATGCTTGTTATACTCACCGTGGAACCTAAGGGGTTAAACCTCCACATTGTGTAAAAAGGCTGTTTGATCCTGTCCTCTCTGATCCTCCCCTTCTTCCACAGTCCCCAATCCATCTGCTGGTAGGGAGTACAGGGGATGTCAAACTGCAAATCCAATTCACGAGTGATATTTGAAATGCGGATGAGCCCTGGAGAAGGGCCCGGGCAGGGTTATAAGCCACAGGCGCAGACTGACCCACTGTAATAAGAGGTCTACAGGAGCTGGTAAGCATTTTTTTTTCAGCTTTTGGTGGAGGCACAAGGTGATGGATGGTGGATATTGACACTAAGAAGTTCAGACCTATTGTCACAATCTGTGCGGATTCACCTACTGTATGGACACTAATTTCTTATTATTTTATTTTTAGTATGAGTATTTAGCTCAATTCTATCTAATTTTTATTTGTTGTTCACTGTGATTGTGTTACGCAGGAGAATTGCTGCTTAGTCTTTTTATTGATAGGTAATTTGCCTCGTTTCCACTGAGCGGATCGGTTCGGTTCGGTACGCTATTTTGGGTGTTTCCATTATGAAAGCGGCCCATACAACCGAACCGTTCCATCCAGGGTCCTGCTTCAGATGTGGGGCCATAGAAAATGGAACGGTTCGGTTAGGGCGGAGCTACGATACATTACACTGATTGGTGGACGTGTGACGCCATGACGGCATTTTTTCTAAACCCACGTAAGGCCCCTGTCGGTCCGACTTGCAGTGGAAACGCTCGCCTGAATAGGCGGGACCATTCTAGGCCTTCCAAACCGATCCGACCCGAACCCATCCGCTCGGTGGAAACGAGGCATTATAGCGCAGTTTTTTATGCTGATAGAACGGAGCCTTGGGGACAAGCTGTACATGTTCAGTTTGGTGTGTATTGCTAGAGAGTTTTTTTTTTTCTTGGGAGGATGCAAGAGGTGAGCACAGGGCCAATCAGCACTGTCCAGACAGAGGATCAGGGGCCCTGCAGCCTCATAGGACAGTCAGAGCAGAATGAAAACTATCACATTTCCATGTTCTGTGTACTGTGGGAGACCAGATATAGTGAATGCAGTCTCCTGGGTTTAGTTATACTCTAAAGCTAAAGTCTAGCCACAAAAAAATATTCCTACAGCTTTAAGCTGGCCATAGATGAGTCTTTTTTTTTTTTCATTTAAAGCGGGAGTCCCGCGAAAAATTTTTTTTTTAGATGTCAGCAGTTGCAAATACTGCAGCTGCTGACTTTTAAAATATGGTCACTCACCTGGCCCGGGGTCCAGCGATGTCGGCACCCGAGACCGAACCGTCCCTCGATCCTCGGGTGCTGCCGCCGCCATTCTCAGTGAGTCGCGCTGCGCTTTCTCAATGGTCCCCGCTATCTCCTGGGACCTGTGTCTTTCCCAGGAGACAGCGGGGGAGTGCGGGAGGGGGCGTGACTCCCGCGGGAGTCTATTCCCGGAAGTGGGTGCAGATACCTGTCTTAGACAGGTATCTGCACCCCTCTCCCCCCTGAAAGGTGCCAAATGTGACACCGGAGGGGGGGAGGAATACGATGAGCGGAAGTTCCACTTTTGGGTGGAACTCCGCTTTAACCAGAAGTTTGAACAAAAAAAACAGACCCCCCCCCTACGATGTAATTGTATTCTGACGGTGGGGAGACTTTCCCGCCATCAGAATACACTAGTCAGCGATGTCGGCTATAACCTACGAGGCCGATTGAGTGAAAATTTTCCAACAGGGTGGTTGAAGAGAAGTCGATTGGTAGGTTGAGTTCTTTTCAACCACAATGCCCATATATGGAGCTTTAGTTACATACCTGGAACAAAGTACCGTATTTATCTGTGTATAACACGCACCCCAATTTTAAGAGGGAAGTTTCTGGAAAAAAAACGTATTTTTTAAATAAACAACTTTGAATTAAAATAAGGGTGAGTGCCCATCAACGCAGCTTGTTTAGTGCCCAAGTGCAGCTTCCTCATCTCCCATCAATGCAGCCTGAACAATGCCCATCTGCAGCCTCAATGCAGCCATCCACCTGCAGCACATCTCATCAATGCAGCCTGATCAATGTCCATCCATCTGCAGCACATCTCATCAATGCAGCCTGATCAATGTCCATCTGTAGCACATCTTATCAATGCAGAACGATCAATGCTCATCTGCAGCACATCTCATCAATGCAGCCCGATCAATGCCCATCTGCAGAACATCTCATCAATTCTGCCTGATCAATGCCCATCTGCAGCACATCTTATCAATGCAGCCTGATCAATGCCCATTTGCAGCACATCTCATCAATGCTGCCTGATCAATGCCCATCTGCAGCACATCTCATCAATTCTGCCTGATCAATGCCCATCTGCAGCACATCTCATCAATTCTTCCTGATCAATGCCCATCTGCAGCACATCTCATCAATTCTGCCTGATCAATGCCCATCTGCAGCACATCTTATCAATGCAGCCTGATCAATGCCCTTTTTTAGCCTCAATGCTCATCTGCAGCCTCACCATCGATGCAGCCTGGACAGTGCAGGAAATCACCGAGCTGTCATCTCCTGTTTACTCGGCTCCCAGTCAGCTCTCACACACACACACAGTCCCGCCTCCGCCAACGGCATTGGACCAGCTCCTGCGATAGACAGAACACTGGCCCAATGCCAGTGGCGGAGGCGGGACTGTGTGTGTGACGTGGGAGCTGAGTGAGAGCCGAGTTAGAGCCGAGTAAACAGGAGATGATGGCTCGTGAATTCCGGCGGCGTTCGTGCCCCTCCTTCCCCTCTGAGGTAGACTGTCAGCATATAACACGCACCCGTGATTTGCCCCCTATTTTCAGGGTGTGTGTTATACGCCAAAACGCAAAGTGTGTGTTATACGCCGATAAATATGGTACATCCCACATTGTGCAGGCAGCGGGGTCTTAGTGAAATCTACACTGCAGGGATACTTGTCTTCTTCCTGTAGTGATCACCCTCTAAAGGGCCTGCTGATTTTGTGTTCTTTTTGCACACTAGTGGAGTAGCAGCCAAGCACACAGTAACAGTCACTTTTTTGGCTCAATAAACAGTCTAGATCAGGGGTCTCAAGCTGGCTGCCCTCCAACTGTTGCGAAACTACAAGTCCCATGAGGCATTGCAAGGCTGACAGTTACAAGCATGACTCCCACAGGCAGAGGCATGATGGGACTTGTAGTTTTGCAACAGCTGGAGGGCCGCCAGTTTGAGACACCTGCTCTAGGGGTAAATTTTTGATGTTTTATTGTAGGCTGAACTTGGGTAGGGTGCAGAAAGGCCGTGGGATACTCAAGTAACACTGAGTTTGATTTACTAAAACTGGAGAGTACAAAATCTGTTGCAGTTGTGCATGGTAGCCAATCAGCTTCTAACATCAATCAAGCTTTAACAAATAAAAGTGGAAGCTGATTAGTTTCAATGCAGACCTGCTCTAGATTTTGCACTCTCCAGTTTTAGTAAAACAGCCCCACTATGTAAAAACACAAGGACACTTCCCACTTTCTCAAAACTTCTTAGTACCATCCCTCCAGCAGCAACTAAGGGACAGAGCGACATAGAGACACCATAGGAAATGTCGCACTTTAATCAAGCTCTGTCGCTGATACACAAAGGATAGAAACAGCATACAGTCACTAGGAGCCTACACGTAGGTCTCTACTCACGAATGTGACTGGATACTTGGATGCCTCCTTCCAATATCAGCCAGACATTAACCTCTGAAATTTCCAGTCCAGATAGCCTCAGTCAGTTCCAGCAAAGTTCAGCAAGATAGGCCCCCCAGCCCTAAAACAGCTGAGACCCCGACAAACAAGTGTAGAAGCATAGCTGGACTGCCCAGATGGGCAGCAGCTCCTTAGGCTGAGAACTTCACCTCCTGGACAAAATTGTTCCTTTAAAAAAAATTTAATTCTGGGTTGCCGAAGAGACTTTTTTGCTCCCAAAACACTATTTTAAATTTTTTTAATGAAAAGTAAGCTGGTTCTGCCAAAATATATTCATTACATTTATTTGTTCCCACTGCAATTTAACAGTCACTCTCTCCAGTGCCCTCTATTTAACAGAAGAGCACTTTCTTTAGAAGTCTGAATGGCACTGAAGGAGTACAGATATTTCATATCAGGGAAGAAAACAGTGCTCTACAACAAATGTAATGACATTAAGTCCAATACATAAGTGTTTTGCTGCTCCCAAACCTTGAATTAATTAGTACATTCTGCTGTGAAAACACTGTGTAATTCTGCTTCCTGTTTGAATGGAATTATACTTTCAAGTACTCTACATAAAAAAATAAAAGAGAGTCTTAACAAAAATAAAATACTTCCATTGGAGTACAGAAATTACAAGGAGTAGCAGTATATACTGTATGTTAACCAATTATAAGCATGGGCTTGCGGCATATACAAAGAAGTTAAAAATGTCCTCATCTAATTAGTATGTTTGGGCTGTAGAGGGTTTTTTTTTTATTCTCTTAAAATTAGGTATTTTTTCAGCAAGATTTTTAGCAGATTCTGATAATCCCCCCACTCACAGACCCCCCACAACCACCAGACCAGGGTTGTGGGGAAGAGGCCCTTGTCATGATCTACATGGGAACATGGTGCTTTGCCAGGGAGTCCCCTGTTGTATGCATGAGGGATGGTATGGTTCAGGAGGAAAGGAGCTTGCTCGCTCACCCACCCTCCATTCCTGGCAAGCCAGACTGACTTCCTGGATAAAGATCTGTAAAAACACATTTTTTTTATTCTTTGCATGTTGTTCCCCTTTACAATCCATACTGGATCCTCATCAAGGATAAGGGGTATGGTAAGTATTTTTAGGGAGAACCACATATAAAAAAATTTCTTTTGTGACTTCCCCCAATAACATCTATACCAGACCCTCATCTAGGATAAGGGTCTGGTATAGATGAAAGGGGATCCCTTTATCTATCCATTGTACAGATGCACCACTCCACAGGCAGGTTCGAGGCATCCCCCAAGCATGTTTTTTATGGCCCCATTCACATATCGTGATTATTGATTGCAGCACAATGCCCTGCATGCGTTTTGGTCACATTATCCTCAATGGCTTCCCAAACATCATGTGATTCTGCCGCAATTGTCATGCTCAGGATCGCACGGCAACCACAGCAAACCAAACCTTTACAAATCGTGTGAAGCTTGTCTCCCGAAAAAGAGCAGGAGCCTCTTTTGGGGCCACAAATGCCATAGGGGCAGCCTATTCAGGCCCCATTCACACAATTTTCTTACAATTCTGCATGTTGTATTGGGCAGCCAATTCACTTGAATGGGCAGCCCTATGCGTGTTTGTTGCCCGAAAAGAAGCTCCTGCTCCTTTTTGAGTGACAAGCTTCATACAATTTGTGAAGGCGCGGTTTGCTGTTGTCTTGCTTAACAATCGTATTACAATTGCATGGTGTTTGTTGTGCATTGAAGCATAATGGTACCCAAACGTGCACTGTGCTAGGATTGTCACACGAGACGTGAAGTAAATAGGCTGCTCTATGCGACACACAAAAACGCGTTAAAATTGTGACGTCAAAATCACTTTGCGGGAGCACTCGTTCCCGCTATGTGATGATGTGAACAAGGCCTAAAAGAATTTAGCATTTTTAATGTTGCCCTTTAAGCAATATTAAAATCGCTACTTCCTGCCAAAACAAATTTTTACACAGTCTGTTTGATTTAGTACATGTTCCTCAGAGCAGTGCCCAGACCCCCATGCCGTTTGATTGACCATTACTTTTTGAATTAGCCTACAAAATTGCTATTACCATTTTATAACATTCAGCTTCCATTAACTTCAATCAGGTTTGGATTCGGCACTCAGACTTCCATTGACTTCAATAGGATTGGGATTCGGCACTCGAACTTCAGTAATGTTCACGGAAGCTGCTTCGAACCAAACCCAGTAACGTTCAGCTCATTACTATGTGTGACTAAAGTTTTACTGTAAAATAAAGATTTTCTATAAATAGTTAGAAAACATATAAAACATAGATTTAAAACCCAAAACCATTAAAGTTTTCTTTTAAGAAGTTATTTTGTAATGCTAATAATAGTAAGAAAATTGCAAGGTGGCTTCATTATCAAATTAGTGTGTTAAGTAAGCAATAAAATTCAGTTGGTTTTGGTATATCTATTCAAATGAAGTCCTCATACTGTAATCTAATTGTTCTTTAATTGGCCATAATTTATGACTATTAAAGCTTGTTACATGCTATTTAACCTCATTGTTGGTTGCTATGTTTTCAGTTACAGCGTTTTTCAAGAGATGACTTTGTCCTCATTTTTCTGTATACTAAATAATAGATTTTTCCTTGTGGCTTTATATTGAATAGTATTTACTTTTAGCTTATATACACGTGAGGCTTTAGGGCTGGTCCACATCACACAGAGCACATTATTTTGTGCTTAACAAGCGTGCGCTAGTGTGTGTGGTTTTTTAACATAAATTGCAGTGTTTCCTTTTTTCCTATTTTGCCTTATAGTTTGTTGCAACGTGCTGTACAAAAATGCATGGTCCTATTTTTTTGCAGTGCACACCAACGCTGCATTTGGGGTAAGCCAAAGCCATAGGACATAGGACTTAGGTTGTTAGATTTACTCTAGTGTGCATGGTAAAATGCAGCGATTTACCATGGGGACTAATGACAGTGCCAGTTATTATCAATGTATATTAGCGGTGACCTGCATTGCAGGTCACAGTGTAAAGGACCTGGTTTGGACAATGGTTCCCCAAGCTGGCCCAAGTCCTGCCCTGCTTCTTCTCTAGATAGGATTTGCACATAACAGAAGGCTTCCCATTCTGTCGCAGATACTCAGTTCTGTCTCTGATACAGCGCAGAGCACCTAAATGCCAATAACATGGACCTGAATCCTTATAGTATAGAGTATCCCAGCAGTGGGTTCTCACAAAAAAGTATCCCTGGACTCAGGCCCAGAAGGCCTACTACTCTTCAGGCCACAGGCCTACATGATGCAAGTCAGGGGTGGCCAATTTCCATTCACCTTCCAACCAGGATCTGGATCTGACCCCAAGACCTCTATTGAGTCTTTCAGTGGCTCTTCTTACTATGCCATCTGAATTGTTGAACAGCTACCTCCCTGATCCCTTGGAAAACCTTACCTCATATCTTGTTTCTGCTTAACCTTGAACACTGTGTTCCTCCCATGAACTTCATATTTAAGCCATGACTTGGCACTTCCTGTTTGCCAAATTATTGTGATCTGCTCCAGCTAATATCTTGCTCCATGCACACCTGCTGCTGTCCTTATCCTCACTACCACTTCTTACTGACCTTTGCCTTATTTGTTGACTATGCTTCTACCTGATGTCATCCTGCTACTACTCATTACTAACCTTTGGCTTGTTCATCGACTACACTTCTGCTTGATCCCAACCTGCTATATCTGCTACAAAGCCCTTGCTTACTCACCTCCTGGTGGGATGATCCTGAGGACCACAACCTGGCAATAGCATGCTATGAAATTCATCTCCACCATCAGGAGCTCTGGTGAAAACTGGTAAGAGCTTAGACCCCACGCCTCGGATGAGACCATACCACCTGCCAGGGAGATTTGCTTGTGTATTTTGCTGTTTACTGTGTGAACCTTTCTACTGTTATAGCTGGCCTCTGAGGCTTACCCAAGACCATGACACCAGGACTCCTGCCACACCAGAATATAAAAGGGCCATAACCCCACCTATTAGCACCACTAGGGAAGAGGACTTTTTAAAAGGACACTATCATCTACCAACAACTACTGATAGTGTGAACAAGCCATAATTGTCTTGTTCTTATGTTGGGACTGCATTGGACATGGTTGCCCAATGAAGCAGATGTAAGGGGAGCTTCTGATTGGCTGTGTGTTGTCACAAAGAGGTACAAGCCCCTACCCCACTTCTTCTTGATAAAACAACAACCTACCTTCTTGTAACAATCTATTGTGCCTGTCTCCTTACCAGAGGCTTTCCCACAACATCCCCAGCCATTAGCCTTTATATTCAAATAAAGGAATGTCCACTTGAATGTCCACACAAAAAATATAGTTTCCACACTTTACTGGTGTTCTTCACAAGATGGCATTGACACATCACATCACTTAGACATAATATCCAGGGTCACCAATCACACATATGGCGAATATATCATAGCAGTCATTAAGTAAAATCAATACATTCCATGACACTCTTAAGCCATCTTCCCCTTTTCAAAGTCACTCTCCTTCTCAGGGTCATTAGTTCTCACTCAGAGGGCTCTGACTTGCCATTGGCTCTATGTAACCAGCTCAGGGCTCCCTGCTTGTTGTTCCAGAGACAGGATCAATTTAGCTGCACCTCTAGCTTCCATACACTTCTCCCAGGTCCTCCAGGATGATAGAACTCACTGCAGGGAACACTTGGTCTGGCCTGAAAGGAGACAGGAAAATTCACTTTTTGCATTAGAAAAATGCACCTATTCATGAAAGTGGGTATGTTAATTGTCTCCTATTACAATGTGATACCAAACGAATCTTCACCTTGCGAACCACCAAATTTCCAGGCTTGAATAAGTCCTTGAGGTTTAAATCCTATTTATGACATCTTATGTAAATGTACTCACCTCCACCCCGATGGGTAGTTTTTTGATTTTATTATATGTACATTATATATTATATGTGTGATAGACTCACCCAGGAAAGAGTCTTTTGGAGGGGACTGAATGCTAGCCTCTTGCCTACTGATTATGGGCCCTGGATTTTAAGGTAACAATACTCTTTGTGAGGTGTATGCCTGAGGACCCTTGAAGTAATGTTACTTTGGATTCAAGTCCATGTCTCCCCAAGACACACAGACTGTGGGATCCCTGTATAGGGCCTAACTGCCATATTAAAAATAGTGACTGCTTCACACTGTGGGGACTCTTAGCAACTGTTGATGTCATCAGCAAGTCACCTGTCCAGGGCTGTCTGCTATGATGTGTTTATTGCAAGTATGTCTAGTGTGCCTTCTAAGGCTCTTTCACCTATTGTGATGTGTGCTAATTAACTCTGCTATTGTGTGAAGGAGTTCTGTGTTGATATTTATGATAATGTGTATTGTATAGTCAGTGAGCTAGGAGACGACAAGGCTGACCTCAAAAGTTCATGTTCAAACTGTGTAACTGAGCTAGTCTAGTCTGGTTCTTAGTTACAATATATGGGCTGTAATGTCTGATATCTGAAGGTCCAGACTGGAGGAAGCGGTATATGACGAAAGCACTCAAGCGGTGTGTGGGACGCTTCTTTACAATATGTATGCATCATATTTTTTTATCCCTTATTTTGGTTTAGGACTTGTGATTTACATAGAATCTTAGATATTTTGTAAGGTCCATTCGACGTGGTGGTGGGCAACCATCCCGGGTGGAGTTTGTAGATGGCTGTACAGACACCCAGTGTTCTTGCCCACCTGCTGGGCACCTGATCCTGTATGCCTAAACCCTCTCCACAATTGCTCCAGGCTCAATTCTTAACTCTCCAAGACAGGTATCATTAATTGTCATCATTAATTATCAATAGAGTTGGGCGAACGGTTGGGACTGAGTAAAAGTTCGGCCCGAACATCGCCTGTTCGCCCGTTCGATAAAGACCAGAATTTGCAGGGCGTTCGGCGGTTGTTCGCCCCGTCAAACGCCCTGCAATACACTGCGCGCTGCACAGTGCATTCTAAGCCCTGATTGGACAAAGCTTTGATCAATCAGGATGCAGTGAATAGCTGGTTGTTAAGGAACGGGCCGGGAAGCTGGCCACAGCATTCTTAACAACCGATGAGTCATCAACTGTCAATGGGCTTCTCCGTTGACAGCTGAATTTAAAAAAAAACATTGCCAGCAATAGAATAGTGAAAAATGTAGAAAAAAACCTGGTGTGGGGTCCTCCCAAAAATCCATACCAGAGCCTTATCCGAGAATGCAGCCTTGCAGGTCAGGGAAGGGTGAGTGAGCACCCCCCCTGAACCATACCAGGCCACATGCCCTCAACATGCCCCCCCACCCCAAAGCACCTTGTCCTCATGAGGGACAAGGGTCTGTTCCCCACAACTCTGGGCTGTGGTTGTGGGGGTCTGTGGGCAGGGGGCTTATCTGAATCTGGAAGCCCCCCAAATCCTTCCCCCCCTCCCATGTGAATGAGTATGGGTTATATTGTACCTCTACCCATTTGCCCAAAAATGTCTCAAAAATAAATAAAAACAGTAGACATGTTTTTGACAATTTCTTTATTCAAAAAAATCCCCCGGTGTAGATCTGACGCCCGCCTCCACCGTCAGAACTAAAAAAAGAAAGGAGGAAACGCTCCACCGTCCATGAAGGATGACCATCTACTGCAGGCTTTGCCATTTGACAGTTCATATATAGGTAAGGGGCAAAGCCACCTGGTGATGTCACCTGGTCGCTCTGCCTCCTTGTGATGTCACTAACCGGAGCCATCATTCCACAGATTTTCAATGGGGTTTAAGTCTGGGCTTTGACTAAGCCATGTAAGGACATTCACCTTTTTCTCCTTCAACCACTGTGTGGTGATTTTTTCTGTGTGCTTTGGGTCAATGTCATGGTGGAAGGTAAACATTTCTCACACTGACAACTTTCTGGCAGAGGGCAGCATATTTTCCTCAAGAATTTGATGGTATTTTGCCCCATCCATTTTTCCTCTATCCTGACAAGTGCTCCAGTACCTGCTGCAGAAAAACACCACCATAACAGGATATTACCACCTCTATGCTTTACTGTAGGAATGGTGTTATTTGGATGGTGAGCTGTATTGGTTTTGTGATATTGTTGTCACACGTACACAATGACTACTTTTTGTCATACATTCCTGCAACTGCTTCAGAGTTGCTGTAGGCCTCTTGGTACCATCTCTGACCAGTTTCCTCCTGGCCCTTTCATCCAGTTTGGAGTAACGTCCTGATCCAGGGAGGGTCTGTGTTGTACCAAATACCTTCCACTTCTTAATAATAGACTTTACTGTGCTTCTAGGCATTGACAAATGTTTTTGTATCAATCTCCTGATTTGTGCATGCCCACAACTTTATCTCGGAGATCTTTTGACAGTGCCTTGCCACCCATAGTTGATTGTTTGCTTCAGTTGCACAACAGGGGCTGAAATGCTCCAGGAAAGCTCTTTTCATGCTGAGCTAATTAAAATGACCACACTTTTTTGAGACAGAGCAGTGCACCTGCTATCACTGAATTATCATACAATTTTTTATGTATGTAAAGACAAAACTTTCTTTTTTGGTTTTGGATAGAGTGGTTAAGGGATAGACCCCTGTCAGATTTTACTGCTGTCAAAATCTCCCATTTCCTGGCATAGTATTGTTATTCTCAGCTGATAACAGGTATAGGCTTTGCTGAAAAAAATCAGTTACAACAATTAAAATGGATTCCAAACAAAGTGGCAATGATCATGGCATATTTCTCTAATGCATTTCCAGTTGCACTGATCTAGATGAACTCTGGCCCTATCAGTGATCTAGAAGAGAAGACATCTTGATCACTTGAAGACATAATGTTCCTCCTGGCACCTGTAAAATCTGTTGGTTTTTAATCTCTTCTCTAGCCTGTTGTGATTGTCTCAGTCTACCTGCTGACTCCTGATCAGTGGCGGCTGGGGCTAACATTTTTTTTTGGGGGGGGGGCGGCAAACAAACCCCCCCAAGTCCGCACTCACCCCTCCAACAGTCACAGCACTGCGGTCTCCCCAGCTTCTCCTACCGGCTAACCCTGTCTTTTTTAGATCTACCTCCTTTCCTGATTGGCCGGAAGGAGAAACTGGAATCTGATAGCGAATATTGATTCGCTAGTATCACAAGTGGGAGGGTTCGGGGCACAGTGATCTGTGCCCTGAGCACAACCTTTTTCAAGTCAATTAGAGCCTCAGGCTCTAATCATGTGCTTGAAAAAAGACAGACCTCATAGAAAGGCATTATTTCGGCACCCTGCATGCAAACTAGGTGGGGCGGTGCCCCTGCGCCCCTTATGGACCAGCCGCCACTGCTCCCGATCAGTAATGTATTGCATTTACCATTAATTTTCTTTTTTAGGCTTATCGTCCTTTAAATTCAGCTGGTGATCCAGCTGGTAATACATTTCCTGGCTTAGGGTGTCTCCACTCTGGTTGGAGGAGCAACAGAGATACCCTCGGACATCAGCATTATCAACTTGCGGAATAGATATTGGTAGATACACTAGCAGTTTTAGATTGACTTGACTAACAAATTAAAGCTGAACCCCAGCTAACACCTTAAGTAACAGTTTTTGTTTTCCTTTTGGGATAAAGGTTTTGTAAAAATGAATAAAAACTGATCATTGTACGCACCCCTATCAGTGGTAAATGCTTTGTCTCAACCCTCTAGCTGCCACTTTTTCTGGACAGCTTGGTCTGTGTCATGGTCTGGAGAAAGGGCTTGTAGTCCAAAAGTTAGAGCAGTCTAGAGGCTCCCACAGACCAGCAGGACAGGGCGGATGACATGGGCTCATCCAAAGTGCGGGGTCTAAGTACTAACCGGTATTCACCAGAGCTCCTGATGGTGGAGATGGGTTTCGCTGCATGTTAGTACCAGGTTGTGGTCCTCAGGATCACCCCACCAAGAGGTGAGTAAGCCGGGATCTATTAGCAGATATAGCAGGTAGTGATCAAGCAGAAGCGTAGTCAGTAAACAAGCCAAAGGTCAGTAACAAGTGGTAGGAGGTTGGGCATAAGAGGAAGCGTAGTCGAGGAACAAGCCAAAGGTCAGTAACGAGTGGTAACGAAGATATGGGCGGTAGCAGGAGTGGCAAGAGCGAGATATTGGCTGTAGAGAGCACAATAATTTGGTAAAGAGGAAGTTCAGGGACATGGCTTAAATCAAGAAATTTGTGGGAGGAGCAAAAGGGTCAAGGTTCAAGAGAAACAAGGTAATAGGCAGGATCATTCAAGCAATTTTCCAGGAAGCTGCCCAACATCCGGAGTAGCTTAGGGAGAAGATTTACACAGACACAGCAGAGGTCCTTGGTTCACGGTCCTGACAGTCTTTTAATGAAGTTGAAAAATACCAAACTTACTGGCCATATCACCAATTGAAAAGAAGCCTAAAAAAGAAAGCTAATGCATCCAGCGCACATCTAAGAGTTGGTAAGCTGCAATAAATAAAATTTTCATTTTTGAGTTTAGTACCACTTTGAGTAAAGCACTTCTTATAATAACCATTCTCCATTTCAAGAACAACTTTAACATAAAAAATCTCCATGATTGTGGTAAAAGTTGGTTTTACTTTTCAGAATTGTGGAGATATGTTCTCTGTATGTTGATGTAGGAATTGTAGCAGACATGTACTGTTTGTACTCAGGAACCTTTGTTCATCATAGAAGTAAACTAGGAAGTTATACATCATGTAACCCAGGTTCACATTGAGGGCGGGTTTAAAATCGTGCGAGTTCAGCCGAACTTGCGCGATTTCAAACTGGCAATGCAGTCAGACTTTGGGGGTGACTTGACAGACATCTGTGTGGGATGTCTGCACATATGTCTATCCAAATCACCCCTGAAATCGCCAGAAGTAGTACAGGAACTACTTTTGGGAATCGGCGCGGCACTGCAAAGTCGGCGTTGCACTGATTCAGACGGTGCCGTTGCCGGAAATAGCCGGCGATTTGACCTGTTAAATTTCATGTCAAAAAGGCCCGATGTGAACGTGGGCGTAAATGAATTTTTGGAAGGAAGCTGACTTTTTCTTCAAATAATGGCTGAAAGCAGGTTGTTTTGGGTAATTGCTCAACACCATGTTGCATAGAATAGCGCATTACTATTCTAGAAATCGTTTCCATAAAATGAGGAAAATAAAGTCCATTCATACACACAAAAATCAAACTCTACTCCTATTTCCAGGTTACGGTTTATACAATTCCCCAAATTTAGACTTATGCCGCGTACACACGAGCGGACTTTACGGCGGACTTTGCCCGGCGGATTTTTTGACGTACTTTACGACGGACTTTCTGAATGAACGGACTTGCCTACACACAATCCACCAAAGTCCGTCGAATTCGTACGTGATGACGTACGACCGGACTAAAACAAGGAAGTTCATAGCCAGTAGCCAATAGCTGCCCTAGGGTGGCTTTTTAGTCCGTCGAACTAGCATACAGACGGCGGACTTTTCGACCGGACTCGATTTCAATGGATAAATTTTAAACAAGTTTCAAATCTAAGTCCGTCCAACTTTTGAGAAAACAAAGTCCGCTGGAGCCCACACACATCGAATTGTCCGACGAAATCCAGTCCGCCGGGCAAAGTCCGCCGTAAAGTCCGCTCGTGTGTACGCGGCATTACTCTACTTTGTAAATATGGAAATTGCAGAGTTCAAGATTTCATGTTCTGTTATTTCCTGAATCATTTCCTAATGTTTAAGCAGTAATGTATGTTCTGTTTTCATTTAATTCATTTTTTACTTGTGTATTATATATAAATGATAATTAAAGAGAGTTCAACATCAGAAACTCAAAATGCAGAGCCTCTAAATAGGCAATTTTATGTTTTGACCCTTTTCATAGTTATGAATTCCTTCGTGACTTCTAATATATTCACAGCTTACAGTACCTTACCCCCTTCATCTTTGTATGCTGCCCTCCTTCCTGATGGAGGGGTGAAAGCCAATGATCTGTCCTAGGACCTCTTCTATGTACAAGCTGTCCTCAGACAACCTTTGTGCATACCTTGACTCACATTTATACAGCTCAATAGACTGCGGACAATTTAGCTACAGTTAAGCTAAGGTGATATAAGGTCTCTGATAATGAAACATGGATAATCTTTTCCTGGCCTTTAGACAGGATCAATTCCATAGTAGACGTGTGCAATTTGTTTCGTTCTGAATTCGTTTTTTAAACAGATTTTCAAAGAAAACCTGTTTAATGAATTTTTCTGAATATTCGTAAATTTTTATATTCGTAAATTCGTAAATTTGTAAATTCGAAAACCCGAAAATTTGAAAATCTGAAATAATAACTAACTAATAATAACTTAACTATTACTAACTATTATATTATAGGTATTGGGATTTCCTTTCAAATTTGGCTGTTAGTGAATGTAACGAATACAAATTTATCTGAAGTTACAAATTATCCGAAATAACGAATGCCGAATGGAACAAATTAATAATAATAAATAAAAATAATAATAACAAATTTTTATTATTATTATTTATTATTAATTTGTTCCGTTCCATTTGTTTAGAAGCGGCATTCGTTATTTCGGATAATTTGTAACTTGGGATAAATTCATATTCGTTACGTTCATTAACAGCCAAATTTTAAAGGAATACCAATACTTATAATTTAATAGTTAGTTATTATTAGTTATTTATTATTTTGAATTTTCGGATTTTCTTCCTTTTTTTTGGATTTTAGAATGTTCGAATTTATTTATTTATGAATTTACAGATTGCAGTGATAACGAATGAACTGAGAAAATAAACAAAAACAGAATGAAACGAAAACATACAAATTTTTCGGCAGTGCACATGTCTATTTCATACATAGCTGTCCCTCTTTCTCTAGCACAGTCCCCTCATTTTATAGGCTGTCCTATGAATCCTGTGTCCTACAGAAAGTCCCACCAAACAGGGGGAAAAATACAAGTTGCTGCATAAAGCAGCACAGAAAGCACAAAAATCGCAGATCGCCGCCATTATTAGTAAAAAAAGAAAATAATAAAAATGCCATAAAACTATCCCCAATTTTGTAGACGCTATAACTTTTGCGCAAACCAATCAATATTATTGAGATTTTTTTATCAAAAATATGTAGAAGAATACAATACACGGCTTAAACTGTGAAAGAAATTTGTTTTTTTTAAATATATTTTTGGGGGATATTTATTATAGCAAAAAGTAAAAGAAATTGCTTTTTTTTTCAAAATTGTCAGTCTTTTTTTGCTTATAGCGCAAAAAATAAAAACCGCAGAGGTGATCAAATACCACCAAAAGAAAGCTCTATTTGTGGGGAAAAAAGAACATCAATTTTGTTTGGGTGCAACGTTTCGTGACCACGCAATTGTCAGCTAAAGTGACACAGTGCCGAATCGCAAAAAATGCTCTGGTCAGGAAGTGGTTCAACTCCCTTTCGCGGAAAAGTTTTATTTCTATTGTGGGGTCACCAGTACGGTATTTATATATTGAAATCATATCCCCTCGGGGGGGCGCATGCGCGCGAGCGAACGAGATGGCCGCCTGAGATCTCCGCTCCGCGCCGCTGGCACACACTAACCGGCCGTACAAGGCACAGAGCGCACATCGCCGCCTGACACACACAGCGGCGGCTCCCGGATCCCCTTGTGCCGCTTCTGGGGATGTATAAAGCGGCTAAAACGAAGCCCAGGAACCGGCAAGCTCACAGGCCTGCTCCAGCCCCAGGGAAGGTGAGAGGCAAGATGGCGCCCGACCCTCCAGAGCCAGACGATACCACGCAGCACTCTGCAGAGGATCCTGCATCACCTGCTGACAGCCTGCACCAGTTCCCCTCAGACCTGGTGAGTCCTCTCCCTACAGACACTGATAACATGCTAGCTAAATTCCGCAGCATAGTCAGGGACGAGATCACCGCGGCATCCCGCAAGCTTTCTTCTGACATGGTGAGGGGGCTTAAAGAGATAGGCCACCGCACTAACCAGCTAGAACAGCGTATGGACCTGGCCACCACAGTGCTAGAGGGGCATGAGGAAGAAGTAGACAAAATGAACGCTGAGATTGAAATTTTAAAGGATAAGCTGGAGGAGGCAGAAAACAGAGCTCGCAGGGACAATCTCCGCATCCGTGGCATCCCTGAGAATATCACTGACTTACAAGGTACAGCAACTGCCTTTTTTCAGGAACTGGCCCCTGGGATTCCGGTTGAAAGATTGGAATTTGATCGCATACACCGCTCCCTAGCCCCTAAACCCTCTGACGGCCCACCAAGAGACATTATCATTAAATTCCATTTTTACCGTACTAAGGAGAAACTCTTGCAAGCCGCCAGGGAGCAACAAGACATCTCCTTTCAGGGTAACCCCCTACAACTGTTTGCTGACCTATCGCCAGTTACTATTGCCAGAAGACGGGGCCTCAAACCCTACCTACAGATTCTCCAAACCCAAGGGATCCGGTACAGATGGGGGTTCCCCTTTAAGCTATCATTTACTCATCTGGGCCGCCAGTTCCAAGCCACCTCCCCGTCTGAGTTGAGACGCCATTTTCAAGAATTACACCTAGATCTGCCCTCATCCTCTGCAGAGGCACCGTCCTCCTCCTCTAAACCTGGCACTACCAGGCCCTCTCGTCAGCTCTCACAGGTCTCCCAGCGATCTACGCCCGGATCGCAGGCTCTGAGGGATCTCCAGGCCCAAAAGTTCCACAAGTCCAACAATGGCTGAAACCGCCTCCACAACACCTCTTTCTGAGACTTAACTTGTCTCTGCGCAGCTCGGACCCTAGATTTGACCGACGAACTCGGCCTGCCCGCAGCCACTTGCTCCCGGAACAAATGTGCTACCCTGAAAGGAACTCTCTGCTCTTCCTGCACCATCTATCAAGCCTGACTTTTCGTTTAAGATGATGCGTCCCGCTACAGACTGCCCCAGTTGTGTGATGGCGGTCAGGGATGTTGACCCCCCCTTCAGGCAACACATAGCAGCATGAGCTCTGGAAAGCCACTACCCTTTTACCATACGGCTGCTCTCTAGAAAGACAGGAACTGGCTTACTACACCTTCTTCTCCCCAATTTTATTTATTTACTTTTTTATTTATCCTCATTTTTATTCCCTTGCACCAATGTCTCCGGAACTAGAATATCGTTAGAGAGTGGCACACCCCTGTACGACGTATTTTTTCGATTGATTGGGTGGGGTGGCTGTGGTCTTGGTTCCTACCCACGGGTCCCTCGCCCACACCTGGTGGTGCGGGGGGCCCGTGGGTGGGCACTGCCCGAGTGGGTCTACTGGCCCACCCGGCGGCGGCATGTCCTTGGCCGCTGCCGCCTGGGGTCCTGAAGTTGCAGGTAAAGAAACCCTGTTGTTTGTTTAGAGTTACTTTTATACTCTTCTTGGTTATTTTTCTATTTTTTTATGCTCCTTCCCATGTACATTGTTAACAGAAGGGCTTCACATGGTTCCTAAAGATTGAATCACTCTAAGATTTTCTTTTATTGTAGTTATTTTTTGTTTCTCAGTTTAGGCTCTGTACTAACTTACTGTCTAACTTGTAACTATTTTTTTATGTACCGGCCGGTGGTTCCAGCGGACCACTGCTCCCCCCACCAGTAGGTACTTGGCTGCGACGAAAGTCTAGGCCAACGACCCACTCCACCGTGAACCTCAGAGTTCACAACTTGATGCAATTTGGTTTACACTACACGCCCTACTTCAAATGTATTTTGGTAAATTTAAACCACATGCTCTCCTTTTTCCTCTTCTGTTTCTTGCTATTCTCTTTCTCCTCTCCCCCTCCACTCTCCCCTTTTGGTCCCCGGGGTTCGCGGATGGAGTTTTATATAGCAGCACACCCTTGATTCCATGACTCTCCACTGGTTATCCCTGAATGTTCAGGGCATGAACTCTCCTCAAAAGAGGGTCAAGATATTCAAATATCTTAAACAACAAAAGATAGACATTGCGTGCCTACAGGAAACGCATTTCTCTTCCACCTCCTGCCCCAAATATTTTGCCGCAGACTACCCCCAGGTCTATCTAGCTAACGGCCCTACCAAGCAAAGAGGAGTCCTGATTGCCATACATAAATCTGTTCCGTTTGTTTGCAGTAAACAGATCGCTGACCCAGATGGCAGGTATTTAATAGTTCAAGGCACAGTTCAAGACAACGATGTAACCATAATGTCTTACTATGCCCCAAATAGAAACCCGGGACCCTTCTTGACCCACATCTGCTCCCTCTTGAAGTCGCATCAGAAAGGTACCCTCCTGCTAGCAGGAGACTCCAATGTGTCATTGAATCCCTCTATCGACAACTACCCACCGGATCATAAGTCTCCCTCCCCTGCCGCCAAAATATTTAAATACTCCCTACAATCTCATGACCTAGTAGACGTGTGGAGGGAATTGCACCCCCGAGGCAGGGACTTTACCCACTACTCACATCCCCATAACTCTCACTCAAGAATAGATCACATGTTTGTGCTAAGAAAACACCTCTCACTAGTGGATTCATGCTCTGTGCTCGCCACTCCATGGACGGATCATGACCCTACTGTAACAGTGCTCCACTCTATTCTGAGCAAACCCCAACACTCCCCCTGGATCATGAATGACTCTCTTCTCTCCTTCAAAGACATTTTTAAAGATATCCAAGATACCTCCGAGGAATACTTTAAACTTAATGTAGGGTCGGTCGCATCCCCGGTCACACTTTGGGAAGCTTATAAAGCAGTCCTTCGCGGCCATGTAATTAGGATCGCATCCCGACGTAAACGGGAAAGGGCGCAAACCCGCCGAACGTTAGAGCACCAACTGGAGACCCTTTCTGAGACCTTTAAACAATCTCCCACTCCGGACAACCGTAGGCTCCTTGATAAGGCCCGTACAGATTTAGACTTATGCTTAACAGATGAGGCAGAGCGCACACTACGCTGGGCTAAACAAAAATGGTACGCCAAAGCCAATAAACCCAACGCAATGTTGTCCAATAGATTACGTACCTTCACCCCGAAATTCACTCCCATCACCCTCCGCACTCGCCACAAATAACGGGAAACCCACAACGTGTTCTAGATGAATTTAGATACCGTCTTACAAAACTTTACTCATCTCCTGACCATCCTCCCCCCCAATCCCCCAACGACTTTCTGACAAACCTTTCTTTACCTTCTCTATCTGAGACCCACAAATCACTCATGGACCGAGACATTCAAGTCTCAGAAGTCCTTCAATGTATTAAAGAACTGAAAGTAGGTAAAAGACCAGGCCCCGATGGTTTCTCGGCTCTTTACTACCGGAAACTAGCTGATGTCATCGCTCCCCACCTCACAAATATGTATAACTCGGTTAAAGATGGTCGTTCTTTCACACCAAATCTACTAACAGCCAACATAGTGATGATCCCTAAGCCTGACAAAGATCACTCCTCCTGGGCCAACTTTAGGCCGATCTCCCTAATCAACATAGACATGAATGTTTTGACAAAAATTCTGGCCAAACGCCTTAACTCCTTCCTTCCACGGCTAATAAAAAAAGACCAGGTGGGCTTTGTCCCAGGGAGACAGGCTGGTGACGCTATCCGACGCCTCCTACAAATACAACACATTGTACACAACAGATCTCTGGAGACAATGTTTTTGTCTCTTGACATTACCAAAGCTTTCGACACCCTGTCCTGGCCCTACCTTATACAGGTATTAAACCGCTATGGGTTTGGTGAGTCCTTTATGAAATGGATTTTAGCTATTTATGACACCCCCCAAGCTAAAGTGAAATATTATGGATTTGAGTCTCCCACCTTTCCTATCCTAAGGGGGACCCGTCAGGGCTGCCCCCTCTCTCCACTTCTATTTATAATGGCGCTGGAACCTCTGGCTGAGGCGATTCGATCTCACCCGGACGTAGAGGGGGTAGAAATCGCGGGCTCCCCTCATAAATTATCCTTGTTTGCGGATGACATCCTGTTGACTATTACCAAGCCTAGACTCACCTTGCCTAACCTGCTGTCCCTCTTAAATACCTTTGCCGCGACCTCGGGCTTAGTTGTCAATCCCTCTAAGTCCAAGGCGATGTCAATTAATCTAGCGCCCCTTGAACTAGAACACTTAAAAGCTACTTTCTCCTTTCACTGGCTGTCCTCCCTACCCTACCTGGGGATTAAACTTACCCCGAGTTATTCAAACCTCTACCAGGCCAACTTCCCCTCGCTCTTTACGAAATTGACAGCAATGCTCAACTCTTGGTCCACCCTCCCACTATCCTGGTTCGGAAGGATTGTTACTATACGAATGACTTATCTTCCAAAACTACTCTATTATTTCAGAGTCCTACCGGTCCATGTTCCACCCCACATTATACGCATTCAACAACGGAAAATAATGCAGTTTATATGGGGTTCCACCAGACCCAGAATCAATAAACGGGTGCTGTATGCCCGCAGGGTCGATGGCGGCCTCTCGGTTCCTAATCTACAAGCTTACTACACGGCGGCGGCTATTGCCCCGCTATCGCATCTCCATGAAAAACAGCAGATGCCGCTGTGGGCCGTCGTCGACCTTGTAGACGCTCACCCGACACCACTGGCCTCTATCCCTTGGCTTCCCAAGGCTCACCGCCCAACCAATATAGGCCCTTGTTTGGCCCACTCACTTAAGTTGTGGGACTCAATCAAATACTCAGCGAACCTGATTTCCCCGCATCTTCCTCTACTCCACCTCCTTCACTGCCCGTTGTTCCCACCCGGGCGTGACAACCCGATGCAATTCAAGTGGTGGTCCGAAAACGGGTTTGTAGATATCCACTCTATGTTTACCCCTACCAGGATTATCCCATTCGCAGCACTGCGGTCCTCCCACGATATTCCCCTTAGGGAGCACTATAGCTACATGCAGATCCGGCATTTCCTACAACAGCTCATTCAATCTTTACCATCTCCCTATACTTTGACCCCTTTTGAAAGCTTATGCAGGTCACGACCCCACTCCTCAGGTCTGATCTCTTTAATATACGCAGCCATAATAGGCTCCAAGAAACCACCCCTGAGACCATATCACCTCCAGTGGGAGGCTGAATTGGGGAAAAAACTAGATCCAGAGGACTGGCAGGCCATGACTGCTGCTATCTCCAAATGCTCCAAAAATGTGTTACACCTAGAAAACGCTTACAAAATACTCTATCGATGGTATTATACCCCAGCTAGACTTGCGAGCTTTATTCCATCCTATTCCCCCTTATGCTTTCGTGGGTGTACCCAGGAGGGAACAATGGCACATATCTGGTGGAAATGCCCCAAGGTTTGCAGATTGTGGGTCAGAATCTACGCTCTTCTCCGTAACCTTTTCAACACAAACATAAGAAGGGACCCATATGAAGCTCTCTTGGGGAAACCAATCATAGAACTATTGAAACCGGAACGCCAACTGGCGTCACATATCTTTACTGCAACTAAATTGACCATAGCAAAGGCTTGGAAAACCCCAGTTCTCAGCTTTGAAGCAGTCAAAAATCTTGTAAATGATATTATGATTAATGAAAAATTGACAGCTATCCTATCTGACACACATGATAAATTCCTTCGGACATGGCAGCCTTGGGTGTCCCATGTCCACCCTTCCAGATTTGATCCTGCGCTACTCTCACTTTGAGATGCCTCCGTCCTCCAGCCCCGGGGACCCCCCCCCCCCCCTCTCCCCTCTCTCTCCATCCCCTTCCTTTTCTCTCTTCTCTGTTACGCTTATTTCTTTCCTCTCTCCTTGTCCTTTCCTCTTACGAATCTCCCTTCTTACATTCTACCTCACAATTTCTCTGATTTACAGACCAACCTCTGTCAGGTTGGACAACTGATGAGCAACCGTTCTAAAGACATGAAAAATTGTTTTTCAGCACCATAAGGTCTTTTTCATTAAGACACTAAACAGACAAAGTCTGACCTCATGTAAATCTCTCCTGAACCTCAAGACCGTGTAAGATTTGTTATGCCTTATATCGCTATGCTTGTTGTATATCCGCATTCTTATTACAGAATTGCTTACACGATGTGCTCACCATTGTTTCTTTTTTTTTTTTGTTGTTTTCTTTGTATTTTTCTTGACGATTTTTATGTTCAATAAAAACCTTTGTACAAGAAATCATATCCCCTCTCAAGCGTCTCTTCTCCAGAGAGAACAAGTTCAGTGCTCGCAACCTTTCCTCATAACTAAGATCCTCCAGACCCTTTATTAGCTTTGTTGCCCTTCTTTGTACTCGCTCCATTTCCAGTACATCCTTCCTGAGGACTGGTGCCCAGAACTGGACAGCATACTCCAGGTGTGGCCGGACCAGAGTCTGGTAGAGGTTTTTTAATGCATGCCAATATTCTGTTTGCTTTGTTAGCAGCAGGTTGGCATTGCATGCCATTGCTGAACCATCTACTAGGACCCCCAGGTCCTTTTCCATCCTAGATTCCCCCAGAGGTTCTCCCCCCAGTGTATAGATTGCATTCATATTTTTGCCACCCAAATGCATTATTTTACATTTTTCTACATAAAACCTCATTTGCCATGTAGTCGCCCACCCCATTAATTTGTTCAGATCTTTTTGCAAGGTTTCCACATTCTGCGGAGCAGTTATTGCCCTGCTTAGCTTAGTATCGTCTGCAAATACAGAGATTGAACTGTTTATCCCATCCTCCAGATCATTTATGTATAAATTAAACAGGATTGGTCCCAGCACAGAATACTGGGGGAACCCCACTACCCACCCCGGACCATTCCGAGTACTTCCCATTTATCACCACCCTCTGAACTCACCAGCTTTCAATCCATGTACTCACCCTATAGTCGATGCCAACGGTGTACTGTATAAGATATTTACTGTCAGAAAAAAAAAATGTTTTACTATCCAAAGTGCAGAAAAGGGCAGAAGATTTAATAGGAAAGTTGGAAAAATGACCGAAGATCTGCTTTAACTGAACAAGCTGGAATTAGAAGCTGATTGGCTATCATGCACAGCTGCACCAGATTCTCAGTGCGCCAGCTTTAGTAACTCTCCCTCAAAGTGCATAGCTCCCAACTGTCCCTGATTTTGAGGGACTGTCCCTCTTTCCTCCTCATTTGTCCCTCATTTTGGTCTGATCTATATAGTTATATATAAAATGCACTATTTAAGAAGTATTTCCCAGTGCTAAACCTTTCATCCAATTTATAAATTGCTGCATTTGTAAATGTCAAAAGCTGGTATAAAGTTATAATAGTGGTAAAAAAAGCAAAAAAAAGCATTTGTGGGTTTACCGAATCACTTTTTTTGTAGAATTAACCTTTAAGGGGAGTGGCAGGGTATGTGTCCTATGCCTACATACTTTTGCTAATAGGTGTCCCTCATTCTCATCTCAAAAAGTTGGGAGGTATGAAAGTGCAGGGCTCAGGATTGCATGGAGTGCATGTGGTCAGGAATGCATAATGCACAGAATGCAGGTGTCAGCAGTAAGTAACACACAGAATGCATGGCTCAGGTATGCATAACACGTAATGAAGCGCTCAGGATTGTGTAATACACAGAGTGCAGGGGACAGGAGTGCATAATGCACAGTATGCAGGGGTTAACTTAGGAGTGTATATCATACACAGTGTGCAAGGATCAGGAGTAAGTAATGTACAGAGTGCAGGGTTCAGGGCACAAAGCACATAGGGTGCAGGGGTCACTAGTGCATAACAAATAAATTGTAGGGGTCAGGGGTATGTCACAGACAAAGGGTAGGTGTGAGGAGAGTGCAATGCACAAACTGCAGGAGTACCTAATGGAAGGAAGTGTCTGAACAAGAAGCTGCATGGCAGGATCCACAGTTTTTTTTTGTTTATTTTGTGAAAGCTTTAGATAAAAAAATATTGAAAATGACTTTCAAAATTAAATTAGTATGTTAAGTAAAATCTAAACACTAGAATGGTCCTTAAATGCGGTGACCCCATTTGTTTCCTTTTTTTCAGGATAAATACATTTTCTGCAAGTACAGAAAAATACAGTATCTCACAAAAGTGAGTACACCCCCTCACATTTTTGTAAATATTTTATTATATCTTTTTATGTGACAACACTGAAGAAATGACACTTTGCTACAATGTAGAGAGTGTACAGCTTGTATAACAGTGTAACTTTGCTGTCCCCTCAAAATAACTCAACACACAGCCATTAATGTCTAAACCGCTGGCAACAAAAGTGAGTACACCCCTAAGTGAAAATGTTCAAATTGGGCCCAAAGTGTCAATATTTTGTGTGGCCACCATTATTTTCCACCATTGCCTTAACCCTCTTGGGCATGGAGTTCACCAGAGCTTCACAGGTTGTCACTGGAGTCCTCCTTCCACTCCTCCATGACGACATCACAGAGCTGGTGGATGTTAGAGACCTTGCGCTCCTCTACCTTCCGCTTGAGGATGCCCCACAGATGCTCAATAGGGTTTAAGTCTGGAGACATGCTTGGCCAGTCCATCACCTTTACCCTCAGCTGCTTTAGCAAGGCAGTGGTCATCTTGGAGGTATGTTTGGTGTTGTTATCATGTTGAAATACTGCCCTGCAGCCCAGTCTCCGAAGGGAGGGGATCATGCTCTGCTTCAGTATCTCACAATACATGTTGGCATTCATGGTTCCCTTAATGAACTGTAGCTCCCCAGTGCCAGCAGTACTCATGCAGCCCCCGACCATGACACTCCCACCACCATGCTTGACTGTAGGCAAGACAGACTTGTCTTTGTACTCCTCACCTGGTTGCCGCCACACACGCTTGACACCATCTGAACCAAATAAGTTTATCTTGGTCTCATTATACCACAGGAAATGGTTCCAGTAATCCATGTCCTTAGTCTGCTTGTCTTCAGTAAACTGTTTGCAGGCTTTCTTGTGCATCATCTTTAGAAGAGGCTTCCTTCTGGGACGACATCCATGCAGACCAATTTGATGCAGTGTGCAGCGTATGGTCTGAGCACTGACAGGCTGACCCCCCACCCCTTCAACCTCTGCAGCAATGCTGGCAACACTTATATGTCTATTTCCCAAAGACAACCTCTGGATATGATGCTGAGCACGTACACTCAACTTCTTTGGTCGACCATGGCGAGGCCTGTTCTGAGTGGAACCTGTCCTGTTAAACCGCTGTATTGGCCACCGTGCTGCCGCTCAGTTTCAGGGTCTTGGCAATCTTCTTATACCCTAGGCCATCTTTATGTAGAGCAACAATTCTTTTTTTCAGATCCTCAGAGAGTTCTTTGCCATGAGGTGCCATATTGAACTTCTAGTGAATAGTATGAGAGAGTGAGAGCAATAACACCAAATTAAACACACATTCTCCCCATTCACACCTGAGACCTTGTAACACTAACGAGTCACATGACTCCAGGGAAGAAAAAATGGCTAATTGGGCCCAATATGGACATTTTTACTTAGACCCCTTTCACACTTAAGATGTTTTCCAGTTGCTAAAGGGCTAATAATAGCACCTGTAAAGCGCCTGAAAAATGCCTCCCCTGCAGTCCCAGTGTGAAAGCCCAAGTGCTTTCACACTGGAGTGGTGCGCTTGCAGGACGTTAGAAAAAGTCCTGCAAGCAGCATCTTTGGAGCGGTTTAGGGGAGGTGTATACACCGCTCCTCCACCGCCCCTGCCCATTGGAATGCTAAAACTAGCGGCGCTCTACCGCTAACGCGGCTCACTGGCAGTGTAAAAAGGGTCTTAGGGGTGTACTCACTTTTGTTGCCAGCGGTTTATACATTAATGGCTGCGTGTTGAGTTATTTTGAGGGGGCAGCAAATTTACACTGTTATACAAGCTGTACACTCACTACTTTACATTGTAGCAAAGTGTCATTTCTTCAGTGTTGTCACATGAAAAGATAAAATAAAATATTTACAAAAATGTGAGGGGTGTACTCACTTTTGTGAGATACTGCACATGCCGATCCTGTCAGAAATCCAGCGTCCTTGTAACTTTTTGTGAGCTGAACTGTAAACTCAAACAACGTCATCATCCAACTCCTCACCTTATTGCATAGGCAAAGAGGGTCTGTTGCCCAAATCAGGAGCGAGCAACCTAGGGATACAATGCTGCTCCTCCATAGACACAGCATAATGAGCGAACATTTTCACTGTAGAATAGGAAGTGTAATACTAGCAGGATCACCAGGTAAACAAAAGGAAAGAGAACCAGAAAAAAATAAAACAAATGCAGTGACCACATGTAAGGGCAAGTTCCTTCTAAAATATAACAATTTTGTTCTTGGGTTTAGATATACTTTAAAGTTTATTTCTGTATTTGGGTTTATATGTAATTTAACTAACAGTTTTTATCTGTAAGTCGATTGGTGACCCCAGACTACCTGCGATGAGGACAGAAATACTCATAATCACAGGCTTTAATAGCCATTTCTCAGATGTCTATCTCCTCAAACAACAGAGGAAGGCATTGTGTTCTCCCGAGCATCAACAATTGATATTATACAATTTCTGACACCGGGGACAGACACTATTCTTTTTACTGACAGCTGAAACTGGCAACATCAAGTACAAAAAAAAATATGAGCTTCACGTCTTCTCAGTCTGACAACGGCGGGGAAACGCACTGCCTTTACCAGAATGTTATTAAATAAGTGAGGAGGTGCAAAGTGCAGTATCACTCAGCAATCACATTTTCCATCTCTCCATGTTAGAGCAGTCAGAACAATAATTGCTGATCGGCTGCTATGTGATTACAGCACTGTGCATGCTTCTTTCCGCCTTACTGAGTAAACCTGTATGTCTTGTATTAATAATAGGACACTATTATCCATACAATACCTTCTCTGCCCTTAAAAAAAAAAAAAAACATACTAAAAATAATTTCACCTCCCTCCGACAGCATTGTAAAATATATGTATTTCTTTAAAATTTGATTTCAACTTTACTATCTAAAACAATTGTGGCCAACCTATTTGATATAGGGGGACTCAAGTGCTGCCCCTGACATCACCAAAGGTCCACACATATTAGTTAGTAAAGCTGTCAGAAACTGTAGACATGTAACAGGAAAAGGTCAAAGACTACAGGCTTGCTACAAGAGAGTGGGAGGAGAAACTAGACAGCGTTGCAAGCCTGTACCAGGTTCCCATCTGGCTGAGAAAATGTGACGGTCCCGGACAGTGCCGGCTGGTGGGTTCTTCTTTTGGGGGGGGCGGCAAACAAACAACACACCCTCCCCTGGCAGAGCAGCACTGAGACAGCACCCCCCCCGCACACGGGCAGTCCGGCACTCGCTCGTGTGGCGGGGCTGTGGTGTCCTCTCCTCTCCTGGAATGCGGGCAGCGGTGGCTCCGTTGTCCGCTCCTCAAGCTTCCTCCGCCCTGTGTCTCCTCTTACGCCAAAGCGCTAGACATCCAATAGGCTAGCCTGACGCTTTGGCCAATCGGTAAACAGGTCTCAGGACTTGCCTCCTGATTGGCGGGGAGGAACTTTATTGTGAAAATAGCGAAAATTAATTCACTATCATCACACAACAGGGTGGGCTCAAGCCCACACTTTTTTTTAAGCCTATTAGAGCCACTGGCTCTAATCAAGTCCTTCAAAAAAACACCCACCCCGCATTGGAATCCATAGTCCGGTGCCCTGATATGTGGATCAGGGGGCCGGACACATGGATAGGGGACGCATGTTGGTAAAAAAAAATACCAAGAATAAGAGAGACAGTCAACTGGAACCTAAATGGGAGCATTCCCCCTATCAGGTGGAGAAGCAGCCCTTCCCTCCAACTTCGATGTACGATTTAGTCAAGAGACGTCTCCACAGTAACTTACTGAGGCCTTGTGTGCAGAGTGGCAACTACTCTACCAGACTGGATGGAGATAGAGAGTCATTCAACTCCACAGATATTCCACCAGTACAGGAGGTGCCTGAAGAAAGGTACCTTCCCCCTCTCCTACTTAAGCCTCCAGTTCCTGACACTCCAGAGGCAAAGAGCCCCAGCCCAGTGATTGTGGAGAGTGCAGCAACCCCAGAGGGTACCACAGACTGTCCGGATCTGTCTGAGGAATCAGTTCTAGGCCAAAGTGAAAAGGGAATGGGGGATACAGACAGCCCTCACCCTCCTGCATCCCCAGAACCACAATCTGAAGCTAATTACTTGCAACACGATTCCACGGAGGACACTGGGACTTGCCACCCTTTGTGGGCTAACCACGGGCAGCTTCCAGCAAAGTATTCTGATTATGTAGTTTGAATTTTGTGTGTTATTCCTTTTTTCTCATGTTACTTGTTACTGTGTTGTCATGTGAGGGCAGCATCTGTCAAGGGGGGGGGGGGGATAGGCAGGTGTAGTCTATTTTCTCCATGGCAGGTGGTGCTCAACTACAGTGGCAGTGCAGAGGGAGAGGAAGTCAAAAGGAACGTGGTTCCTCTATGGTTTCCTGAGTCACCATGGCAGCAATCCCGTTGGATGCTGACAGCCCATGTGACTCTGGCAGCCATCTTGTGTCAGGCAGAGTCTATTTAAGATGCTGGCTACTGAGTTTGGTGTGCATTTGGCATGTGGGTAGTGTAGGGACGGGTCACCAATCTGTCAGGGACATTAATAACGGCAGGGAAAGGTTCCAGACAAATAGGGATAGCGTAGGGATCCTCCACTTTTCCTTGAAGCCTCCACGTTTGGGCACAGACCATGCAGTCACATTCTGCCCTTCAAGACAGATGCTGTCAGTTTGGCTGAGATGTGTTCCACTGCAATCTGCTGATCATCTATGAGTGGTCCTGGTCAGGCTGAGGTCTCACCGGGCTTGTTGTGAACCTTTATACTTTAACTACAATACAATTCTTTCTATTGCATCTGGACTGTGTGTGAGTTCCTGCCGCTGCACCATGTTGCTTCCTCCCACAAGAGAACACCAACAATGAGAGATGGTCAGAGACTGCAGGCTTGCTATAAGATGGTCAGAGACTGTGGGCTTGATACAAGAAATAGTCAGAGACTACAGGCATAGTACCAGAGATGGTCAGAGGCAGCAGACCTGTTGCAGGAGATTGCCAGAGACAGCAAACATGCAATAGGTTCTCTTGAAAACTGGGTACATGCTTCAAGTGATGGTCATAGACTGGAGACAGTTTTTTCAGTCAATGCTTCCACCTTTGTGCTCTCTAAAGTCCCTTAAAAATTCCACATTTGATATTTCTCTCAGCAAAAGATAAAAGGTCAGAGAAAAAAAAACACAAAAAGAGAAAAAGGGTGGACGGCAGAGAAAAAAGTAAGATAGTGAAAAAGATTTAAAATAACCCATTTAACCTCTAGAAGCCAGTTTAAAGAATGTTTTCCTCCACTGGATTAAGTAAGCACCAAAACATAGAATTCTATCTGCAGAGACCTGAGGGCCACACAATAATTTTCAAAGGGCCACATACCCCTCTGGGTGATCAATGGACAGTGCAAGAATTTTAACATAGTATGTTGCAGATTCCTACCTGTTTCTGTTCTTAAAAATAGCTCTCTGTTAGATCATGTCATGTGCAGTGTGGTTCTGAATGGGAGTGACTAATTCTTTATAAGTAGCTGATGAACTTTCAGAGTTCTAATGAGAAAAGTTGCAGTGTTATTATCCCTTTGGAAGTGATTAACTCTTATTAAAAATTACATTTTTGTTGCAGATGATGCCTAAAATTGTACTTGTATTAGTGCAGACTTTTTTCTTCACCCAAGCAGCAAATGGCATTTTTGGAAGTGTTCTGCACACCAACTGTGTACAGGACACCTCCATGTTCCCACATTGCATTGAAAATTACAAGAAAAAGGGGGCAGGAGGCGGAGCCTAGCGGAGCAGACATGTATTGTTAGAGCTCCACACCGCTGAGGAGAGAAGAGAAGGACAAAGCGGAGCCTGCAGGCTCAAAAGGTATCCATTTGAACCTTTTTGCCCCAGGGAACAAACCGTGAAAGTTTGGGCAGGAAATATGGTACTGGGAGGAAACCGTGGCAGAAATAAAAATCACCTCACAAAGAGCTCACAGGCACTCACTGCAGCTGAAGCAGCTCCAGTCACCTCACAATATACAGCATCAGGGCGCTCTCACAGACAGAAAATGTCACAGCAAGACTCTCCATTTGATTCAGATACAGAACAAATCCTCTCACAAACTTCTCCACAAGCCTCCTCAGCATCCCCAGTAATATTATTACAATTTGAAAAGATGCTTCATAAGACTTTAAAACAAACCTCAGACCAAATAACAAACAGCCTAACCAAAGAAATAAGAGAGCTGGGAAACCGCACCGCAGCCTTAGAAATAAAAATGGATGAAATTGAAATTACAACCCAAGAAAATATAACAGAATTGGAACAATTAAAAAAAGAGAATTTAATACTTCAAACTAAGCTCGAAGATTACGAAAATACAGCCAGACGTTCAAACTTGCGCATAAGGGGAATACCTGAAACTGTGACAGACCTGCAATCTACTATTACTGCTCTATTACAAGAACTAAAGCCAGATATCCCTATTGAACGTTTAGAACTGGACAGAGTACACAGAGCCCTCACAGCCAAAAAGAAAGATGGACCCCCACATGATATAATCACAAAATTTCATTATTACAGAACGAAAGAACAAATACTAATTGCTGCAAGAGAAAAAAAGGAACTTAATTTTCAAGGACACAATTATCAAATTTTTGCTGACCTATCCCAACTTACTATTACTAAAAGACAATCCATGAAACCCCAACTAATGGAACTGCAATGCCACAACATTATGTATCAATGGGGCTTCCCCTTTTCAGTCAGATTTAACTACCAAGGTACAATTTACAGAAGCAGATCAGCAGATGAACTACAACAAACCCTTTTAAAATTAAATCTGACAGAACCCACAAGCAGCAACACTCCCACACGCAGAAGAATGGCATCATCTTCACCTTCAGGCAGCACCCAGAAAATTTCAGAACAAAATGGGAATCATCATTCTCACAAAAGAGGCCGTTATGCCACATCATCCATGGACCAAGAAGATTCAATGGACTGACATCCTAATTCCTGATATCTCTTCATTTATTATACTAAGAGATGGTTCTCTATAAAAAACCTATATTTATAACTGAATGTAACTGCATTCTGATAGTCACACACTGTGTGGGATCATGTTACATTCCAGTTATATTTCTTATTACTTCTGATTCATATAGCCTTAGAATATATAAGTGAAATAAGGAAATTCTTGTTCAGTTATATAGTATCAGGTAATAACAATAGATTTATTACTTTTTAGGACAAATATGTTCAATAATCCAGAAGTAATGGAAGCTTTTTCTTTCTTTTCTTAAAACAAATATATTATTACCTAACTAGTTCCTAGAACTATGTTTTTGTTTATTCTAATCTGAAGCAATACAACCTCAATTTTATGAGTTAACATATCTAAACAGTTACATATGAATAAAATATGTAATTGTTTACTCTAAAAGGGTTAAAATCCCAAAATAATTCAAACTATCTTCATCAATACCAAAGTTATTAACAGTACCTTTCTAACTGAATTATTTAGCCTAGGGCAAGACTAACCATATACAACCACCCTGGAATAAATAATTTCAACAAAAACTATATTCTGCACTCCAATTAATGAAACATCATTTTGATGTCTTTTGACATAGCACTTATCTCCTGTAAGCGGAAGATCCGCGTACCCCCATTAGCCCTCCTCATTCTCCCAACCATATTATGTGGGAGTGTGACGAAGGCACTTATTCCCCTGAGAGAGATATTTATTCTCTTTCACGGGTAAATTGTGATTACTTGCAAAAAATAATTTATACAATATATCATCTAATCTCATATGTTTTTTGTTTACTCTTTACTCCAGAATTCACTGGTTTATTTTCTATCTATTCATCTCTTCAGTCCACACAGGTTGATCTGCGCAGTCAGCTCTGCATAACAAAAAGTAAGTCAAAACTATTTGATCTATTGCCATGGCACCACTGAATATACTTTCCCTGAATGTTCAGGGAATAAATGTCCCACAAAAAAGGACCAAAGCCTTCCGTACTTTCCATAACAAGAAGGCTCACATAGTATGCCTCCAAGAAACACACTTCACCAAAGATTCTACTCCAAAATATATTTCTCCTTTTTATCAACAAATTTACACGGCTTCTGCCTGTACCAAGCAAAGGGGAACTCTAATTGCATTTCACCGATCCACACCATTCACCTTATCATCAGAAATTAAAGACCCAGAAGGTAGATACCTGATACTCATGGGTTATATAATGGATACAGCAATCACGGTGATTTCCTCCTACGCTCCTAACAAACAACCTACACCATTCCTCTCACATATATTACAAGTGATTAATACACACAAAAAAGGAACAGTGATAATGTGTGGGGATTCGAACCAGGTCCTCCTCCCATTTCTAGATAAATCACCTTTTACACCATCCAAAATAACCTCTAGATTACCTTTTTCTCAACTTCTTTCCAAATACAATCTGGTAGATTCGTGGAGAGAAAGTAACCCAATGAAAAAGAAATTCACTTATTTCTCGCACCCTCATCAAACCTTCACCAGAATAGATCATATTTTTCTAACAATAGGAATGATACCAGAAATTATTGCATCAGATATAATTCCAATTCCGTAGTCTGACCATAATGCAGTATACACTACTATAGCCTCAGCCATACCAAAAGCGCATGACCCAACGTGGTACTTACCGGACATAATGCTCAAACACCCACTACACCAGATGGCCATTGAACAAGCTTTAAAGGAATACATATCAATTAATAATACAACAGACATCTCCCCAATAACACTGTGGGAAGCTCATAAGCCTGTCTTGCGTGGTACAATACAAAGACAAATGGCACTATTTAAACAGGAACGCAAAAATCTAGCAAAAAAACTAGAACTCAATTTTAATGCAGCCTACATATCATTTCAAGATAATCCATCTCAGAGTACAAAATCTCATCTGGAAAAATCTAGATTGGAATACGATCTATTTCTCACTGAGTCAGTTGATAAATCCCTCAAACGCTCCAAACACAATTTCTACATGAATACAAACAAACCAGGTACATATTTGGCTCGGGCATTAAATTCAACTAACAAATCTTTCAAACCAATACGTTTGAAATTATCAAAAAATGTTTACACTTGTAATCCAGTTAAAATAGTCCATAAATTTCACTCACATCTCGCAACTTTATACAAGACAAACAATGAATTTAATCCTACAGAGGCTGAATCCTTCTTCTCAAAAATAACCTTACCTGAGTTATCTCAGAATCAAAAAAGCAGTTTGGATGAGCCTATAACTATAGATGAAGTTGCTAACGCCATAAAAGACCTAAAACTTAACAAAAGACCAGGCCCAGATGGCTACTCGGCTTTATACTATAAAACATTCTCAGAAATACTCTCTCCCATTCTCACTGAAACTTTTAACAAACTTCTAGATGGACATTCTTTTCGGCAAGAAACACTAATGGCAATTGTTTGTATGATCCCAAAACCCCTTTCTGATGATACTTCCTGTGTAAATTATCGGCCTATCTCTCTGTTAAACCTCGATATTAAATTATTAGCAAAAATAATAGCAAAACGCCTCAATAGCATTATAGGAAAATTAATACATAGAGATCAAGTAGGCTTCATGCCAAATAGACAGGCAGGCGATAATATACGCAGGGCAGTGCTATTGGCACATATTGCTAAAAAACGGAAAATCCCTTTATGTTTTCTATCTCTCGATATTAAGAGGGCATTTGACACAGTTTCCTGGCAATATATGCAATATTCATTACAAAAATGGGGTTTTGGACCCCACTTTTTAACATGGATCAAAGCATTATATAATAAACCCAAAGCCTATATAAAATATGCTGGATACAAATCTGAAGCCTTTAATATCGAAAGAGGTACCCGACAGGGTTGCCCATTATCTCCCTTATTATTTGCCCTTATACTCGAACCCATGGCCCAATACATCAGAACAAACCAAACTATAACTGGCATTGAAGTAGGAGGTATTACACACAAACTATGTATATTTGCAGACGATGTATTACTTTTTCTATCATCACCACAGGTCTCTGGTCCTAACTTAATACCAGTTCTTGATGGATTTGCAGCCCTATCTGGCCTTATGATTAATCCTAAGAAATGCCTAGTGCTTAATATTTCACTCACAAACATGGAATTGATCCCGGCTAGGGCTGCACTCCCATTCACATGGGCAGAAAAATCAATCCCATATCTTGGAATTCATTTAACAGCATCTCATTCTGACTTATTCTCAACCAATTATCCTCCTGTATTAAGACAGATCACAAATCGAATAAAACAATGGTCGCAACTTCCTTTATCCTGGATAGGGAAGATTAATGCAATCAAAATGACTATTCTACCCAAATTGCTTTATCTATTCAGAGTCCTCCCTATTCCAATTCCTTCCTATTTTTTGAGAATAGTACAAAAAAGAGCAACTTCGTTTATATGGGGCTCTTCTAAACCACGTATACCTATACACACACTACATCTTCCCAAAAATAAAGGAGGCCTGGGATACCCTAATTTTACTAACTACTACAGAGCAGCACATTTGGCCAGTCTGTCTAAATACCATGCAAAACAGGAAATCCCATTATGGGTATTTATAGAGGCTTCAGAAAATGACCCTCTATTAATATCAAATTTATTATGGCTTGATCCTAAAGACCGCTTTAAAATTCATAATCCCATAACGAAACACTTCTTATCTCTCTGGGATAAACTAAAAACCAAATATCAGTTACAATCTCCACACAATCCTCTTCTTTCTTTTATCAGAAATCCGGCCTTTTATCCGGCATGGATCTACCCAAATTCTTTTAAAGCTTGGACAACATCAGGCATTCAGACACTAAATGACTTCATAGCATCTAAATCATTCCTTTCATTCCCATCGCTTAGAGAAAAATATGATCTACCAAACTCTGAGATATTTAGATATCTCCAAATCAAACATTTCTATACACCATTCCTAAAGGGGGATACACCATTATCCCAATTATCCATTTTTGAATCAATCTGTACAAAAGATCCATTTGCTAAAGGTACAATTTCATCACTTTATAATCAATTATATGGAGTAGCAAATCTTAATAGACCCTCTTACGTTCAGAGGTGGGAGGAGGACCTGGGACGAACTTTAGAAGACACGGACTGGTCTAACATATGGCTCACATCTAAGTCATCTTCACCCAACATCTTAGCACTGGAGACAAATTATAAAGTCCTAACTCGCTGGTACCTTGTACCCGCTAGAGTGGCAAAATATTCACCTAATACCTCAGCTCTTTGTTTTCGAGGATGCCCAGAAATAGGCACATATTTACACATATGGTGGACGTGCCCAGTAATCCAAACCTTCTGGAAGGAAGTCTTCGTGATTGCATCTAAAATATTTAAAAAAATAATACAACCAGATCCATATTTAACTTTACTTAATCTAAAACCGGAATGGTTAACACTCTCTCAATTCAAACTTATGATCCAACTAATAATGGCTGCAAAACAAACAGTGGCCAAGGCATGGAAATCTCCTACATTGGTACTAGCAGAAACAATTCACAGAATGAATAATACAATGTCCCATGCTAAGATGGTAGCCATCGATCAAAATCAAATTCCAAAATTTGAAAAACTTTGGCATCCTTGGATAAAACAACAGTTCCTGTCAAACTTCAATGACTGTCCTGTTGCCATGGTAACAGATTAAATGACTTACAGAGACACCCATTCTAAGGCTTCAAAGAGAACTAAAAAGAATAATAAACTGACGAGCGGGACAACCTTGTGGACCATACCTCTACCTTTTAACCCTTTTTCTTCTTTCTCTTTCCTTTTCTCCACCTTACGATTAAAGCTCATTATCAGAATTTATTTGACCTATATACACTCTACTTGTAAACAATATGTATAGTAGGTATAAATCATTTAAATACCTACAAAAGTAACTAAGGAAATGATATATATCTTTAATTTAGGTTTACGTGAACCCGATGTTTAATATTTGAAATTCCATGATATTTACCTATATAAACCCTACTGTAAAACAATGAGCTTACTTTATAGATCCTTGTAAACTTACTTTATGTATCTTTATAACATTGTATACTCAATAAACTTCTTTTGACAAGGAAAGTTACAAGAAAATACAATATTACAGCAGCTGCAATTTGAAAAGTAAAGGTATTTTTTAATAACATAAAATCACAATGGGCTCCATTCACAAAGCTATATGCAGGTATTTATCTAATGAAACCATGGGGTATGTTATCTCATGCGATATCCAATGAGATATACTGCTAAGAAAGAGGTAAAATGGGGGAGGGGGGGGGGGGTTGGGGCGTGGCCGGGATGTGAGATCGAGCAAACGCGTGGCACCTGAGCTCTGATCCTTCCAACATCCTTCTGACACTTTGGGCTCCTTTTCCTTCCAGCTGGTGCTTTATAACCAGCACCCTGGGCTCCATGTGGACACACGGCACTCAGTGGGCTCCTCCGCTGTCTTCAGGCAAGCAGCTCTCCTTACATACTCCTGGGAGTGCTCTCTGCCTCTCCTCCTCGTTGGCGGTCATCTAGCACCCAAGACAGCTGGCTTCCACCATGCCTGCCGGCACATAGACAGCTCTGGGACCTTGGGGGGTGGCCTGCCCCACATCCGCGGACATCCTGGAAGCCATCCAGGCATGTAAAGAGACCCTCACGACAAAAATAGTCTACCCCGCGACTGACATATTCGCAATGACCTAGATAAATTCAAATCTTGAGTATCAGAAGCAGAAGACCGCATATCGCAACTGTAAGACTCTCAGATCTAACTCCTCTGACCCCAATGCACTACAGATATAGGTAAAGGTGCAGCCAACTCAGGTGCAGCAACATCCGCATCCTTGGCCTACATGAGAAGGCAGAGGGCTCCATGCCTGCAGAATTTGCAGAGACATTCCTCACCACACTACAGTCTGTTCAATATGGGCTAGACCCTTCGGAATCAAATTTTGACCTCTTGCTGGCCTCTAAGCATGCTCTACATCTCCACCTAGCAGAGATCACGCAGCTATAAATGTACTATAAATAAATCAAATATAGTACCCAGTGTATCAGAAGTTCTTGCAATTACACAAACTAATTATGTTTATGAATCATTATTGACCACTAGAACTGAACAGAGTCCTTCCTTTGATAAGCAATGGAAAATATGGTCAGACTGGTTTAGAAAAGAGTAAAGATTTGGTGTGCCAAGGGTAAATCATTATTCTCTAAATATATTGATATTTGTCTTTGAAAGCATAGTTATAAGAGCAATACTAGTCCTCTCTATGCATCACCTAATTGAGAATAGTTAATGATAAACTGTTACTATGCTTCCATCACCCTATATCCTCCTCCCCTCCCCGTTTCCCTACTCTTTCCTTCCCTCCTCCTCCCCTTCCTTCTTCTTCTCTTAATTCATATTATTGTTTCATGGAAATGCACTACTCTACCTAGAAGAACAAATATACCAGTCCACTATGGATAAGAGTGTAATAGGATTGAAAGAACTATCCAACCTCAGGAATTTATGCTCTGAGTACTTTCCATCTTATTGTGTGTTCCCATGCTTTTGTACTATATGTAAAACATTGTACTATGTTTTGTACTTTGTAAAACCTTTAATAAAAAATAATTGAAAAAAAAAAATACTACACTATGAGACCTCCCTCTATGTCTCTTGTGGAGTCATTTTTCCCATTCTAGTTTCATCTCGAGGGGTTAGTGGAGCGGAACTGTGCTGTCAGTGGAATCAATTGGTATTCCAGAAGCGCTGTTTGACCTTCCTGTAAAAAGGGGTCATAATTCTCTGGTGAGAGGCCACCCATCTCTTGAGCACTTGTGGTGAAGAACTAGGAATCCGATTTTGAGCATCACAATTTGGTGTTGGGATTTGTCATATATGGACTTTTAGCTTGATATTTATTTGTATTTGCAATTTTGATTCACTGAACATCACTAGCCTCATCCTTTCATATAATTTTCCTGCAGCATTTGATGACCTGTTCACTTTAAAAGGGGCAGCTTCCATTATGTTTGTTCACTGATTTCACAGGGCGCCATTTATTGTTTTTCATTTTTTTTGTGATATGCACATAGCTGGTCAAAACAAAAAGAAACATGACATAGCATAGGAGTTAAATGTCAAAGTACACCAAGTTATTGTCTATAGGGCATTAAGCGAAGGGTTAATATAATCCGTAAACAAATATAAAGGATGGACTTTTTTACTTTCCTGAAGTTGGGATGTATTATGGAATTCCATTCCTTGATGTTGATGCCCACATTTTTTGCTAGGTTGATAATTACTGGGACTTCTGAGGTGCTACATAGATGTATTTAACATACACATTATATCTTATTAAAAAAAGAATGATTCTGTGAAAATAATGATTCTGTGCTGTGCTGTGTGCTGTATGCTGTGCTGTGTGCTGTGCTATGTGCTGTGCTGTGTGCTGTGTTGTGTGCTGGACAGGAAGCAGTGCTCCGGGGTGAATGCACTGCAATGACCTCTTCCTGCTCCGCACACCTGTACTGAGCTGTGAAAGCCCTGACTGAGCCAGAAAAACGAGTACAGAGGAGAGAGACAGTTTTCCCGTTGTAAGCTGTTTTTGTGGCACCAGGAAGCATAGGATGATGGACTCTGGTCAGTGGTGTATTTAGGTTATGTGCTGCCCTAGGCCTGACTAAACTCATGCACCCCCTAATTTAAATACAACCCTACCCTGTCTCACCCCTAAACACGCACTTGTAAATTATCTCATGAAATTACACTGTTAAATGTTTTATGCAGAATTAAGTTACAAAAAAAATATTAACAACTTTTGAACAATACCAACATAAAGCTTATCAGTGCCCATCAGTGCAACCTCAGTAGTGCCCATCAGTGCGGCCTCATCAGTGGCCACCAGTGCAGCCTATAAGTGCCCATCTGTACAACATATCTGTGCAGCTTAAGAGTGCTGCCTCATCAGTGCCCAACAGTGCAGCCTTATCAGTGCCCATCAGTGCAGCTCCACTCTGCCGGGGACAGAGAGGGACACAGTGCGATGAGGACAGAGGTGGACACCAGGGACAGAGAGGGATGCTGGGGACAGACAGAGAGGGATCCAGTGTGATGAGGACAGAGAGGGACACTAGGGAGAGAGGGGGACAGAGTGTGATCAGGACAGAGAAGACACCAGGACAGAGAGGGATGCTGGGGACAGAGAGAGAGGGACGCTGTGCGATGAGGACAGAGAGGGAAGCTGGGGACAGAGATGTGTGCTGGGGACAGACATAGAAGGACGCAGTGTGATGAGGACAGAGAGGGATGCAGTGGGGACAGGGGACACAGGGAGACACGGGGGGTTGAGGACACTGTTAGGGGGGACACTGTGGTGGGGGGGAAGGACACAGGGGACACTGTGGTAGGAGGGGGAGGACACAAGGGGACACTGGTGGGGGGGGGACACAGTGAGACACTGTGGTAGGAGGGGGAGGACACAGGGGGAAACTGTGGTGGGGGGAGGACACAGGGGAGCACTGTGGTAGGGGGGGGACACAGGGGGAGACTGTGGTGGGGGGACACAGGGGGACACTGTGGTGGGGGGGACACTGTGGTGGGGGGAGGACACAGGGGAGTACTGTGGTGGGGGGGGACACTGAGGTGGGGGGAGGACACAGGGGAACATTGTGGTGGGGGGCACAGGGGGAAACTAGGGTGGTGGGGGGACAAGGAAACTATTATGAGGCCTCCTGCATCTGTACTGTACTGCGCCGTGGTGGGGGTATATCAGTGCAGCTTAAGAGTGCTGCCTCATCAGTGCCCAACAGTGCAGCCTTATCTGTGCCCATGATCAACATGTATAAATGTATAAATATATAAGTGGTCCATATAGTGACCATGGTGTTGAGTTATTCACTTTAAGGTCATCACAGAAGACAAGGGCACACTCTTTACGTCTGGAGGAAAGGAGATTTAATCTCCAAATGCAAAAAAGCTTCTTCACAGTAAGAGCTGTGAAAATGTGGAATAGACTCCCTCCAGAGGTGGTTCTGGCCATCTCAGTAGATTGATTTAAAAAAGGCCGGGATTCTTTCCTAAATATACATAATATAACCGAATACAGTGGAACCTCGGATTACGAGTAACGTGGTTAACGAGCGTTCCGCAATATGAGCAATTATTTTTTTTAAATCCTGACTCGGATTGTGTTGTCTCGCAAAACAAGTAGGATTCAAGCCTCCGTGGTGTGCAGTACCGCATTTGGCCAGAGGTGCGGGGGCGCCGGTGACACGCTGAGCCGTTTGGAGCTGCTCGGAAATACTCGGAAAGGCTTGGAAACACCCGAGACCGGAGTATTTCCGAGCCTTTCCAAATGCATCCGAGCAGTCTCTGAGTACTTCCGAGTCTCTCGTACCCCCCCACCTATGGCCACATGCGATATTGCATGCACTAGAAGTCAACGTGGAACGAATTATCTTCATTTCCATTGACTTCTATGGGGAAACTCGCTTTGATATGCGAGTGCTTTGGATTACAAGCATTCTCCAGGAACGGATTATGCTTGTAATCTAAGGTTCCACTTTACTAACATTTATAGGCAAAGTTAATCCAGGGATCATCCTATTGCCTCTTAGAGGATCAGGAAGGATTTTCTTTTCCCTGCTGGAGCAAACTGGTTAATGCTTTCCCCCTTTTTTTTGCCCTCCTTTTGTATAAGGGATTGTAAAAAAAATGTTTTTTCGTTTTTTTTTTGTTTTGCCCTTTTTATTGGTTGAACTGGATGGGGGTTGATTTACTAAAGGCAAATAGACTGTGTACTTTGCAAAGTGCAGTTGCTCCAGAGCTTAGTAAATGAGGTAAGGCTTCACTTTGCAAAGAGTACCCAATAACATGCAAGGAATATAAAAAAAAATAGTATTTTTGCTTGCACATAATTGGATGATGGAAGTCAGCAGAGCTTCTGCTCATTTACTAAGCTCTGGAGCAACTGCTCTTCCAGAGTGCAACCGCACTTTGCAAAGTGCACAGCCTTTTTGCCTTTGGTAAATCAACCCCAATGTGTCTTTTTTCAATCAGACTAACTGTAACTATCTAACATCTTTTTAGGTACTTGCAGTTGTCTCATGAGCTCAGAAGCCAATTCCCCTCTTTCAACTGGTGCACTCAGACCTCGAGAGCGTCCAGCATTATGAATATCTTGAAAGACCTACATCAATCACATCTCCTCAATGTATCTTCCTCAGAGTTATCTGTGCTCCACCAGGGCTGGTCCCAGAATGCTCCCAAGCTGAATTCCGAGGATTGGGAGGACATACGGGATTTTCAGCTTAAAATTCTAGTCACCCCAAGAGATCGCCTCATACAGTTTAGCCACCTCAATACTGGGCACTTTCGCCCCCTTCCTTCCCAGACCAATTTTCAGCTTTCAGCGCTCTCGCACTTTTAATGACAATTACTCAGTCATGCTACGCTGTACCCAAATGAAATTTTTATCATTTTGTTTGCACAAATAGAGCTTTCTTTTGGTGGTATTTATTCATGACTCCTTTTTTTTTTTTTGCGATATAAGCGCAAAAATATCGGAAATTTGGGAAAAAAATAATATTTTCTTCTTTCTGTTTTAAAAGAAATCCAATAAAATCGAATTTTGTCATAAATTTAAGCCAAAATGTATTCTGCTACATGTTTTTGATAAAAAAAAATCCTTTTAAGTGTATAATAATTGGTTTGTGTGATCACGGACATATGTACGCAAATGATCATGTACAGATGTGCGCAGGTGATCACGTACATATGTGTGCAGATTACCATTGGGACATGTGATTTTAGTGGGACATATGTGGGGGACAGCTTTTTTTATTATTTGAGGACATGTGTTTTGGGGATATGTGTTTTGGGGACATGTGTTTTGGGGACATGTGTTTTGGGGACATTGTGTGGGGACATGTGTGTTTTACATTATGTGGGGACATGTGTGTGTTTTACATTGTATGGGGACATGTGTGTTGACACTAGGTTGGTGATCAGTGAGCAAAAAGCTGTAAAAAACAGCTCATACTCACTGATCATCAGCCGGCTGCAGCGATCCCCTCTCCTCCCCTCAGCGACAACTTCCGTGTGAGGAGAGGAGAGCTGATCGCCTAGCAACCGGCTGTGTTTACATCACATGACGGCTGTGATTGGACACGGCCGTCATGTGATCAGGAGGACCAATCACAGAGCCCTCCTGCCGATCCGAGATGCGCCGTGTCCGGGTGACACGAGAGCATCGGGATCGCGCCGCTGCCCGGGCACACGCGTGCGATCCCGCTCCTTCTGAGGGACGTTCCTGAACGTCCGCTCAGAAGGAGAGAGCACCCACCCGGCCGTTTATGTACATTGGCCGGGTGGGAAGTAGTTAAGATCATTCATAGGGCTTACCTCACTCCCTATCGGCTGCACAAAATGAGGCCTTCCCTCTCCTCTGAATGTTGGCCCTGTGGACATCTTCCTGGTGATCTTGTCCACATATTTTGGTCCTGCCCTGCATTAACCTCCCTGGCGGTATGATTATTTCAGATTTTAGGTGCTGAAAGCGGTACAATTATTTTGCATGGAAATTTGGCGTTTTATATTGTAGGTCTGTAATTCTTAACAATAACACACTTAAATCTGTCCAAACAAGAGTCTAGTAGATATCCCAGGTATGATAAAGTTTGAAACACAAAAACATAAATTATAATATAATAAATAAAAAAAAAAAATAAAAAAAAAAAAAATAATAATAAAAAAAATTTCCCCACGATTCACTATCGCTCAATTCTGCAAGTGTTCTAATTTACTATCGCTGTTTTCTAGCTGGTCTAAAGCCACTTTTGACGTAAAGGGACACTTTTTGGTTGCTATGGACAATCTCCAGTTTCCAGGCAGAAAGAACAGTATATATAATATAAAACTGCATGCAGGGCATGGGCCAAAGCACTGGGAACAAAAGGGATGTGAAATCATTTCATACAGTACTGTAATCTGTAAGATTACAGTACTGTATGTGTTATGATTTTTACATTTTTTTGAATTTGCCGCCAGGCTCCGCCCCCGTGCGTCGCAACGCTCGCAGGGAACGGAGCCTGGCAAGGAGAGGCTTCGGAGGAGGAGGGAGCACACGGACACTGCGGGGGACATCGCAGGATCCTGGGGACAAGGTAAGTAAAGCCACACCAGGATCCTGCGATGTAATCCTGAGTGTGGCTCGGGGTTACCGCTAATGGTCCTGAATTTTAACCCCGAGCCACACTCGGGAAAACCGCCAGGGAGGCTACGCATGCACTGTGACCTCTGTGATAAACTTGGTTGCAGGCACTTCCATTATTCCGTCCCATAGAGTGCATCTGCTGTGCCTGGTGGAGGACTTGGTTCCTAGGGTGGCAGAGAGAACTCTGATTGGTCTCCTCTTATTCTATGCTAGAAAAGCCAACACGCTGTGTTACAAGAAACAGGCTCCACCCCCCCCTTCCCTTTGGAAACAACAGGTTAATAATGTTCTGTCCCTCTACAAGGATATGTTGCCCAAAAAAAAAATAAATGGTTGGCAGAGCCTTCCACCGCAGCACATGTCTAACGTTTCAAACAGAATACCCTGATACTATCTCCTATTAGCTTGTAGGTTGCATCAGACTTATACTGGAACATTGAATTCGCACCCCATCACTAGTCAGCTGAGAATGAGCCTTATTAGTTATTTGCGCTGTTACAGTTGTAACAGCTGTCTTGGATTAGTTTTGTTATACCAATCTGCCTACGTGAAGCCCCTGCGTGGGCCAAGTGCCTGAGACTGTTTATGTTTTTGTACATTTTTATTACTAAACCAATAAAAAGATGTTTAAAAAAGAAAAAAAAAAGCTGAAATGGTTTAAACCGTAGAAACATGCCAACTCGCTAAGTGCGGTCCCTGCAATATATGTATCCATACAAAAGAAAAAAATGTGACTAGAATACCAGTCAAAGGGGAGCTGCTTTCACAGGACACACGTGGTGTAGCAAAAACAACTAAATTCAATTACATAAATACAAAATATCTTTATAAATGTCAAATATTGAATGAAAATAGTATAAAAAAATTACACACATACAGTATCTCACAAAAGTGAGTACACCCCTCACATTTTTGTAAGTATTTTATATTTTAACCGGTTCCCGACCGGCTCTTGTACTTATATGTCAGCAGAATGGCATGCCTGCGCAAAGTAACGTACCCGTATGTTACTTTGAATTTGCCGCCAGCGGTGCGTGCGCCTGCCGCAATCTCCGTGAGTTGGGTCGCGGGTCCCGCGGACTCGATCGCCGCGGGCATACCCGCGATCGCCTCACGGAGAGGACGAACGGGGAGATGCCGTTGTAAACAGCATCTCCCCGTTCTGCCTAGTGACAAGTGTCACTCGATCTCTGCTCCCTGCCATCGGAGCAGAGATCAGTGACGTCACACACCAGCCCATCCCCCTGACAGTTAGAAATCACTCCCCTAGGACATACTTAACCCCTCCCCGCCCCCTAGTGGTTAACCCCTTCACTGCCAGTGTCATTTATACAGGAATCAATGCATTTTTATAGCACTGATTGCTGTATAAATGACAATGGTCCCAAAAATGTGTAAAAAATGTCTGACATGTCCGCCATAACGTCGCAGTCACAATAAAAATCGCTGATCGCCGCCATTACTAGTAAAAAAAAAAATATTAATAAAAATGCCATAAAACTATCAACTATTTTGTAACTTTTGCGCAAACAAATCAATAAACGCTTATTGTGATTTTTTTTTTACCAAAAATATGTAGAAGAATATGTATCGGCCTAAACTGAGGAAAAAAAATGTTTTTTTATATATTTTTTGGGGATAATTATTATAGCAAAATGTAAAACATAATGCGTTTTTTTCAAAATTGTCGCTCTTATTTTGTTTATGGCGCAAAAAATAAAAATCTCAGAGATGATCAAATACCACCAAAAGAAAGCTCTATTTGTGGGAAAAAAAGGACGTCAATTTTGTTTCAGAGCCTCGTCGCACGACCGCGCAATTGTCAATTAAAGCGACGCAGTGCCGAATCGCAAAAAACGCTCTGGTCAGGAAGGGGGTAAATCCTTCCGGGGCTGAAGTGGTTAATATTCAAGCTGTACACTCACTACTTTACATTGTAGCAAAGTGACATTTCTTCAGTGTTGTCACATGAAAAGATATAATAAAATATTTACAAAAATGTGAGGGGTGTACTCACTTTTGTGAAATACTGTATATAAATACCCTTCTTCCACCAATCAAAAATGCAATGTTGTCTTTTTTATTGGTGGAAGAAGAGTATTTATATATATGTGTCATTTTTTATACTATTTTCCCCTGGTAACCTCTGGAGGAACCATAGGCTTCCATGGATTCCTGGTTGAGAAACCAGTCATTTTTGCTGTGATATTTGGGGAAGTCATTGCTATATCTTTGGACAGATCTGTGATTTTTATTTTTTTTTTGTGAGAATAGCCATTGTCATTCTCTGATATTCTTGAAAATGTCAAGCATTCAAATTGATGACAATCTCCTAACAGCTTAAGTTCCACACCTTTGTAATGCCGCGTACACACGAGCGGACATTACGGCGGACTTTGCCCGGCGGACTGGATTTCGTCGGACAATTCGATGTGTGTGGGCTCCAGCGGACTTTGTTTTCTCAAAAGTTGGACGGAATTAGATTTGAAACTTGTTTAAAATTTATCCGTTGAAATCGAGTCCGGTCGAAAAGTCCGCCGTCTGTATGCTAGTTCGACGGACAAAAAGCCACGCTAGGGCAGCTATTGGCTACTGGCTATGAACTTCCTTGTTTTAGTCCGGTCGTACATCATCACGTACGAATTCGACGGACTTTGGTGGATTGTGTGTAGGCAAGTCTGTTCATTCACAAAGTCCGTCGGAAAGTACGTCGAAAAGTCCGCCGGGCAAAGTCCGCCGTAATGTCCGCTCGTGTGTACGCGGCATTAGAATACTTGTCTATTCATAATCCCATTCTGTCTTGGGAATATTTGAGCCAAAATATCTCTAAAAATAATTGTGAATAAATAAAGTAACCCCACTACATATGACATAAGTTCTAACAAGGGGTGAGACCATTGTGATATGTGTATGGACATTGTATTATGTTTGGAGTGATTGGGAGGTTCATGCAGCAAATGATAGATATGCTTGTGTGTACACAAAAAAAGTCCAAAAATCTGGCGAAATGACCAAACAAATTGATATATTTCATTACATGTAATGGATGGATTTCCATCATTCAATCATGTGCAAGCAAAAATGCATTTTTAAACTTCCTTGCGTATGATTGGGTATTCTTTGTTAAGTGAAGCTTTTCCTAATTTATTAAGCTCTAGCGCAATTTGCAAATTGCACAGTCTATTTACCTTAAAGTGGTGTTCCGGCCGAAATTATACTTTTTAAATAAAAATACCCCTATAATACATAAGCTTAATGTATTCTAGTAAAGTTAGTCTGTAAACTAAGGTCTGTTTTGTTAGTTTATAGCAGTAGTTTGTTATTTTATAAACATACAGCAGGCCGTGGCCATCTTAAGTGTGGGCATCTGAAGCCAGACTGTATTTCTTCCTGCATCTCATCCTTGCAGATCTCGCCTATGCTCAGTGCAGCACAAGCAGTGTAATAGGTTTCAGGTCAGGTGTCCATAGCAACGGCAGTGTCAGAGAAAGTTGCCGCCCCTTCCCAGAAGGCTTTGCAAACAGGAAATGATGTGATGGGCCACGGCCAGGGAGGAGGAAGTGAAAAATGAATACAGAAGATATACAGTAGGTTCTGAGAAAAAAAAAATATATATATCCAATTCGTTTACAGTGCACAGTTTAGTGAGGGATGCTGAAGAGTTGTAAAAGTGGGTGGAACTCCACTTTAAAGGCACTATAGTTTTTTTTTTTGCATTTTGGATAGACTAAGGGAGGGTTATAATCCTTGTCAGTTTTTGCCATCCTATTGTGTCCCATTGAAAGATTTACCTTTTATTACTTTTCTGAGACAACCCAAAATTTGGGATTTCTTTTTACTTTCACTTTCAATGATAATAGCAAACAGGACAAATATAGCCACTTACCGACCGGGTCCTGTACATATACGTCGGCAGTTTGAAGATGAATATCTCGGTAACGGCAGCAGCTGCTGCCACAACCGAGATATCCATCTTTAGAGCCGGCGGTCCTGTTTACGATAATGGTGGTCTCTGCGGCGGGTTCGCCACCCCCCCTCCTGTCGCTCTCCCGCGCCCTCTGCTGCTTACCGGAGCCGTCGACAGCAGCGGAGGCGAACGGGACCCGTCCTTGGCTGTGTATGGAGACAAGTGAGGGGAAGATGGCCCCCACTCATCTCCATACTATAGCAGGGCGGAAGCAACGTCAAAACGTCACTTCCGCCTATACGTCTTAAAGGCACATTTTTCTGTTGTCATTTTTTCAAATGGCAATTTTTTTTTTTTTTTTTATATTGCATTTAAGTCCGAATAAGAGATCTGAGGTCTTTTTGACTCCAGATCTCATATTTAAGAGGTCCTGTCATGCTTTTTTTCTATTACAAGGGATGTTTACATTCCTTGTAATAGGAATAAAAGTGACCCCTTTTTTTTTTTTTTAAACAGTGAAAAAATAAATAAAATCAATTAAAATAAATAAGAAAAAAAAAATGTCAAGCTCCCCGTCCCGACGAGTTTGCGCGCAGAAGCACACGCATACGTGAGTAGCACCCGCATATGAAAATGGTGGTCAAACCACACATGTGAAGTATCGCCACGATCGTTAGAGTGAGAGCAATAATTCTAACCCTAGACCTGATCTGTTACTCAAAACATGCAACCTGTAGAATTTTTTAAACGTTGCCAATGGAGAGTTTGAAGCTATTCCACGAGCGGGCGCAATTTTGAAGTGTGACATGTTGGGTATCAATTTACTCGGCGTCACATTATCTTTCACAGTATAAAAAAAAACTTTACTGTTGTCTTATTTTTTTATTCAAAAAAGTGTTTTTTTTTTTTAAAAAAAAGTGTGCTTGTAAGACCGCTGTGCAAATACGGTGTGAAAAAAAGTATTCCAATGACTGCCATTTTATTCTCTAGGGTGTTAGAAAAAAAACAATAGATAAAGTTTGGGGGTTCTAAGTAATTTTCTAGCAAATAAAACAGTTTTAAACATGTAAACACCAAAATCTCAAAACGAGGCCGGTCCTTAAGTGGATAGAGAGGGTGAATCTACCTAACGGGGGCACAGACAGCAATACAAACCTGATAGGTGTTCTAATCCACCTCCACTCTATCCAATTCTAAAAAAAAGTTTTTTCTTTAGTTATACTTTAAAGTGACACTAAAGGTTCATGTTTTTTTTTTTTAATAACAAACATATCATCCTTACCTCCACTGTGCAGCTCATTTTGCACAGAGTGGCCCCGAATCTGCTCTTTTGGGGTCCCTCGGTGGCTCTCGGCTCCTCCCCACATCAGATAACCCCCTAGGAGAAGCGCTCTCCCGGGGGGTTGCCTTCCATAGACGCCGAATGCAGGACTCGGCCCCGCCCTCCCCGGCAGGCCGCATCATTGGATTTGATTGACAGCAGCGAGAGCCAATGGCTGCGCTTCTATCTATCTATCCAATCAACAGCCGAGAACCCCGGGCAGAGAGACAGCGCATCCCCGCGGGACAAGTTCGAGGGTTCAGGTAAGTAAAACGGGGGGCTGGGGAGCCGGTCACTGACGGGTGTTTTTTCACCTTAACCACTTGCTTACTGGGCACTTAAACCCCCCCTCCTGTCCAGACCAATTTTCAGCTTTTAGCGCTGTTGCACTTTGAATGACAATTGCGCGGTCATACAACACTGTACCCAAATTAAAATTTTTATAATTTTTTTCCCACAAATAGAGCTTTCTTTTGGTGGTATTTGATCACCTATGCTTTTTTTATTTTTTGTAAAAAAAAATTCAAAAAGACCGATTTAAAAAAAAATAAAATTATATTTTTTTTATATTTTGTTATAAAATTTTGCAAACAGATAATTTTTCTCCTTCATTGATGTACGCTGATGAGGCGGCACTGATGGGCACCGATAGGTGGCAGTGATGGGCACTGATGGGTGGCAGTGATGGGCACTGATGGGTGGCAATAATGGGCACCGATTGCTTACACTGATGGCAGCACTGATTGGCACCACTGGTGGACATTGATAGGTGGCACTTGTGGGCATTGATAGGTGGCACTGCTGGGCACTGTGGGCACTGGCAGGTGGCAATGGCAGGTGGCACTGGCAGGCACAGATGAGGCATATGTGCCTCCTTCCTCTTCCGGACCGATGTCCCTTTAACATAAGCCGGTGATCGGCTTTTTTCTCTCCTCACGCTGTCAGCGTGAGGAGAAAAAAAACGATTACGGAGCTTTTGTTTACATCATGTGATCAGCTGTCATTGGCTGACAGCTGATCACATGGTAAGGGGCCGGGATTGGCCCCTTACTCGGATCTGTGATCATCCGAGTCTCCGTGACCATTCTCTTTGCCATTCTGAAGCTTCCCTCCAACCACTTTGCATATTATTTTATATATACTGTGATTCTGTACTTGCCAAATATGCTGCAGAAATCTCCCTCCACTGAGTCTGGCTGCAGCCATTTTAACTGTGGGCAGCTTAAGCTGCTGCCTGTTCTCTTCCTGGATTTACACAGACACACAGGCACACCTCTAGCTCTGCAGCTCTCATTGGCTCTCTTATGACTCACCCCCCCCTCCCTTCCTGGCAAACTCTCATGAGAGTGATAGAGAGCTGTGCATGATGTCATAAGGCCTAGACTTTTTACCAGACAAGAAAAAGGAAGTGGGCTGTATAAGGTATTTACTGGCAGAAATCAAAGTTTTACTATCCAAAGTTAACCACTTGCCGACCAGCCGCCGTCATTGTACTGCAGCAGGTCAGTTTGTTCCCGCGAATCGCCGTCATCGTACATCAGCTCAGGAACTCTAGTTTGTGGGCGTACGCGCCCACTGGCCAGCGGGGGATCCAAACAAAGGTTGGTGCGGACTCGATGTCTGTCGCCCACCCGCGATCATTCCCCACAGTAGTCTGCCTGTGTAAACAAGGCAGATCTCCGTTCTGACAGGGGAGATCAAACAGATCCTGTCTTTCTGCTATGCAGGAAGACGGATCTGTGTGTTTCCCCAGGCAACCCAGGCAGGTGTAGTAAAAGATCTTATGTTGGTGAAACAGGACAGACATTACAAGTGAGGATGAATTTTCACAGACATACCATCAAGGTACATAAGGAAGACAGTTTCTGCACACCTATGGGACATCATTTCTCACAACCGGACCATACTATAGAAGACTGCAATGTTTTAGTTCTTAAAGGGAATTTCAGAACTATCCAGGAAATGAAACGTTTGAGCTAAGAATGATACTTCTTTTTGACACAAAAAATAATGGCCTAGATTTAGATATTGGTTTCCTTACCCATTATACTACAGTTTTATGACCCCTCTCTGTGACTATCATCTCCCCCCCCTCCAGTCTATAGCTTTCCCTCTGTCTTATCTCACTTGCTGATAGCTTTATTACCATTGCCATACTAGTGATTTGTATGTGTTTGTTTTTCTTTTTCCTTTCCCTCTGAGATATTTTTTGTTTTGTTTTGTTTTAACATTTTAGGTGTGCGCAGCCTATTGCATTAGGGTGTGCGCCCCAAATTATTTAAAACATGGATGGTGTCAGTAGAGCAATGGGCAGTGGATGGTGTCAGTGTTTTTTTATTATTTTTATTTTACTTTTTTAATAATAATAAAAAAAAAAATTAGGAGCCCCGCTGGGGGGCTTTGGTGAAATATCAGCAGGGAGAATCTGCGCCACACAGGGTGATTAGGGTGTGCCCAGGCACACCCGGCACACCCCTTGCGCACGCCTATGCCTTCTGCTAAAACTTTGTGAATCAGTACTGCATGGATCTTGAAGAAGGGGACATACCCCGAAAGCTCGTCCATGAAAAATTATACTTTAGTGCAAATAAAAAAAGTATCACGGACAGTACTCAATTTTCTCTGTCACAATTGCACTAAATACGGCTACAATCACCTCAAGTAAAAACATGAAAAAATATTCTGGTTTATCCAGGATTATCATTTTGCTGTATATTTATATTATACTAATATACGTTTGAGATGTGGCACCTTATCATTACCCCCTGGATATAGTAATGTACAGTACATAGTTTTTTATTTATTTTTTTCAATATTTTTCTTTTATGAAAGTGAAGTCATCCTTTAAAAATGGATGAACGGTTTTATTCTATATAATCTATTTATTTTGATTCTTAAAAATATATACAATACCTTCTAAAAAGGAAATTCTCCTCTTGGGAGACATTGTGATCTGCTTCGTAGGTCGCCCTCCTGAATAGGTTCAGTGTGCGTTGGAAGGGGTCATTGGGTCCTGTGCAGCAGCCAAGGAAGGAAATGATCAGCAAACTATGAAGAATTATATAGAGTAGGAGCCCAGGAGGGGGTAAGAATGCAGAACTTCTCCAGTCTGAGAGCTGAGATTTATATTACTTACAGTATAACATATAGACATAGAAATATATAATGAATTAGGAGAAGACTATATAAGCAGACTGTGTTAGTTTTAGCTGAAGTGAATTACTTTTACCAACAATTCGCAATAGTTCCTGTTCTTTCTTCTGTTTATCCTAACTATTCTAAATCATTTTATGAGCATAGAGGAAGAGCTTCAAGTTCTCTAGTTACTGGTCCAGACTGCCAGTCATTCAGCTCTGGGAGCCCCCGGGATACTTCGCCTCAATCAGCTCAATTTTAGTGCAATATAGCCAAATGCACGTAAAGTAGAAATAAAAGCAAAACTTCTTTTTCATTTTGAATAGAGTAAGGATGGGTTATAACCCCTGTCAGGTTATTTTTTTTTTGTATCTGCATCCCATCTGGGAAATGTTCCTGCTCTTCCTACCCCATAGACAAAACTGGAAGGGAAAGGAAATCCCTCCAAAGGGGACAGAATCCCTGGTTGTCACCAGATTGTGTCCCCATTGGAAGATTTCCCCTTTACTCCTGTTCTGGTGTTAACCCAAAAATTGGGATTTTCCTGAACTTTTATTTTTTATGATAATGGTAAACATTACAAATAGAGAGGGTCAATCTCCCTAACAGGGGCACAAACAACAATAAAACTTGACATGAGTCCAAACCCGCCCAAGGTATTCCTCCGAGAAGCCGTGAAAGTCGACAGCCAATCATAGGCAGCCAAGGCATTCCTAGCCCCGCAGCTGCAGGTATGCACGGGGTGTAAATGCAGCTGCAGGGTAGGGAATGCATCTGCCGCCTTTCCCATCGGGATAAACCAGGCAGTTTGGACTCGTGTAAAAATGCCTGAGCGCACCACTGATTGGCATGCTGATACAAAATCATCTTACCTTCATTGGCGGTGGCGGCTGGTGTTTTTTTTTGGGGGGGCAAACAACCACCCCCCCCGGCGGCACCTCAAACACCCCCCCCAGCCCGCTCGCTGTCTGACAGTCAGTTCGGCATGTACCCCATCTAGGCAGTGGGCATCAGACAGCGGGCATCAGGCAGCGGGCCTCTGGGAGCGGGCATTGGGCAGCGGCTCCTGTGTCCTTTCCTCCATCGGCCATGTGTCTCCTCCCCTCCCTCTAGACATCCAATAGGATCGCCTGTCCTTTCAGACAATTGGGTGACTGGTCTCAGACCTGCTTCATGATTGGCCGGGAGAACGATCAGTGTTACAATAGTAAATATTCATTTGCTATTGTAACACACATGGGTAGGCTCCGAGCGCATTCTTTGTGCCCCGGGTCCACCCTATTTTGAAGTCTATTAGAGCCTCTGGCTCTAATCAGGTGCTTAAAATACACCCTCCCGCTTTGGAATTCATGCGTCCGACGTCCTGCAAGGGGCCGGACGCATAGATATGGGGGGCGACGGCATGGATAGGGGTGTCGGCGCCCGTGTGCCCTTAATGGACGGGCCGCCCCAAGGACCCCCCTGTGCTCTTTCATCCAGAGTGGGAGCATTCTAATACAGGAGGTGTGTTACTGGCCAGATCACCAGGTGAAAACAGAGGGGAAAAAAGCCTAAAAAAAAGACAACTGATGCAGCCACCACATCTAATGATTGGTAAACTGCAATATATCACATTTTTGGATTTGAGATTATTACCGCTTTAAGTCACGTTCTCTACATGACATGCAGGAGGCAGCTTGGAGGAGGTTAAAAAATGGAAATAATGGTCAATGTAGAATAAAGATTTCTAAAGCTCTTTCCATGGAAAATAGCAGATGAGCTTTTCATCTCATTTCTTCATTGACAGTAGAGATGTTTTCAGGCCTTGAATGTGACTTGGAAGATATTCAATGCACATCTTCAGAGAGACTGTTAATGACTGCCTGGTGAAGCCCTGTGCATTGAAAGTAATATCACTCCTTAGACTAACAATACCCAGATATAGTTCCAGCATTTTTCAATGGGACTTTCACTCTTTCACAGCCACGTCCATTGGGACCCATATTTCAGGTGCTAATTAGCTGCTTGTTACACGCCGTCCTCTATTGTTTCCATTTGTTAAAAGGAGAAAATGACAAATTCTTTACTTCTCACACTGCCAAAGGAAGCATTGTCTCTGTTTCATGGGTACATGGGTATTGTGTAACCATCAGTAAGACATTTGCATCCTGCAGGATTTTTAATTTTGCTTCACCGTAGGGTATGAATGTATGATAAACTGTCATCATATGCAACAAAGAAATAATTTTTCACTTATTGATTGCAATGTAATAATTAGATGTGTCAGCCATGATTTGGTTTCAGAGTCAGTTCACAACAGGAATCAGGACTTCACATGCCGTGCAGTGCGGTGTGATTTGAACCTATTCATTTTAAACCGGTTGAAACACACTGGTCCATGCCAAAAGTATAGTGCATGTCCTACTTTATCCACTTGCCAACGATCTCACATATGAGTATGGCGGCAGAGTGGCTCTCCTGTGCTGGATCAACTACCTAGTACAAGATCTAGTACTTCTGGGTAGAGGGTTCGCTGACTGTGTTGGGTTTAGTCATAGCACAAGCCGACCAGCAGGCGCCGCCCCCCTAATCCATGCGTCAGGCCCCCTAATCTACATGCAGGGTGCAGGATGCATGGATTCCAATGTTTTTTTTTTTTAGAAGGACGTGATTAGAGCCTGAGGCTCTAATTGGATTAAAAAAAGGGTGGGCACAACTGGTTGTGTGACAATAGCTAATTAATATCAAACCTATTCATTTTGAATGGGTTGAATTGCACTGGACCATGCCAAAAGTAGTGCATGTCCTACTTTATCCACTTGCCGACCATATCACATATGAGTACGGCGGCAGAGCGGCTCTCCAGTGCTGGATCACCTACCTAGTACAAGATCTAGTACTTCTGGGTAGAGGGTTCACTGGCTGTGTTGGGTTTAGTTATAGCACAAGCCGACCAGCAGGCGCCGCCCCCCCTAATCCATGCGTCAGGCCCCCTAATCTACATTCAGGGTGCAGGACGCATGGATTCCAATGTTTTTTTTTTAGAAGGACATGATTAGAGCCTGAGGCTCTAATTGGATTCAAAAAAGGGTGGGCACAACTGGTTGTGTGACAATAGCTAATTAATATCAAACCTATTCATTTTGAATGGGTTGAATTGAACTGCACCACGCCAAAAGTAGTGCATGTCCTACTTTATCCACTTGCCGACCATATCACATATGAGTACGGCAGCAGAGCGGCTCTCCTGTGCTGGATCACCTACCTAGCACAAGATCTAGTACTTCTGAGTAGAGGGTTGCGCTGGCTGTGTTGGGTTTAGCCATGGCACAAGCCGACCAGCTGGCACGGCCCCCCCTAATCTATGCGTCAGGCCCCCTAATCTACATGCGGGGTGCAGGACGAATGGATTTCAATGGGGGTTTTTTTTTATTTTTAGAAGCACGTGATTAGAGCCTGAGGCTCTAATTGGCTTCAAAAAAGGGTGGGCACACCTGGTTGTGTGACAATAGCTAATTCATATCAAGCCTATTCATTTTGAATGGGTTGAATCACACTGGACCATGCCAAAAGTAGTGCATGCACTACTTGGCTTCCTGCTGACCATCTCACGTATGAGTACGGCGTCAGAGAGGCTCTCCTGTGCTGGATCACGTACCTAGTACAAGATCTATTGTCTTCCTGATCCTTCTCCCGGCCAATAAGGAAGCAGGTCCTGAGACCCATCACCCGATTGGCCGAGAGGAGAAGTGATGCTATTGGCCACCGAGGAGGAGGAGGGAAGAGATGCAGGGGAAGCTGCCGTGAAGCACCAGGAGGAGGAGACTCTGCCCGCCACCCGCCGCCCAGAGAAAGCGCTGCCCAGCAACCTAAATGGGGTAAGTGCGGGGCTTGTTACTGACCGACCGGGAGTGGTGCCTGTGACTTGACCAACTGACCAGGGGGAGGGGGTGGTGTGGGTGGATTATTTGCCGCCCCCCCCAAAAAAATATACCACCAGCTGCCACTGGTACCTAGTACGAGATCTAGCACGTCCAGGTAGGGGGCGCACCAGCTGTGCTCGAATTAGTCACAAGCCGATCGGCAGGTGGCGGCTAATGATTGACCGCCAGCACCTGCTGATCTGTGAGGAGGAAGACAGAACAGAGCTCTGTTAATGTAAACAATACAGAGCTCTGTCCTGTTAGTGGGGATGTGTCGGTTTTTGTTTCCCTGCTTTTGTCGGTTCACAAGAGGAATCAGGACTTCACATGCCATGCAGCGCGATGTGATTTGAACCTATTGATTTTGAATAAGCTGACTCGAACTCGACCATGCCAAAATTAGTGCATGCACTACTTAGCCTCTGCCTAATATCTCACGTATGAGTACGGTGGCAGAGAGGCTCTCCTGTGCTGGATCATGTACCTAGTACAAGATCTAGCACTTCTGGACGGGGGGCACGCTGGCTGTGATAGGATTAGTCATTAGGCACAAGCTGATCTGCAAGTGCCGGCCTATGACTTACCGCCAACACCCGCTGATCCGCGAGGAGGAAGACTTGACAAAGCTCTGTCAATGTAAACAATACAGAGCTCTGTCTTGTCAGCGGGGACGTGTCGGTTTTTGTTTCCCTGCAAAGCAGGGATTAAAAAGCATCACACAGTAAACACACCAAGCACTATAAGGCTACTTTCACACTGGGGCATTGGTTGCATCGGCGGTAAAGCGCTGCTATTTTTAGCGGCGATTTACCGTCGTTTTGTGGATGTTTTCGTCCGCTAGTGAACGAAAAAGGGTTAAAACCACCCGCAAAGCGCCGCTGCAGCGGCGCATTGCTGACGGTTTGGCAGCGCTGCCCATTGATTTCAATGGGCAGGGGCGCTTTAGGAGCTGTGCATATACCGCTCCTACAGTGCTGCAAAGATGCGGCATGCAGGGCTTTTTTTACCGTCCTGTCAGCGCACCGCTCCAGTGTGAAAGCACTCCGGCTTTCACATTGGAGTGACAGGAGAGGCTCTTTCAAGGCGCTTTGCAGGCGGAATTTTTAGCGTTATAGCGCCTGTAAAGCGCCTCAGTGTGAAAGTAGCCTTAGGCACACATTAAACTCTTTGATCGCCCTTGATGTTAACCCCTTGCCAGCCAGTGTCATTAGTACAGTGTTAGTGCATATTTTTAGCTCTGATCTTTGTATTAGTGTCACTGGTTCCTACAAAGTGTCAGTTAGTATCAGACTGGCCGCAATACTATCACAATCCAGCTATAAGTTGCTGATTGCTGCCATTACTAGTATAAAAAAATTCCAGTATACAGTATATACCATAGTTTGTAGACACTATAACGTTTACATAAACCAATCAATATATGCTTATTGGGAGTTTTTTTTACCAAAAATGTGTAGCATTATACATATTGGCCTAAATCTATAAAGAAATTCATTTTTTTAAATTTTTATTGGATATGTTTTATAGCAGAAGTTAAAAAATTTTTTCAAAAATTTTTAGTCTTTTTTTGTTTATAGTGCCGCTTTGAAAATCTGCAGTTATCTTTTAACAAACAAAGGGGAAAAATAAGCCGTAAAATAAAATTTCATTAAAAAAACGATGTATGTGTACAGTAAATCTATATGATTTTGTTCAAAATTTTGTGACTGTGGTGGGTCAGGGTTGCCTCTGATAGTAGGTCAATGAGAAGCCCTGAGGGCAGTTTATGGGAGAATCCAAGCCCTTGGTATGGTGCATAGCTTATTAGAAGGAACACTTGGTTGGTGGCCAGAGACAGTAGTACACATGCTAGGCAGGTTTTAGAAGAATACCCATTTCTTTTTTTTTTATACAGTGTTCTGGAAGGCTAACTCCATGGTTGGACAGGTGCCCCCCCCCCCCTCTTCCGCCATGGCGGTTTAACCAAATAGCTTTGCATTCCTCCTGCTACTGCTTGGAGTTGGAGAGAAGAGCTGGCAATCAATGCATTCATATTCGTACTAGCCAAATCCTTCCACGATGACAGAGCAGAATAAAGCTGTCATTTATAACAGACAAGTGTCAGGACTGTCCATGCAGTTGTTGGACTGTCAGATACAGAGGAAGTGAGGAGGAAGTCTGTAGACCTTGAGCAAAACAAGAGCAAAACAACCATCCTGTAAAGACTTGCAGTGTATGTGTGAAATCCACTGCATTATACAGTCATTGTATTCCTGAAAAGAGGCATTTTGCAGTGAATGTTTCTGCTTTTAATTTGTGGGGCATCTCTGATAGGAAAAAGTGTGCTGAGTTTACCAGGCATGGTCAGTAATGGTACTGTGCAAAGTTTTACCCATCTGTCTGAGAATTGGCCCTTGACATGAACACATTTCTTTTTCATGATCAAGACCAGAGTTTGAGACGTTTTTTACTAAAGATTTATGCCCTGTACACATGGGCGGACTTTTCGGCAACAAAGGTCCGACAGTCTTTCCGACGGACTTTCAACGGACTTTTGACGGACTTCTGACGGACTTTCGAACAAACGGACTTGCCTACACACGAACACACCAAAGTCCGACGGATTCGTACGTGATGATGTACGACTGGACTAAAATAAGGAAGTTGATAGCCGGTAGCCAATAGCTGCCCTAGCGTTGGTTTTTGTCCATCAGACTAGCATACAGACGAGCGGATTTCTTGATAGGAACTGGGTCCGGCGGATTTCCGACGTAAAGATTTGAAACATGTTCCAAATCTAAAGTCCGTCAGATTTTCGACCGAAACAGTCCGCTGAAGGTCCGATGAAGCCCACACACGGTCGGATTGTCCGCCGGATTTAGTCCGTCGGACCAGTCTGGACGAAAAGTCCGCTCGTGTGTACAGGGCATAAGTAATATTAAAGTTGTGTGTTAAATTTTAAATGACTTTCTTCATTATTATGAGATCAAGGTCAAGTCAGACAAGGTGAGTATAAAAGGTCCTGGGCCCCTTTATAGAGTGTGAGGCTTTAGCTGTAGAGCTTTAATGAACTTCAGGCCACTTGGAGTCAGAAGATGTAATAAGTGTCACTTCATACAAAATATAAGATTAAAAGCAAATACAGTGTTATTAGTATGAAAAAAAACATGATAATTAAAAGAAGTCCATATCCTGAATGTACAATCAAAATAGTAAGAATGTAGAGCCTGGTGGATCAACGTGTTTCTCATGGATAAAGTGCTTCATCAGGATCTACGTGCCCTTATTTCAAAAGGATATGGAAAAAGGTAGAATATCTATAAAGAAAAATGTAACATAACATCAACACCTCATCAATAGATACATCACAGAACAATGAAGGGTTAAAGAGAGAAGGAAAAGGAAGATTAGTTTTTCTTCCCTGTTTCTTCACTCTTTCTTCTTTCTTTAACCCTTTATTCTTCTGTAATATTTCTATTTATTTATTACATGATGTTGATGTTATTACTACTATTTTCTTTATAAATATTGTACCTTATTCCATATCCTTTTGAAATAGGGGCACGTGGATCCCGATGAAGCACTTTATCCATGCGAAACACATTGATCTACCAGGCTCTACATTTTTACTATTGTGATTGTACATTCAGGATATGGTTGTCTTTTATTTATCATGGTTTTAATTGTACTTATAAAGTTGTATTTGTTTTTAATCTTATATTTTGTGTGAAGTGACACTTACTACATCCCCTGACTCCGATTTCCTATTTTTTGGAAGCTCTGAGTATGTTTTGCTCTATATCAAGTATATACATTTGGGAAATGGTGTCAAACTTTTTGCATGCACAGTTCTTCTTCCCACACACATGTATATACATTTTAGGCATTTCTTCGCCAACTTTTATTTAACAATTAAAGGTTACTTACAGCAGAAATCCCACACGGGGGTCTCAGCATCAACCTGCAATCAAAGTAATTATGCAGCCTCCTGGCTATAAAGCAGCTCACCTCAGGCTACATCAGCTCTCAGAATAATAGAACATAGGAGTTGATTTACTAAAGGCCAATAGGCTGTGCACTTTGCAGTCTGCAAGTGCAATTTCTCCAGAGCTTAAATGAGGGAGAGCTCTGCTGACTTCCATCAAGCAAGCACAAATGGTGTGCAAGCACAAATGCCGTGTAAGCACAAATGCTGTTTTTTTTTTTTTTTTCCTTGCATGTGATTGGGTATTCTTTACAAAGTGGAGCTTAACCTAATTTACAAACATCTGGAGCAACTGCACTTGCAAAGTGCACAGTCTTTTTGCCAAATCAACCCCATAGTCTCTCAGTCCAGAACATGATGCTGCTCCTGCAGAGCTGTATCTCTAAATGTCAACCTGATGAGCTCAGACAGACACACATCCCCTAGTGTGTCCATGTGCCTGCTGCTTACTGACTGCAACAGCCTTCTTGGAAGGGTGGAGACCTGAACTATAGTCAGCACCCATACTAAAAGGGCTGTGTACACCTGCACCATCAGCATACCTCACAACTAGGGATGAGCTTCGTGTTCGAGTCGAACCCATGTTCGACTCGAACATCGGCTGTTGGACCGTTCGTCGAATTGCGAACGATATGGGCCGTTCGCGCCAAATTCGTGTGGCGCGTCACGGCCCATAATTCACTGCGGCATCGCAGTGCATTGCTTGCTGATGATTGGCCAAGCATGCATTATGACCCGCATGCTTGGCCAATCACAGCGCCGCCTGAACAGAGAGCCGTAATTGGCCAAAGCCAAGGAGGCTTTGGCCAATTATGGCTCAGGGGATTTAGTACACGCCCCACACTATATAAGGCCGCCTGCACGGCAGCCCTGTGTAGTGTGTGTTCCGGTGTGCTGAGAGATAGAGAGAGAGAGAGACAGTGTCATTTGATTTGAGTTAGATAGATTAGGCAGAACAGTCAGTCAGTTAGCTGCACTTACAGTGTATTGTGTATATATATGCATCCCAGGTGTTGCATATATATATATACACTGTATTCAGTTTAGCTAGATCCGTTCCTGTTATTTTCTAGACTATTTACATTTAGTGCAGTGCGTCCTGCTCACAGTGTTCAGCTAGATCCGTTCCTGTTATCTTCTAGACTATTTACATTTAGTGCAGTGCGTCCTGCTCACAGTGTTCAGCTAGATCCGTTCCTGTTATCTTCTAGACTATTTACATTTAGTGCAGTGCGTCCTGCTCACAGTGTTCAGCTAGATCCGTTCCTGTTATCTTCTAGACTATTTACATTTAGTGCAGTGCGTCCTGCTCACAGTGTTCAGCTAGATCCGTTCCTGTTATCTTCTAGACTATTTACATTTAGTGCAGTGCGTCCTGCTCACAGTGTTCAGCTAGATCCGTTCCTGTTATCTTCTAGACTATTTACATTTAGTGCAGTGCGTCCTGCTCACAGTGTTCAGCTAGATCCGTTCCTGTTATCTTCTAGACTATTTACATTTAGTGCAGTGCGTCCTGCTCACAGTGTTCAGCTAGATCCGTTCCTGTTATCTTCTAGACTATTTACATTTAGTGCAGTGCGTCCTGCTCACAGTGTTCAGCTAGATCCGTTCCTGTTATCTTCCTACTGACAGGCAGGCTTGTCTGGTTACAGTATATAAAGCTACCTGAAGAAAATTACTGGTGTTCTATTTGATCCTATTAGTACCACGGTCAGGCAGCTAGACTATTTACATTTAGTACAGTGCGTCCTGCTCACAGTGTTCAGCTAGATCCGTTCCTGTTATCTTCCTACTGACAGGCAGGCTTGTCTGGTTACAGTATATAAAGCTACCTAAGGAAAATTACTGGTGTTCTATTTGATCCTATTAGTACCACGGTCAGGCAGCTAGACTATTTACATTTAGTACAGTGCGTCCTGCTCACAGTGTTCAGCTAGATCCGTTCCTGTTATCTTCCTACTGACAGGCAGGCTTGTCTGGTTACAATATATAAAGCTACCTGAAGAAAATTACTGGTGTTCTATCCCAGCTTAGTGCAGCTACAGGCCATTAGTATGTCTGGAAGGCCAAGAAGGAGAGGCAGACAGTCACAAGCCAATAAGAGAGGGCAAGCAGGCTCTGTGTCTAGTGCTGGTCGTGGAGACGGTGCATCCTCATCAGCACGTGGCCATGGGACACGCTTGGCCTTTTTTTCGGCAGCTGGCCGTGTTGAGCCGCAACATGCGGAAGACTTGGTCGAGTGGATGACCAAGCCGTCCTCATCCTCCTCATCCTCTCTCACCCATGCCCAGGGTGCTTTGTCTGGCAAAGCAGCGGCCTCTTCCCTCAGTTCAATGTCATCAGTGACTCCTTCCCTAGCTCCACCATGTCCTCCTGAGGAGTCCCTCGAACTGTTTGACCACAGTGTTGGGTACATGCTCCAGGAGGATGCCCAGCGTTTGGAAGGCTCTGATGATGATACTGAGCTCGATGAAGGCAGTAACATGAGCACGGACAGACGGGGTGCCCAAGAAGGACAGCAATCTGGCAGTCATGCTCCCCCTGCTGCAGCATACTGCCAGGTTTGCTCCAGTGATGAGGAGGGAGGGGATGATGAGGTCACTGACTCAACGTGGGTGCCTGATAGGAGAGAGGAGGAGGAGGAGGCGGCACATCACCAACGAGGCAGGATGCCCTCCAGGGGCCAGCCTAAGGGCAGCACATTGACTGCATCACACCCCAAAGCTCCACATGTGCAGGGCGCTGCAGTCTCTGCGCGTTATTCAAAAAGTTCTTTGGTGTGGGCCTTTTTTGAGACGAGTGCATCAGATCGCACCGCTGCTATTTGCAACATATGTCTCAAGCGTATCTCACGTGGCCAAAACATCTCCCGCTTGGGTACCACATGCTTGACCAGACATATGTTGACCTGCCATGCAGTTAGTTGGCAAGCGTATCTAAAAGACCCACACCAAAGAACAAAGAGGATCTCTCCTTGCTCCTCATCAGCTGAGCTTTCCAACCCCACTAGACCTCCAGTCCTCTCTGAGACCTGCAGTGAGAGGAATGAAGGTGTAGAATTAGGTGTGTCACAGCCAAGTACTTGTGGGCAATCTGCTTTTGGTACACCGACGTCAGATTGTACCAGGCAAATTTCCCTGCCCCAGCTGCTGCACCGCCGAAAGAAGTTTGCTCCCAGCCATCCCCATGCCCAGCGGTTGAATGCTAGCTTGGCAAAATTGCTAGCACTTCAACTGCTGCCTTTTCAGTTGGTAGACTCTGCCCCCTTCCCTGAGTTTGTGGAATGTGCGGTTCCTCAGTGGCAGGTACCCAAACGCCACTTTTTCTCACGGAAGGCGATTCCGGCTCTCTACCGGCATGTGGAAGGCAATGTCCATGCCTCGCTGGACAGGGCGGTCAGCGGTAAGGTGCATATTACCGCTGACTCATGGTCCAGCAGGCATGGACAGGGACGTTACCTAAGTTTCACGGCGCATTGGGTGACTCTGCTGGCAGCTGGGAAGGATGCAGGACAAGGTGCAGTAGTGTTGGAGGTTGTTCCGCCACCACGCCTCCAAAATGCTGATTGTGACACACCTCTCTCCTCCACCCCCTCCTCTTCTTCTTCCTCCATGGCCTCTTCCTCGGAACCAGCGGTGCTCCGTAGTCATTCAAGGGGCTACGCAAGTACGCAGGCCAAAAGATGCCATGCGGTGCTTGAGCTGGTGTGCTTGGGGGACAGGAGCCACACTGGGGCAGAGGTTCTGTCAGCTCTGCAGGGGCAGGTTCAGAGGTGGTTGACGCCACGCCAACTTAAGGCAGGAATGGTGGTTTGCGACAATGGCACCAACCTCCTCTCTGCCCTCCGACAGGGACAAATGACCCATGTGCCCTGTTTGGCTCACGTCCTTAACTTGGTGGTGCAGCGGTTCTTGGGCAGGTACCCGGGCTTACAGGATGTCCTGAGGCAGGCCAGGAAAGTCTGTGTGCATTTCCGCCGGTCATATAATGCCAGTGCTCGGCTGACGGACCTCCAAAAGGAGTTTAACCTGCCCAAGAACCGCCTAATTTGTGACATGCCCACCAGGTGGAACTCAACGTTGGCCATGCTGCAGCGGCTGCACACGCAGCAGAGGGCCGTCAATGAGTACCTGTGCGACTATGGCACCAGGACAGGGTCAGGGGAGCTTGGTTTTTTTTCCCCACGCCAGTGGGCCATGATCAGGGATGCATGCACTGTCCTATCACCATTCGAGGAGGCCACGAGGATGGTGAGCAGTGACAGTGCATGCATCAGTGACACTGTCCCCCTTGTCCACCTGTTGGAGCACACGCTGCGTGGAATAATGGACAGGGCACTTGAGGCAGAACAGAGGCAGGAAGAGGAGGACTTCCTTAGCTCTCAAGGCCCCCTTTATCCAGACAGTGTTCCTGCGTGCCCGCCGATCACACAGGAAGAGGAGGAGGAGGAGGAGGAGGAGGAAGATTGTGTCAGTATGGAGGTGGAGCCTGGCACTCAGCATCAGCAGCAGTCTTTAAGGGATCAGTCCCAAGAAACACATGGACTTGTACGTGGCTGGGAGGAGGTGGCTGCGGACGTTGTCGTCCTTAGTGACCCAGAGGACTCCGGACCGAATGCCTCAGCAAACCTACGCTGCATGGCCTCCCTGATCCTGCAAAGCCTGCGTAAGGATCCTCGTATTCGTGGTATCAAGGAGAAGGACCAATACTGGCTGGCAACCCTCCTTGATCCACGTTACAAGGGTAAGGTTGCGGACCTTATCTTGCCATCGCAGAGGGAGCAGAGGATGAAACATCTTCGGGAGGCCTTGCAGAAAGGTCTGTGCAATGCGTTCCCAGAGACTGGGAGGTTACAAACTCCTGTTTCTGGACAACGTGTTGCTGAGGCTTCGGTCAGTCAAAGAAGGAGCGGTGGAGAAGGTGGCCGTCTGACCGATGCGTTCAGACAATTTTTTGGTCCGCAGCCCCAAGGTATGATCGGTTCCAGCAACCATCGCCAGCGTCTGTTTTACATGGTGCAGGAATACCTAGGGGCAAGATCAGACTTGGACACCTTTCCCACCGAAAATCCTCTGGGTTACTGGGTCTTGAGGATGGATCACTGGCCAGAGCTTGCACAGTATGCAATTGAGCTACTGGCCTGTCCTGCATCCAGCGTTCTTTTGGAACGCACATTCAGTGCTGCTGGAGGCATGGTAACCGATCACAGGGTGCGTCTGTCCACCGACTCGGTCGATCGGCTGACCTTCATAAAAATGAATCAGTCTTGGATCACCACCAGCTACCAAGCACCTGATGCTGATGTAACCGAATAACTTTTTTTGAAATCTCAGATCCCTTCAAAGACTGCCTATGCTGATGCTGAGTGACTATCCCTGAGTAATTATCCTCTTCCTCCTCAATCATCACGCTGATAGCTTGTAAGAACATTTTTGGTTCTGGGCGCCACCACCAGTGCCTAAGGCACAATTTTTCAGCCCCTGTTTAACAGGGGCGTGTAATTACAATTTTTGATGTAATACTTTGCAGCAGGGCTCGTTCCTGCATTCCAACTAGAGTGTCTGTGAGGGGTTGCAGTGTTGTGGCACCAGCACCAGTGCCTAAGGCCCAATTTTTCTGCCCCTGTCTAACAGGGGCGTGTAATTACAATTTTTGATGCAATACTTTGCAGCAGGGCTCGTTCCTGCATTCCAACTAGAGTGTCTGTGAGGGGTTGCAGTGTTGTGGCACCAGCACCAGTGCCTAAGGCCCAATTTTTCTGCCCCTGTCTAACAGGGGCGTGTAATTACAATTTTTGATGCAATACTTTGCAGCAGGGCTCGTTCCTGCGTTCCAACTAGAGTGTCTGTGAGGGGTTGCAGTGTTGTGGCACCAGCACCAGAGCCTAAGGCCTAATTTTTCAGCTCCTGTTCAACAGGGGCATGTAATTACAATTCTTGATCTAATATTTCACAGCAGGGCCCTGTGAGGGCTTACAGTGTTGTGGCCACAGCAACACCTAAGGCCCAAATTTCTGCTGAGTATATAGGGCAGGACCCTACTTTCAAACATCTAACTTACAAACGACTCCTACTTGCAAACGGAAGGAGACAACAGGAAGTGAGATGAAATCTACCCCTAGGAAGGGAAATTCTCTCCTGTAAGAGTTAATATGGGAAAACAATTTCTCCTTTCCACTGATGCTTTCCAATCCTTGTTCCACAAAAAAACCCAAATTTTTAAAAAACATTTTTCATTGGGACAAAAAGTGAGGTGAAATCTTCTGAAGAGGAGGAAAGACAGCAAAACAAATGTCACAGGGGTGATAACCCTTCCCTATGTTTTCCAAAAAGCTTAAAAAAGATTTTTTGGCTGGAGCTAAACACGTTAAAAATGTACCCGTTCAAAATTACAAAGAGATTCTACTTAACAACAAACCTACAGTCCCTGTCTTGTTTGCACCGCCTGTATACTGCTGTTCAGAGTATATAGGGCCTTTCCTTATTTTAATTTGGGTGCGGGGTTCCCCTTAATATCCATACAAGACCCAAAGGGCCTGGTAATGGACTGGGGGGTACCCATGCCGTTTGTCTCACTGATTTTCATCCATATTGCCATGACCCGACATGACATTAAACCCGCAAGCAGTTTTAAATGAGATTTTTTCCTTTAAAAATGACATTTGGTGCAGGGACTGTTCTAAACACGGGAAACACGCGTCACTTTACAGGCATACTATAGACACCCCCCAGGTACGATATTTAAAGGAATATTTCACTTTTTTTTTTTTACTTTAAGCATCATTAAAATCACTGCTCCCGAAAAAACGGCCGTTTTTAAAAGTTTTTTTTGCATTGATACATGTCCCCTGGGGTAGGACCCGGGTCCCCAAACCCTTTTTAGGACAATACCATGCAAATTAGCCTTTAAAATGAGCACTTTTGATTTCGAACGTTCGAGTCCCATAGACGTCAATGGGGTTCTAACGTTCGTGCGAACTTTCGGTCCGTTCGCAGGTTCTGGTGCGAACCGAACCGGGGGGTGTTTGGCTCATCCCTACTCACAACCGTCCCGAGATTTCAACTATGTCTCGGGGTCCCGCGGATCTCGGCTGGAGTCCTGGAGCACAGTACCGGAACAATTTGCGGTAGTGAAGCTCAGTTGAGGCATCCTTAATGGGTGCAATGTGTGCTCTCATACACTGCACTTTTATCAACACTGTATGCCTGCGCTCTGCTTCTCTCCCACCTCCACCGCTATTTGTTGCTAGGACCGCCCGGCATCCTAGGAACCAATGACACACATTGGAGGCATGCACAGCAGGAGGAAACCACCACTGTGCAGCTCTGCTATGCCTCCCAACTCTACCCCCATCTTCAGCTCCCACTTCCTGTCCCACTGTGTCCAGTTAAGTAGAACCCGTGACTCTCATCCATGAAGATTAAAGGGCTCTGGGATGTGTGGCACTTTGGGGAAAAACTGGACTTCCAGTTTTTTCCAGAATTGGTATATCCTGGTATGGGTTCTGAAACCTGGAGGCTTTGTTAATGGGTTGAAAACTTGACTTCAAGAAAACCCAATCATGTGCCAGGAAAATAGAAAAAACAGCTTTGTTGCTTGCATGATTTGATGATAGATGTCAGCAGTAGGGATGAGCCGAACACCCCCCGGTTCGGTTCACACCAGAACCTGCGAACGGACTGAAAGTTCGCACAAACTTTAGAACCCCATTAAAGTCTATGGGATTTGAACGGTCGAAATTTAAAAGTGCTAATTTTAAAGGCTAATATGCAAGTTATTGTCCTAAAAAGGGTTTGGGGACCCGGGTCCTGCCCCAGGGGACATGTATCAATGCAAAAAAAAGTTTTAAAAACGGATGTTTTTTCGGGAGCAGTGATTTTAATGATGCTTAAAGTGAAAAAAAAGTGAAACATTCCTTTAAATATTGTACCTGGAGGGTGTCTATAGTATGCCTGTAAAGTGGCACGTGTTTCCCGTGCTTAGAACAGTCCCTGCACAAAATGACATTTGTAAAGGAATAAAAGTCATTTAAAACTGCAATATGGATGAAAATCTGTGAGACAAATGGCATGGGTACCCCCCCCCCAGTTCATTACCAGGCCCTTTGGGTCTTGTATGGATATTAAGGGGAACCCCGCACCCAAATTAAGAAAAGAAAAGGCGTGGGGCCCCCAGGCCCTATATACTCTGAAAAGCAGTATACAGGCTTAAGGTTTTTGGAAAACATAGGGAAGGGTTATCACCCCTGTACCATTTGTTTTGCTGTCTGTGCTCCTCTTCAGAAGATTTCACCTTCCTTTCTGTCCCAATGACAAATGTTTTTTGACAATTTGGGGTTTTTAGTGAAACAAGGTTTGTTGATAAAGCATCAGTGAAGAGGAGACGCGTTTTTCCCATATTAACTCTTACAGGAGAGAATTTCCCTTCCTGGGGTAGATTTCATCTCACTTCCTGTTGCCTTCCGTTTGCAAGTAGGAGTCGTTTGTAAGTTGGATATTTGAAAGTAGGGGCCTTCCCTATATACTCTGCAGAAATTGGGACCTTAGGTGTTGGTGTTGCCACAACACTGTAAGTCCTCACAGTTACTCTTGGTGGGCGCTGGAACGGGCCCTGCTGTGAAATATTATATCAAGAATTCTAATTACATGCACCTGTTGAACAGAGGCTGAAAAATTGGGCCTTAGGCACTGGTGCCACAACACTGCAACCCCTCACAGATGCTATAGTTGGAGCGCAGGAATGAGCCCTGCTGCAAAGTATTGCATCAAAAATTGTAATTAAATGCCCCTCTTAAACAGGGGCAGAAAAATTGGGCCTTAGCCACTGCTGCCACAACACTGCAACCCCTCACAGATGCTATAGTTGGAGCGCAGGAATGAGCCCTGCTGCAAAGTATTGCATCAAAAATTGTAATTACACGCCCCTGTTAAACAGGGGCTGAAAAATTGGGCCTTGGGCACTGGTGCTGGTGCCAAAACACTGCAACCCCTCACAGATACTCTAGTTGGAGCGCAGGAATGAGCCCTGCTGCAAAGTATTGCATCAAAAATTGTAATTAAATGCCCCTGTTAAACAGGGGCAGAAAAATTGGGCATTAGCCACTGCTGCCACAACACTGCAACCCCTCACAGATGCTATAGTTGGAGCGCAGGAATGAGTCCTGCTGCAAAGTATTGCAGCAAAAATTGTAATTCTACGCCCCTGTTAAACAGGGGCTGAAAAATTGGGCCTTGGGCACTTGTGCTGGTGCCCAGAACCAAAAATGTTCTTACAAGCTATCAGCTTGAAAATTGAGGAGGAAGAGGATTGTCACTCAGCATAACAGGATAGTCACTCAGCATCAGCATAGGCAGTCTTGAAGGGATGTCACTTTAAAAAAAAATCAATCGTTTACATCAGCATCAGGTTCTTGGTAGCTGGTGATCCAAGACTGATTCATTTTTATGAAGGTCAGCTGATCGACCGATTCGGTGAACAGGTGTACCCTGTGATCGGTTACAAAGCCTCCAGCAGCACTGAATGTGCGTTCCGAAAGAACGCTGGATGCAGGACAGGCCAGTAGCTCAGTTGCATACTGTACAAGCTCTAGCCAGTGATCCCTCCTCAAGACCCAGTAACCCGGAGGATTTAGTGGGAAAGGTGTCCAAGTCTGATCTTGCCCCTAGGTAATCCTGCACCATGTGAATCAGACGCTGGCGATGGTTGCTGGAACTGATCAGACCTTGGGGCTGCGGACTAAAAAATTGTCTGAACGCATCGGTCAGATGCCCACCTTCTCCACCTCTCCTTCTGTGACTGCCCAAAGCCTCAGCAACACGTTGTCCAGGAGCAGGAAATTGTAACCTTCCAGGCTCTGGAAACGCGTTGCACAAACCTTTCTGCAAGGCCTCCCGAAGATTTTTCTTCCTCTGCTCCCTCTGCGACGGCAAGATAAGGTCTGCAACCTTACCCATGTAACGTGGATCAAGGAGGGTTTCCAGCCAGTAATCATCCCTCCCCTTGATACCACGAACACAAGGATCCCTCTGCAGGTTTTGCAGGATCAGGAAGGCCATGCAGCATAGGTTTGCTGAGGCATTCGGTCCAGAGTCCTCTGAGTCACTAAAGACGACATGATCCGCAGCCACCTCCTCCCAGCCACGTACAAGTCTATGGGTTTCTTCGGACTGTAAACGATCCCTTGAAGACTGCTGCTGATGCTGAGCAAAACAGGGCACATGGGTCAGTTGTCCCTGTCAGAGGGCAGAGAGGAGGTTGGTGCCATTGTCGCAAACCACCATACCTGGCTTAAGCTGGCGTGGCGTCAACCACCTCTGAACCTGCCCCTGCAGAGCTGACAGAATCTCTGCCCCAGTGTGGCTCCTGTCCCCCAAGCACCCCAGCTCAAGCACCGCATTGGTATCTTTTGGCCTGCGTGCTTGCGTAGCCCCTTGAACGCCTACGTAGCACCGCTGGTTCAGAGGACAAATCAGCACAGGAAGAGGCCATGGAGGAAGAAGAAGAGGAGGGGGTGGAGGAGAGAGGTTTGGCAGAATCACCACTAGTAGAATTTTGAAGGCGTGGTGGCGGAACAACCTCCAACACTACTGCACCCTGTCCTGCACACTTCCCAGCTGCCAGAAGCATCACCCAGTGAGCGGTGAAAGATAGGTAACGTCCCTGTCCATGCCTGCTGGACCATGAGTCAGTGGTAATATGCAACTTACCGCTGACCGCCCTGTCCAGCGAGGCCAAGACATTGCCTTCCACATGCTGGTAGAGATCCGGAATCGCCTTCCATGAGAAAAAGTGGCGTTTGGGAACCTGCCACTGAGGAACCGCACATTCCACAGACTCATGGAAGGGGGCAGGATCTACCAACTGAAAAGGCAGCAGTTGAAGTGCTAGCAATTTAGCTAAGCTAGCATTCAACGGCTGGGCATGTGGATGGCTGGGAGCAAACTTCTTTCGGCAGTGCAGCAGCTGGGGCAGGGAAATTTGCCTGGTACAATCTGACATTGGTGTACGGATAGCAGATTGCCCGCAAGTACTTGGCTGTGACACACCTAATTCTACACCTTCATTCCTCTCAGTGCAGGTTTCAGAGAGGACTGAAGGTACAGTGGGGTTGGAGATCCCAGCTGATGAGGAGCAAGGAGAGGTCCGCCTGGTTCTTTGGTATGGGTCTTTTAGGTACGCTTGCCAACGAACTGCATTTCAGGTCGACATATGTCTGGTCAAGCATGTGGTGCCCAAGCAGGTGATGGTTTGGCCACGCGAGATACGCTTGAGACATATGTTGCAAAAAGCAGCGGTGGGATCTGATGCACTCGTCTCAAAAAAGGCCCACACCAAAGAACTTTTGGAATAACACGCAGAGACAGCAGCGCCCTGCACATGCGGAGCTCTGCGGTGTGATGCAGTCGGTGTGCTGCCCTTAAGCTGGCCCCTGAAGGGCATCCTGCCTCATTGGAGATGTGCCCCCTCCTCCTCCTCTTCTCTCCTATCAGGCACCCACGTGGAGTCAGTGACCTCATCATCCCCTCCCTCCTCATCACTGGAGCAAATCTGGCAGTATGCTGCATCTGGGGGAACATGACTGCCAGATTGTTGTCCTTCTTGGGCACCCCCTCTCTCTGGGCTCACGTTACTGCCTTCCTCTAGCTGGGTACCATCATCGGAGCCTTCAAAACGCTGGGCATCCTCCTGGAGCATGTACTCAACACTGTGGTCAAACAGTTCGGGGGACTCCTCAGGAGGACATGGTGGGGCTAGGGAAGGAGTGACTGATGCCATTGAGCCGGGGGAAGAGGCCACGTTGGCAGCTGCTTTGCCAGACAAAGTACCCTGAGCCTGGGTGAGAGAGGATGAGGACGGCTTGGTCAGCCACTCTACCAAGTCTTCCGCATGTTGCGGCTCAACGTGGCCAGCTTATGAAAAAAAGGACAAGCATGTCCCATGGCCACGTGCTGATGAGGATGCACCGTCTCCACGACCAGCACTGTTGCCTCTAGACACAGAGCCTGCTTGCCCTCTTTTATTGGCTTGTGACTGCCTGCCTCTCCTTGTTGGCCTTCCATACTAATGGCCTGCAGTGAGATGTAGCTGCACAAAGCTGGGATATATATATATATATATATATATATATATATATAAATATATATATATATATATATATATATATATATATATATATATATATATATATATATTTATTGATACTGCAGCTAGCAGAATCAACTGCCTGCCTGTAGTATTATTAGTATGAGAACACCAGCAATTGTCTTCAGGTAGCTTTAGGTGCACACTGTGCAGAGGACACAGTACACTAACTGTAAATACTGCAGCTGCCTGCCTGTGGTATTAATAGGATCAGAACAACAGCAATTGTCTTCAGGTAGCTTCAGGTGCACACTGTGCAGAGGAATCACTACACTAACTGTAAATACTGCAGCTGCCTGCCTGTGGTACTAATAGGATCAGAAGAACACCACCAATTTCCTTCAGGTAGCTTTAGGTGCACACTGTGCAGAGGACACAGTACACTTACTGTAAATACTGCAGCTGCCTGCCTGTGGTATTAATAGGATCAGAACAACGGTAATTGTCTTGAGGTAGCTTTAGGTGCACACTGTGCAGAGGACGCACTACACTAACTGTAAATACTGCAGCTGCCTGCCTGTGGTATTAATAGGATCAGAACAATAGCAATTGTCTTCAGGTAGCTTTAGGTGCACATTGTGCAGAGGACACAGTACACTTACTGTAAATACTGCAGCTGCCTGTCTGTGGTATTAATAGGATCAGAACAACAGCAATTGTCTTCAGGTAGCTTTAGGTGGACACTGTGCAGAGGACGCACTACTCTAACTGTAAATACTGCAGCTGCCTGCCTGTGGTATTAATAGGATCAGAACAATAGCAATTGCCTTCAAGTAGCTTTAGGTGCACACTGTGCAGAGGACACAGTACACTAACTGTAAATACTGCAGCTGCCTGCCTGTGGTATTAATAGGATCAGAACAACAGCAATTGTCTTCAGGTAGCTTTTGGTGCACACTGTGCAGAAGAGGACACAGTACACTAACTGTAAATACTGCAGCTGCCTGCCTGTGGTATTAATAGGATCAAAACAACAGCAATTGTCTTCAGGTAGCTTCAGGTGCACACTGTGCAGAGGACGCACTACACTAACTGTAAATACTGCAGCTGCCTGCCTGAGGTACTAATAGGATCAGAAGAACACCACCAATTTTCTTCAGGTAGCTTTAGGTGCACACTGTGCAGAGGACACAGTACACTAACTGTAAATACTATATATACTTAGCCAGCACGAATGCGCGCCACTGGTGGCTTGCTCACTCTGTGTTTCGGACTCGATGGCCGCCGGCACCCACCACTCCTTCGGTACACAGGCAGAATGCCAGTCTGCCTATGTAAACGGCAGATCGCCGTTCTGTCAACAGGGAAGGCATGGATCCTATGTTTCTGCAAAGCAGGAACACGGATACATGTCTTCCCCTAGTGAAAACATTTTCCAAAGTACACAAAAACACTGGCTTGGCACACAGTCAACCCTTTGATTGCCCCTGATGTTAACCACTTCCCAGCCAGTGTCATTAGTATCACTGTATTAGTGTCACTGGCCCCCAAAAAGTGTCTAAAGTGTCAGCTAGTGTCAGAATGTCTGCCACAATATTGCAGTCCCCCTATAAGTCTCTGATTGCTGCCATTGCTAGTAAAAAAAAATAATAAAATAAAAAAATCCCATAGTTTGTAGACGCTATAACTTTTGCGGAAACCAATCACTATACGCTTATTGGGATTTTTTTTACCAAAAATATGTAGCAGAATACATATTGGCCTAAATTGATTAAGAAATTAGATTTTTTACATTTTTTTATTGGATATGTTTTATAGCAGAAAGTAAAAAAATATAGTTTTTTTTCAAAATTGTCAGTCTTTCTTTATAGCGCAAAAAATAAAAATAAAGAGGTGATCAAATACCACCAAAAGAAAGCTCTATTTGTGAGAAAAAAAAGGACATCAATTTTATTTGGGTAAATCATCGCACAACCGCGCAATTGTCAGTTAAAATAACGCAGTGCCGTTTCACAAAAAATGGCCTGGTCATGATGGGGGGTAAATCTTTACCAATTTGAAGTGGTTAAGGATTAAATTTTTTCTTCTTTCTATAACAAACAAAAAAAAAAAAAATCACAGCAGAAATAAAATTCAAACGATTAAAATGTAAAAGGCTTCTGCCAAAAGAAATAACATTTTTTTTTCTGAGTTTCTTTGTTATTTTACTTGTCATCCAAAATTTATTAAAGTTCTTAATCTCCCAGACCCAGCCATACAGCCATATGCTACCACACAGCAAACATCATCAATCCATCGCACCTTCTAAAAGCTCCCTGAACTTATATTATCTGATTTAACTCACTGCAGACCAAGCGTCTGTCACATTAATCATATAACAACTTATGGAATCTTTCCATGAAAAACCTTATTTAACACAATACTAAACACTGATTGCTAATAAACTCTGTGACATTGGAATCAGTACCAGAAGGGGAATGGCCTTTTAACTTGCCCAGGTTTGCATATATATAACTGCTTGTCTGTTTCACTGCTGGGATACTGCAATTTTTTTGGCAATGAATGGAGCTTTGTAAGATTCAACTGTGCGGTCATTCAAATCCAATCTGTTAGTCTTTTTAGACCATGTATAAAAAATATCAGTCTTGAAGTACACAAGGACAAATCAGTTAGGCTATCAGCTGGTGATTCGGCCAATGAATGCTTTTATTTGCAAGGTCTTTAAGTAGCAAAATCATGTTTTGCTCAGCTGGCTTGGCATTGCCCATGTCCTGTTTGTATAGCCTTTTTAGTCTGAAACTGCAGCAGTTAATCAATGTACAAGGAAATGATAAAGCAGCAAAATTACAGCTAGAAAAAGTAGACGGGAGAATTAAAACTCAACTCCGGCTAAAACTTTTTTAAATTTGCTTTGGATACAGATGTGAAGGGTTAAAAACCTTTGTCAGGGCTTTACTGCCCTGTCTCTAATATCTCTGGGCCAATCAAGGATGGAAAAAAAAAATCTGGGGGTCTTAGTAAATCACACATAAAATCAGCAATAGCATGCAATGGCAAGCTGCAGCAAGTAAGGTTAGCATGCATCTTCTGCAAGAGAGCGGTGGGAGGCCTAGAAGTCACTAACTTTAAATCCTATTGTGTCGCTGTACAAATTGCTCCTCTTGTCTCTCTCCACGCCTCCTCCGAGATGGCGATCACGCACCATTTCTGGTCTACAACCTCCTTTGGCCCCTGTCCCAGTATAGACCCACTCTTTCCGACCAGACTCTGCTACATTCGATGTGTTTATGGGATTCCCTGAAAATCTTTACTCACTTGATCTTTCTTCATTTGCCTCTGTTAGGCATCTTAGACACTCCCTAATTCCCACCTGCCTATGATAAACCGGTGGCATTCCACTGGTGGCAGGAACGGGGGACCAAATTTGTGTATGAGCTCCTGGCGCTGAGCGGTATTAAATCTTTCAAACATTTAGGAGAGCATTGACAAGCCTGAGCTACCAAGGTTTTCCAAATGACAGTTACAGTGCGGCTGGGTAGTTCTGGGAGGCCGTCATATGACGGGCGCCCGTGCTTGCGCTTCTCGCGTGCCCCCTGTGAGCGTACAGCCTGAAGCGTCTGTGATAGCTGGGTCCTCAGGACCCAGCACATCAAGGATCGGGGTAAAGGGCCAATCACAGTGATCCTTTACCACGTGATCGCTCAGTCCAATGATGGAGCTTCGTCCAACGATAGCCGGTTCAGCTTGCACTTCTGCAGGGTTTCTCTCTCCTCACACACTGTATCGTTGTAAGGAGAGGAGAGAGAAACACTGCAGCAGCGTAAGCTGGCACAATCCTCAGTTCCCATACAGTGCCCCTAAAGTGCCAACAATGTTCATCAGTGCCACATCAGTGCCCCTACAGTGCCAACAGTGCTCATTCGTGCCACATCAGTGCCAACAGTGCTCATCAGTTCCCTTATAGTGTCATCAGTGCCCTACAGTGCCATCAGTGCCCTTACAATGCCATCAGTGCTCATCAGTGCCAACAGTGCTCATCAGTGCCCCTACAGTGCAGTGCCATCATTGCCACTACAGTGCTCATCAGTGCCACTACAGTGCTATTCAGTCCCACTACAGTGCCCATCAGTCCCGCTACAGCGCCCTACAGTGCTCATCAGTGCCACTACTGTGCTCATCGGTGCCCTATGGTGCCACTACAGTGCTCATCAGTACCACTACACTGCTCATCAGTGCCACTAAGTTAGAAAATCGATACATCTACAACAGGGATCATCTCTTTTTTCAGGCAGGTGGAGCCTGCTTGCATCCCCACTGATCCGAGGCTTCTAATAGGGTAAAGAGCCTCCTAATAAAAACAGATATACTGTAGTGACTGAGAATTCCTGACTGTAAAGACAGGAGGACGGAGGTGCACCAGCAGGAGCTAGTGAGGCCTCTGAGTAGGATAGTGGCTCAGACTTGGGGCAGGGGTCAGGACCATCAAATTAGGATTATTGGAAGAGATCCTGAAGACCCCCCAGAGTGGTTCTGCCCACCACACAAGACTAAAATGGCACATGCCTGTGCGATAAGCCCCCGTGAAGGACACTAGCACTTGCTGGGTGTGGGAGGGGTTATACTGGGACTGTCCTTACAGCTTTTGTTTGCCAGTATCCTATTACTTGAAGATAGCTGGATACCCCAATCACCCAAGACTAAGATCATGTGTTCTGTAACAATTAATGATGTGATTAATACCATTGTGTTTTCTTTGATTGTGTCTCCACAGAAACAAGATTCTTTTGGAACATCATTGACACTTGATCACTGATCAAGGTAAACTTAACAGATCTCCTTCACAGCAAAACAATGAGTTATGATGTCTTAGTTGTTGTCATTCATGCTATGCAACTCTTTGTCATTGGTTCATATTCTAACAAGGACACCAATTGAATGGAGTTTTCTTTGGGGTTGATTTACTCAAACTGGAGAGTGATAAATCTGGTGCAGATCTGCATAGAAACCAATCAGCTTCCATTTTCTTTTGTCAAAACTTAATTGAACAAGCTGAAGTTAGAAGCTGATTGGCATCCATACACAGCTGTACCAGATTTTTCACTCTCCAGTTTTAGTAAATCAACTTCTTTGTGTTCACATAGAATTCTTCTCACAATCCAAAAGAAAACAGCTAGATTTGGTGAGCGTCACTGGAATATTAGAGTCAGTGGCGGCTGGTGGTATATTTTTTTTTGGGGTGGGCTGCAAACAATCCACCCGCCAACCCCCCCTGTCAGATCACCCGCGCCAACCTCCCCCCGGTCAGTCACAAGCCCCGTACTTACCCCATTTAGGTCGCGGGCAGCTCTTCCTCTGGGCGGCGGGCAGCAGCTTCACCCTGCGTCTCCTCCTCCCCTGCTTCACAGCTAATAGAATCGCATCTCCTCTCGGCCAATCAGGTTTCAGGACCGGATTCCTGATTGGCCGGGAGGAGAATCAGGAAGACAATAGAAAGTATTAATGTGCTATTGTCCCACAACTAGGTGGGCTCAGGGCGCAGTGCTCTCTGCCCCCCGAGCCCACCCTTTTTTGAAGCCAATTAGGGCCTCAGGCTCTAAATATGTGCTTCTAAAAAAAAACCAAAAAGACAAATCCATTGGAATCCATGCGTCTGGCGCCCTGCATTTAGATTAGGGGCTGGACGCATGGATTAGAGGGGTGGCGCCCTTGCGCCCCATATGGACAGGCTGTCACTGATTTGAGTGTAAACTTCTCTGGATACTTTTTTGAATGATACTTTGAACCCAAAAAATTTCGGTGTTATAGAAATGCTGCAAAACTAATTAGATGTGGGTTAAAAAGTAAGGTATATATGTTGTATGTAAGTAAAGAAGTCCTAAAGCATGATTTCTTCACTTCGTAGACAACATAAATATACAGTATATTGCAAAGAACATTTTTATTCTTTGAAATGCGTGGCTTTTGGTAATACTTCTGAATTTGTTTGACTACTCTGAACTCTGCACTTGCCATTATCTATTTGTACCTAGCTAACATTTACTGTACAATAGTCTTTTTGCTACTTGTCCTTGTAGCTAAGATTGAATTAAAAGGATCCCAGTCTGATTGTCACTCTCCAGTTGATAATTGTTGCTGGTTCAGTATAATAAAGTGATGAAGAATGGGGCAACAGTGTTGTAAGTACTCTTATTCTGAAATGTTCACATTTAAAAAAATCCTTTTAAAAGGCAGTTTATTCTGTGTATCGTGCACCCAAAATGTAGTTTGCAGAACCTTTTATTCCAATTCAAACAATGAAGCATTTTAGAGAAAAGAGGTTCTATACAAAACACTGTACTTTCTTGTGTATCCATGTGTATATGTTCCAGCTTCCTCATATGATGAAGAAGGACACATTTCCTCATACTGGCATACTGATGGGACACTATTCCTGCCGCTATTCTCCCTACTCATACCAATGCTGGGGCACTATTCCTCCTACTCATACCAATGATGGGGCACTATTCCTCCTACTCATACCAATGCTGGGGCACTATTCCTCCTACTCATACCAATGCTGGGGCACTATTCCTCCTACTCATACCAATGATGGGGCACTATTCCTCCTACTCATACCAATGCTGGGGCACTATTCCTCCTACTCATACCAATGATGGGGCACTATTCCTCCTACTCATACCAATGCTGGGGCACTATTCCTCCTACTCATACCAATGATGGGGCACTATTCCTCCTACTCATACCAATGCTGGGGCACTATTCCTCCTACTCATACCAATGCTGGGGCACTATTCCTCCTACTCATACCAATGATGGGGCACTATTCCTCCTACTCATACCAATGCTGGGGCACTATTCCTCCTACTCATACCAATGCTGGGGCACTATTCCTCCTACTCATACCAATGATGGGGCACTATTCCACCTACTCATACCAATGCTGGGGCACTATTCCTCCTACTCATACCAATGCTGGGGCACTATTCTTCCTACTCATACCAATGCTGGGGCACTATTCCTCCTATTCATACCAATGATGGGCACTATTCCTCCTACTCATACCAATGCTAGGGCACTATTCCTCCTATTCATACAAATGATGGGGCACTATTCCTCCTACTAATACCAATGATGGGGCACTATTCCTCCCATTCATACCAATGATGGGGCACTATTCCTCCTACTCTTACCAATGATGGGGCATTTTCTGATCCCACTGGCCACAGTCTGACCCCCTAAAGGCTGAAGGACAGTAAACTTGGCTTTTGTTTAGAAAGATTGGAGACTCCTGTCCTAGTGCATGTAAGAAAGACCCTTAAAGTCTTATTTTAGTAAAAATAAAGAGAATAACAAAAAAATAAGGAGCATAACTTACCATGAGTTTGACAAGTCCCTTATGCATCCGCCTCCTAGTTAAGGTGAGATTTTCCTCCTCTGATGCCCCCACCCTCACTTCTGCCTCAGCAATCTTCTGGTGAAGTGGGGGTTAATGGAACAGAGGGAGCAGTGACAGGCAGTCATCCAGCGTGTCCAAATACGCCCTTCCTTTCCGCCTACCTCCTCCAATCATGGAAGCCGTACTACAGCGTCTATGAATAAAGCATGATCTATGAATGGAGGAGGCAGACCTTTCCATCATCTGCCCGTACTCCATTCATAGAGCTCTACTAACAGGCCAGTAACATTTACTAGTAATACATAAGCTACTGTAATCACTTGCAGACCTTGAGAATACAAGGTGTACACCCCAAAAACTTTAAAGTGTGCCTTCACTCTAAAGTAAATGTCATGTTGCCCTGCCTCCTTCCCCCATCCCTCTTTCATAATTGGATATCAATATCTTTTTTAATGTATGCAAAGCAGCACTTGGCAAGAATGAAATTTTTGTCCCCCCACCCCTCTGCATGCGCTGATGTACCACAGGGCTTGAGTGAGCCTGGCAACACATCTTTTCACATAAGGGTTTCTCCGAACATCTGTGCACATGGGGGTTTCCCTGCGCATGCTCAAGGTCTGCAAGTGATTACAGACTCTCTCTCTGCATAGCCCGCAGCACAGCCGTGCTCTCCTGACTGTCCAAGACGCTGCTGTCAGATCCAGGCCATGGTCCCAAGAGAGTGACTTCTCCCCAATACAGGCTATTTATCACTTCTTCCAGCATTCTGTTCTCTTCCTCCAGCCGGCTGGAACTTGTGATCCACAATGATCCCGGTGTAGATTTGAGCTCTTTGGACTATATGTCCCAAGATCCTCCACTCTTCTGTAAGTTTTCACTCTTTCACTCACTCTGCATTCAGGATGTGACGAGGCAGATCCCAGGCTGAGCACTAGAGGGAACAGCCTCACTGTGGCAGATGCTGTAGAGTGTCCTCTGATAACACAGGAAATTTAGCCAGCTCCTGCCTAGACAAAATTGCACATACAGATATTCTGGAGCAGTGGTCATCAACTCTGTCCTCAGGGCCCACTAACAGGCCAGGTTTTATGTATTACTTTGGGGAGATGCAGACTAGAATAGTACAATCACTGAGCAGCAAATGATATCACTTGTGATGTATTTCAGTTATCTTGCAAACCTGGCCTGTTAGTGGGCCCTGAGGACAGGGTTGATGACCACTGCTCTAGAGCTCAAGCTCACTAAGACCAAAGTCCAAAAAGTTCAACACAATATTGAATAGGATGACTGGATGAGAGGCAGTTAAATTCTGTAGCTCCTAGAGAAACAGATCTGGGGATGATCTAATCCATGCACATGAAAGAAAGCAGGATTGCCAGGGCGTAAGAATCAGTAAAAGGTATTCATATTTATTATATAAAAAATATCACACTTACAATAAACTGTGTGCAGCTCAGAGTGCAGAAGGGAATCTCGCAGGTACAGCCAGGAGAAGCCAAGACCGCTGGATAAGAAAGCTTGCATGTGAGCGCTGGACCTGCCAAACAGTCTAACAATTAGTGACTTCTACAGCCATCCCCTGTGCAACTCAGTGATAGCAACCAAACATCAGAGGAATGAGCGGGTAGCTACGCGTTTCAGGGGCAAACCTTTTACTAACACTTATCTACCCCCTTCAAAAAATAAATACATTATATATATATATATATATATATATATATATATATATATATATGTTTTTTTTTCTTATTGCAGCTTATCAGTTCTTAGATGTGGTAGATACATATCTTTTTTTTTGTTCAGCCTTTTCCTCTTTATTTTTACCAGGTCAACCTGCAAATAACATACTTCCTGTTCCTTTATTTCTATACACATTTCTTGTATCTATAATGGCACTCAATATTGGCCCCCCGATTGAAAAACGAGCCCACCAATCTATTCTTGGTCACCATAAGGACGTTTTTGTTATTCGTTCAGCTCACCAGAAGTGACAAAGACACTGCATTTCTATGAAGAACAAGTATTTTCTGTGCTTCCTGAAAATGCTGTTAGTCTAAAAAATGAAAACGAATACAACCAATATATCTAAGGACTGGTAAGCTGCAATATATTGCATTTTTGGAGGGTTTAGATACACTTTAACCTTAATCGGGCCCACTGAATTTATTTCTATTAATCGCCCTACAGCTATGTATTTTTTATCTTATTTTTAAACCATTCATTTTTGTAACATCACATTTAAAAAAAATACTCAGCACTTTTAAAAACCTTTTTAACCTGACAAAATAACTATTCAATTGTTAGCACCAGATAACATTTTTTAGTGTCATTATAAACAGGAAAAATCATAGAATAGAATTTGCAGTAGCAGTTGCTGTTTTAAAACGAATACTAATCAAACTAGAAAAAGGCTTATTTGCTCATTTTGATACGTGATATGTCTTTAGTTTTGCAAGACATTATTGACAAAATAAAGCCAGGATTACCCTGAAAATAAAAAAAAAAGACTACTTGCAATACTCTGGGGTCATAAGTAATGATACATTTATTGCTGAATCAATAGACCCAATAGATAAAGAGCCTCTGTCTTCAGACCATTCATTTTAGCAAAACAAATCCCATAACATTATATGTGAAATGTAATTTAATTTATGCATGTTATTTACTTGTAAAAGCCCCCCTAAAGTTTTTATAGACCTCCGACAATTTACACAAGCTCATTTACATATATTATACATTCACATCAGTCCCTGCCCTCAAGGAGCTTACAGTCTAAGTTCCCTGCCTCACACCTTCATATGTTAAGACAAACTTGGACAGCAGATAATTAAAGTAGAATTATTGTCAAAACTTTATTTTTATTTTGGATAGAGCAAGGGAGGGTTATAACCCTGTTAGAATTTTTTTTGCCATCTGTGTCCCATTGCAGAGATTTCACTTCCTTTCCCATAGCCAAACAGGAAGTGAGTGGAAATCATTGCAAATTAAGGGAATTCCTTGGGGACCCCCAGGTCACCAGAGGTAGTGTCCCGAAAGGAGGATTTCCCCTCTATTACTTTTCTGGGGACAACCCAAAATTTGGGGTTTGCCTTTACTTTCACTTTCAATGAAAATGGTAAACAGGACAAATAGACAGGGTGAAGTTAAACAGGGGCATAAATGGCAGCTTCCTTGGCTGAAAACGATAGGGGGTTTACTTACACTTTAACTTGTCTTTGTGTGGGAGTTAATTGGAGTATACCCCCACAAGCATAAGAAGAAAATTCAAATTCCATGAAGGTAGTGTCTTGGTTGAAAATCAAAGCAATAACCCTAGTGCTGCACTCAGGAGTGCTAACCACTAAGCCACTGTGCTGTTAATGCAGGTTTTTGATCTGATCGCTGATAACAAGCCAGAAAGTCCCTCTCCTTTTAAGTCTGAAGGATGCGGCACCCATGGTTGCCAAAAAGAATGTCAAATTTCCATTCGCCTGACTACAGAACAGTTTTCCACTTTGCAACAGACCATTTTAAATGAGCTTTGGCCCAGAAAAGACAACGTTGTTTCTGGGTCATGTTCACACAGGGCTTATTCCTTGCATGATAGAGCTTTAATTTTTTTGGATGGCATGGCGAACTGTGTTCACAGACAGTGGTTTTTGGAAATACTCCTGAGCCTACACAGTGATGTCCATCACAGGTTCATGCCATGCCACTCACCCAAGCCAAGTCACAGCTCCCTGTGTCCATTCAGACACGGGGCCGTGACCTGGCCATGCCCCCTTTCTGCCTCATTGGCTGACTGATTTTGATTGACAGCAGCAGGAGCCAATGGTGCCGCGCTGCTGTCTCGGCCAATGAGAAGGGTATTCCCGGGCAGCTGAGACAATCCTGCAACATCGCTGGACCTAGAGGGGGCTCAGGTAAGTAGTAGGGGGGCTGAGGGCAGCTGCTGCACACAGAAAGCTTTTTATCCTAATGCATAGAATGCATTAAGATAAAAAAACTTTCTGCCTTCACAACCACTTTAAGGGGAAATCTCCAAAAAGGTGAAAGAGACAGCAGCAAAAGTTAAAAGAGAATCTAACCCTTCCCAACTCTCTACAAAACTAAGGAGCCTTGAATATGTTTGCTGTACAGAGAAACATTTTTGAAAATCGATACAAAATGTTGAACCTGGTATTAAATGACCTGTGCAAAACACAGAGATACGCATTTAGGTTCAATGGTTTTATCTGTGACCGTGAAAAACAAACATACTGCCTCTCGACTTAGGCAGTAGATGTAACAATGGCACACAAAAGTAATTCAAATGCTAATATGTCCATGTTTTCAAGGGAAACTGCAGGTTAAGCATATTGGGAGGAAAAGCTAACAAAAATAACTTACAATGGGGCTCACCTAACTGAAATTATTAATTCAATTTATGAGCTTTTCTTTGGAAAAAAAAGACAAAAAAATGCTAGAGTCTATTTATGTGGTTACAGGATTTAAAAAGAATAGAAAAGGTTAAATTAGGGTGGTCTGAGATGGCTGTGTGAGTGAAGAGCTCCTGTACCCCGGGGATTAATATCAGCTATCTGGGAGACAACCAGCCCTTAATCTGCCAGCAGACAATGGGGAAAGGCAACAGAAGCACTTTTGCCTCTCGTCTCCCCCAAGAATCCAGCATGCAGCTCAGTGGGAACATACCAGCGATGTTCTGATCACAGCAGTTAGACAGCCACGCGGCGTCTGGCAGGGTTCCGCCATCTGCTCCAGGCGGCGAGATAAGCTCTCCACGGCCAGGGGAAGATAACACTCCTAGCCTTTCCCGGCATTACCTGAACCTGTCAGACCTACAGGCTGTAGTGGCCGATATAAAACCAACCCTAACCACTGCTATCACAGACTTTCGTACAGACATACAAGCTGTAGCTACAAGGTTAAGCTCGGTGGAACAGAAGACCACCCGCCATGCTGACGCCATACGCCAGATACAGCGATCCTCAGTGTCAGGGCTGGGCTCAGCCCTTCCTTCTCTGAGCTGGCCGCTCAGCTGTCCGCTAATTGCTAGCTCTCCACAGTGACTCACCTGTTGTTGATATCCTGCTTTTCAGTCCTGCCTACTTAAGCCGTCCAGCCCAGATGATCTCTACCTTCGCCAACATCACATCACCAACTATCTCCTGTGTTCCTGTTTAAAGACTTGCTTGGTTGACATTGATTCTGGCTCCAGATCCTGCTTGCTGTTCCACTACGCTGATCCCTGGCCCCCCGACTTTCTGGCTTGTCTGACTATTCATTCCGGTTACCAAGCTTTGGCTATGTTTTGACTACGTTTGTTCTATTTACTTTTATTATTAAACAAGTGTGATTTACTTGCACTTCTGTCTTGGTCTGATTCATGGTTTCTGACAGTAGGTGAAGGCAATGAATTCAGAAGATGCAGTCAATCCACTTGTTGGTAATATTTTTTCCAGATTGGATGAGCAGGATCACCACATGGATCAGTTTGCCATGGCGTTACAAACGCTCCTAAGTAGCACGGCTCACCTGAAATCTCCTACTGTGGCTGCTCCGGTACAACCCGTGTTGCGGGCCGTCTCTGCTGTTGCTCCAGTTTCTGAGCAGGCACCTGCCTCGAGTATTATCTCTATAAGAGGTATGTCTGGTTCCGCTCCGCTTCCCCAGTGATTTGGGGGCACTCCAGTCCAATGCAGAGGGTTTCTCAACCAGGTTGAAATATACTTTAAGATGCTGCCCCAGGAATTTCCCATGGATAGAAGTAAAGTAGGTTTCGTGATATCTTTGCTTTCTGAGAGAGCCTTGGCCTGGGCAAACCCTCTATGGGAGATGCAAAAACCTGTTGTCTTGAGTTACCCTGAGTTGGGGCTTCTTTTAAAAGGGTATTTGAGGTCCCGTACACTTCGCTTCTGCTGCCAAGTGCCTCATGTCCATCAAACAGAGTTCAAGAACTATTGCTGATTACGTCAATCAATTTCGTACTCTGGCAGCAGAGGTTGCTTGGAACAATGAGGCCCTCGTGGCTGCTTTTTCTCAAGGTCTCTCAGGTACCATCAAGGATGAGATAGCAGCCCAAGATATACCCACTGAGCTGGAGAAGTTGATCACGTTTTCCATCCTCATTGACTCCAGTCTCAGAGAAAGACTCCCTTTTAAGGAGCGCTTGCGGAAGCCTCCTGTACATTTGTCTCCAAGCTTTGCAGTCCCACACCTCCCACGCCTCCTGGTACCAAGTCAGTCAGTGAAGGTGAACCCATGTACTTGGGCTTCACGCATCTCTATGCGGATGAGAGAACCCTTTAGGAGGAGGGAGAGATTGTGCCTTTATTGTGGCCATTGCAGGTCACTTTTTGAAGAATTGTCCTACCCGTCCAGGGAACGCCCAAACGTTAAAGTCCTGTCACGGACAGACCTTAGGTGGCGTTGTTTCATCCCCAGTTGTCCAGAAGGATAAGCCCCTGGTTTTTGTTACCCTTTCTTGAGCTGAGTCGTCCGTCGAGATACAGGCTCTAATTGACTCTGGGGCTGCAGGCCTGTTCATTGATGCTTCCTTTGTATCAAAGCACTCGATTGCGCTGCAGCTGCGTGACACACCACTCGCCATTGAGGCTCTTGACAGGAGACCGCTACAGCCTGCCCATGTGACTCATGAGACTGTTCCGATTATCTCTTCACCATGAGAAAATCCAATTCCAAGTTATTTCCTCACCTAAGTTTCCACTGGTTATTGGTTATCCTTGGTTACAGAGGCATAACCCCTCTTTTGATTGGCTCTGTGCTGAGGTTCTCTCCTGGTCGCCACAATGCAGTAAGACATGCTTCCAGAAGGTAGCCAAGGTCCTGTGCACCTCTTCATTCCCTTGCCAGAGGAGTACCACGATTTTAGCGATGTCTATGACAAAGGTCAAGCTGGGAGTTTGCCTCCACACCAGTCGTATGATTGCACAATTGACCTTCAACCTGGTGCCTCGTGGCCAAGTTTACCCTTTGTCAGTCTTGGGGGATAAGGCCATGGAGGAGTATGTTGCAGACGCACTTTCTTGAGGTTTCATCCGCAAATCCTTGTCTCCTGCTGGTGCTAGTTTCTTCTTTGTGAAGAAGAAGAGTGGTGAACTGTGACCTTGTATTGATTATAGGGGTCTCAAATGTTTCACAATTAAGAATTCAGATTCCGTTGATTACGGAGTTATTTGACCCCCTCAAGGGAGCAGCGGTTTTCACAAAGCTTGATTTGAGAGGGGCATACAATCTCGTGAGGATTAAGGAGGGCGACGAGTTGAAAACTGCGTTTAATACCAGAACAGGCCATTATGAGTACCTCGTAATGCCTTTTGGTCTTTGTAACGCCCCGGCAGTTTTCCAGGAATTTATTAACGATGTCCTCTGAGAATTGTTGCAGTATTGTGTGGTGGTTTATCTCAACAATATTCTCATATTTTCCAAGTCCCTGGAGAGCCACCACACAGATGTCTGTCGTGTGCTTCAGAAACGAAGAGAGAACAATCTCTATTGTAAATTGGAGAAGTGTGAATTCCATCGTGAACAGGTTAAATTCCACGGTTATGTCATTTCCACTGCTGGTTTTTCGATGGACCCAGAGAAACTTTCAGCAGTCCTACAGTGGCCCCGACCCATGGGTTTACATCCTCTGCAGTGCTTTCTTGGCTTTGCCAACTATTATCGGAAGTTTATTCATAACTTCTTGTCTCTGGTCAAGCCCCTGACTGATATGACCAGAAAGGACGGTAACCCACAAAGTTGGTCTTCAGAGTCCATTAAGGCCTTTGAGAGTCTCAAGGCTGCCTTTGTTTCTGCTCCTGTGTTTTATATATAATATATATATAATAATTTTGTATATTCATTGTTCCGAATGAATTCATATTTCAGAAGTTATTTCGGGAAGATTGGCTATATTAATTTTAACACGTTAATTTATTATTTCGCAAGATTACTTATGCGCTCTGTTTACATTGGATGGAGGTGAGTTCATCAGAATCTCCGAATCATAACATAACAAATGGGACAAAATAATTTTGGATTCTTTTTTTTGTGTTATGACTGAAATTCTGATGGATCCTCCTCCATCCAACCCAAACACAGTTTATTGCAAAATGTTTCTATTTTATATGCAGTGCATTTTTCATAATAAAGAAAAATTTTAATGCAACATAAAAAGGAAATGCATCTGAACAAAATTTGGATAATTCGTTATGTCAATAAATTATTTTAGATGCTTCAAATACTAACAAAAGTTTGGATTCATTCTTATGCCCCGTACACACGGTCGGACATTGATCGGACATTGCGACAACAAAATCCTAGGATTTTTTCCGACGGATGTTGGCTCAAACTTGTCTTGCATACACACCGTCACACAAAGTTGTCGGAAAATCCTATCATTCTGAACGCGGTGACGTAAAACACGTACGTCTGGACTATAAACGGGGCAGTAGCCAATAGCTTTCATCTCTTTATTTATTCTGAGCATGCGTGGCACTTTGTGCGTCGGATTTGTGTACACACGATTGGAAATTCCGACAACGGATTTTGTTGTCGGAAAATTTTATAGCAAGCTCTCAAACTTTGTGTGTCGGAAAATCCGATGGAAAATGTGTGATGGAGCCCAAACACGGTCGGAATTTCCGACAACAAGGTCCTATCACACATTTTCCGACGGAAATCCGACCGTGTGTATGGGGCAATAGTGTGATTTGGAGATTTGGATGTATCCAAGTCTCCCAATAATGAAAATGTTGTCTGAATTTCGGTTCGTAACTAAACAAGTCACACATGTCTAGTGGCATGCATGTGCAGGAGGAGCAGGATCCCACAGTAAGGATTTTGAAGAACAGGCAATGTGGCACCAAGCAAGAGAAGGTCATGTTAGCATGTGACTTACAAACAATACTGGGACCGGGGTTTACAAAGAATAAGGCTAGGTTTCCACTGCTAAAATCTGATTTTGATCCAACTTTTGGTGCGACTATATAGTGCAACTTGGATGCTACTTTGAAGTGGCCTGCTTATTCTGTGGAGCCAAAATTGTGCTGGAATTGCACCAAAGTAGCACAGGAAACTGTTCCAAAATTGCACCGTGCTGAGTTACATTGATGTAAAAGGGCAACATTGAAAACAATGTGATTTGCAATGTCAGGCAGTTCTGTGCAACTCGACTCGGATCTGAAATAGCAGTAATGTGAATGGCGCATTAAAAGCATGTAGAGCAGGGTTTCTCAAGTAGATCTCCTCCAGAAGTTAATGGTGTTCCTTGAGCAATGAGCAATTTCTGCATCTTTGATATGTTTACACTGACACCATTGATCCTTTTAACTATCTGTAATGCCGCGTACACAAGAGCGGAATGTCCGACAGAAAAAGTCTGACGGAAGCTTTTCATCGTATATTCCGATCGTGTGTAGGCCTTTTTTTTTAGAAAGTTCTAACGGACCTAGAAATAGAACATGTTCTAAATATTTCCAACTGAATCAATTTCTATCAGGAAAACTGCTCGTCTGTATGCTGTTCCGACAGACCAAAAATTCTGACAGACCAAAAACGACGCATGCTCTGAAGCAAGTACGAGACGGAAGCTATTGGCTACTGGCTATGGAATTTCCTTTTTCTAGTCCTGTCGTACGTGTTGTAAGTCACCGCGTTCTTGACGGTCGGACTTTGGTTTGGCAGTGTGTAGGCAAGACCGCTTGAATGGAATTCCGTCGGAGAAACCTTCGGAGTTTATTACGACAGCAAAACTGGTCGTGTGTACAGGGCATTAGGGGGTAATTCTTCCCAATGACCACAAGTGTAATGAGCATTCTTCCCACTGACCATCATACTAATGTAATAGGAGTTGTAGAAATTAACATTTTTAGCAGTGTTTCCCTGGGACACGAAAGTTATTTCAAGGGTTCCTCTTTGTTGAAGAGGTTGAGAAAGGTGGATGTAGACAATAGTAGGAGATTGGATTACATTTATACATAAAGCATAAAACCTCTTCTAATAAAAATTTCGGAAAATTAAAATGTGTTTTGTCAAACATAAATTTTCCTATTTTGTTGCACGTTTCATCTTTATCTGTTTGTAGACTTTGACATTCAGCATACCGTGTACTCCATTAAAACCAGCAGCACTCATAGCTTCATAGCTTCATAGACATATCTACTGTATTTGCTACATGAAGGCTTCCAGATGGAGCTGTGTGATTATCTATGTCTAGATCTGTTTGAAACCGTTAAGTGATTAGTGAGTTAAAAGTGTTTAAAAAAACATAAAACATTTGTCATCAACTTTCATGGCTCACAGTCACCATGATGAAAAGTTGACTTGCCCCAAGTCTCTCCGCGGCTTTTAAACAAATGGAAACCAAACAAGACTGACTACTTACAATAAACCACCCAGATTACACATATTAAGCTGGCTATTTTACTTTTCCACTCTTGCTGAAAGTCCTGTCAGGTTGTTTAATGGTTGTTGAAATCTGGGGGTGGTTTCTCTGGAAGCAGAAGTGTATTTGAAATAAAGCGGCCTGTGTCTTCCTCGGTACAATAGAGCTTGGATAAGCTCCAAGAAATGAAAGTGAATGTTAAATTGAGAAGGAAGACAGGAACGCTCTGGAACTGCAGAATTTACCAGTATAAATAGATGTAAGCTATAAAAATAATTGGACAATTACCACTAAAGATTGAAATATTACAAATGTTAACAAGACTTAGTTGCTCTGACCAGCCAATGTTCAGTTGTGAGCGATGTACTATGGATTTTTTTTCTCTGCTCTCCGCTTTACACAAAACAGAACCAATATAAAATCATAAAGAAGTGTAATTACAGGCAGCGATAAGCAGAGTGGAACACATCCAGTTTCCCGCTGACATCACACCCAGTCCGGCTCCTTCAGCGTTTCACGCTGGTTATCGCTGCCTCCGGCCAGTGGTCCTCTGCCTTCCAGTGGGGACTCCAGGCATCAGGAACATCAAGCCTCACAGAACCTCTTTAGAGGACCTCCGGACACCCTTTAACATTTTGCCCTGATTGTACTGAGATGCATATTTGCTTGTTACTTATGAAAGTTGCCACTTGGCTTTTCAAATAAATCCATTTTGTTTTATCTCCTACACTTAATCTGGCGCCCCCATGTGTTCCCTTTTGTTTTCTCACAGAGTCATTGCTTTGCTCTATGGCAGGGGTCTCCAAACCTTTTCAACAAAGGGCCAGTTTACTGTCCTTCAGGCTTCAGAGGGGCCAGACTATGGTCAGTGTGAGTAAAAAATGTTCTGCCATCAGTGAGAGTAAACACTGCCCCATCATTTGTTTTAACAGGAGGAATAGTTCCCCATTGATGTTTTTAGCAGGAGGATTAGCAGTGTCCTATGGTTGGTATCTGTCAGAAACCATGAACCAGACCGAGACAGAAGTACAGTAAAATCACACTTGTTTATTAATAATAAAAATAAAAAGGTAAATAGAGTAAGCGTAGTCAAAGCATAGCCAGAGTCCAGTAACCGGATCGGGTAGTCAGCCCAGCCAGAGTCCAGTAACCAGATCGGGTAATCAGCCAAGCCAGAGTTGAGTAACCAGATCGGGTAATCAGCCAGGCCAGAAGTCAGGGATCCAAGTAGAGGAACAGCAAGCAGGATAAGGAGCCAGAAGGGATGTCAGCAAAGCCAGTCTTTAAACAGAAACGCAGGAGATGATTTTTTGAGATATGACCAAGGCGAAGGCAGGAATGAAGTGAGCTGGAGATCTTTAAGTAGGTGAGACTGACGAGCAGATCCACAACAGCTGGTTAACTGTGGAGAGAGATGAGAGCTGGCAATTAGCCGACAGCTGAGCGGCCAGCTCAGAAAAGGGCTGTCAGGGCTGAGCCAGCCCTGACAGTATCAGTGAGAGAAATTGTGCCCCATCGAAGTAGGAATAGTGCTCCATCATTAGTCTTAGCAGGAGGAATATTGCACCATCGATGGTGTCAGTGGGAGGAATGGTGCCTCATCATTGGTGTTAGTTGGAGGAATAGTGTCCCAAGGGGCAGATAGAGGCAAGGGCCGAATCTGGCCCCCGGGTTTGGAGACCACTGCTCTATGGGGAGCTACCACTGATGTTGCATAGTTAAATATACTCTTTTATATGGACTTCAAGGACTCATTGTATATTGACATTTAATCTATGGACTTTGTTGTAATAGCCATTAGAGTATAAACCTATCTCTCCAGCCCCATCTACTTTATTTGCACATTATCCTGTAAGGGAAAACTTACTCTTTCTCTCCCTGCTCCTACTCTCTCCCTAACCAGCTAACCTCTGTCCTTAACCTACTCCCACACTGCAGGCACACTGAATAATTCAAAATATCCAATTAAAGCACTTCATTGTCAAGATGGGGCCCCAAATCTCATAGGATTTCAACATCCAATAAGATAAGCCGCCCTCACCAAAATGTCCACCTGGAGCCCATAACAGGGGACAAATTAGTCCTCAATGGTCTCCTGCCAGCCTGAAGATATGGCACAGTGCCAACTTCCAGTCGGCAGATATACTGTGGTCCAACACCTACATACAGGTGGGGGGAGTATTCTAAATGCAGTATTAATGGTGGGGAAAGCACAGATCCACGGAATGGATGAAGTACGTGCAGAAAAATGCATGCGTTGCAGATTTATCTCCGGTGAGCAGCACAGTAGCGACATCACCACTTCTCACTCCAAAACTCAAGAGACAAAAATCACAGGCAGCTGTGCCTTAAAGCAGAACTTGAGCTAAAATGCAAGGTCTGCAAATTTAACTGCCGCCACCCTCTGTTGAAGAAACTGTTATGGAAAGAAAAAGAAAAAAAATTAAAGAAAATGCATTAAAATACTAATTTTGCTCCTGGGTTCCAGCTGCTTCCTGTCACAGAGGTCACTGGGCCTCACAGAGGGAGCTTTGGAAAGCTAAGAATTCCAATTATCAAAAAGGAGCTATGGGACCTAATGGGACTACCGCTTATATAAATGTGTATAAATTGTTCAACCAATTATGTTCTGAAGCTTGCAATAATGACTATGGTTTTTACTTTTATATTTAGATAATCTTATATGTATAATAAAGTAAATATGTTTTTATATACAATTGATTTTTGTTGACTTCAAAGTCCCAACAGAGGTTTCTTTTTGTATGGGTTCTTCAAAAAGGAGGCTACAGCACTGTACAGGAGCATGTTCTCACAGGATTTGGGATCAGGGCCGGGACAAGGGGTGGGAAGGAGGGAGGGAATTTGGGGGGGCATCAGGGGGTAAGAATTGTTCTAGGAGGGGGAATTTGGGGAGTGGTGATTTTGGGGGGGGATTTGTATTGAGAGGGGAATGGGGGAGGAGAATTTGTGCTAGAAAAGGTAAAATGGTAGGGGAATTTGTGCTAAGAGGGCAAAAAATGTTTTGAGGTGGGGGATTTATGCTAGTAGAGATGATTGGGGGGTATTTGTGATAGGAAGTGAAAATTGGAGGGAGGGGGATTTGCACTAGGAGGGGAGGATTTGGAGTGGGGGGATTTGTGCTCGGAGGGGAAATTTGAGGGGTAGAGGATTTGTGCTAGGAGGGGAGAGTTTGTTTTTGTTTTGTTTTTTTTTGGGGGGGGGGATTGGTGTTGAGGGCATATGGGGAGAGAGAGGATTTGAGCTGGGGGGGGGGGTCAAAGATTTGTGCCAGGATGGTGGATTTCTGGAGGGGGTGGCTTTGTACTGGGAGGAAGGGGGATTTATGCTTGGGGGCTAGCATGCAGTTTAGTGCTCGATTTTTTTTTTTTACTGACACATAATTATACATGGGGGGGGGGGGTGCAATTTGCCATGTTCTCCCTGGGCTCCAGATAACCTTGTCCCGGCACTGTTTAGGGTCCTCAACTTTCCTAGAATCCTGCAAGAAGACCCACTGACGTCACCTTGCCTCGCTTACCAGGAGCTTGAAAATAAGATTACTGTATTTATTGGCGTATAACACTCACTTTTTCACCATTAAAATCGGGTGCAAATAGCGTGTGCATGTTATACGCCAATACTTCAATTTCAGCTGCCTCGGAGGCAACGGGGGGGGGGGGGGTGTGACGAGTGCCGTCAGATTACATACAGTGAGAATCTCCTGTTTACTTGGCGACCTCTGTAATAGGAAGTCAATAGATGGCAATGGCGAGGCTGCTGCATTTATGGCAATGGCGAGGCTGCTGCATTGATGGCAATGGTGAGGCTGCTACATTGATGGCAATGGTGAGGCTGCATTGATGTGGACTAATAAGGTTGCATTGATGGTACTTGTGAGGCTGCAGGTGGGCACTGACCCTTATTTTGCTTCAAAGTTCCTTATTTAAAATGTAAGTTTTTTCCTGAAACTTCCCTCTTAAAATGAATGTGCGTGTTATACGCCTGTGCGTGTTATACGCAGATATAAAAGCGTAATTCGGGGTACCTTCCTAGCAGCAGCAGCCAAAAGAAATAGAGAAAAAAGAAAAGCGCACTCATAACTGATCGAAAAAATACGTAAACTTGAAGGGTTACATAAACAATCCCAAGCACTTACCGCCCTGAATGAATTGGTTCAAGCTAGGAAAGATCTACTAGACTTATTAGATAAACAGATACAGCGCAAATACATACTCTCCAAGAAAAAATATTATGAATTTGGCAACAAAGCAAGTAAAATGTTGGCCAGAGCATTACAAATTTCCAGATCTAACAGAACTATACACTACGTTACCAACCCCTCAGGACAGAAGATAACCAAAACTCCCGACATCGCACGACAATTCGTACAGTATTATAGCAAACTATACAATTTAGCCACCCCTCCTCCCCCTATAGATGGCACCACTCGCTCCCAACTGATATCTGATTTCCTAAAACAATATGGTCCAACTCCCATCTCAGATTCCATTGCACACGACTTAAATGCTCCAATTACACGTACAGAAGTTGACAATGCCCTAAAACAAATGAAAACAGGCAAAAGCCCCGGACCAGACGGCCTCACCGCTGGTTACTATAAAACCTATGCAGAAATACTTACCCCTTCCTTCTTGAAAGCTTTCAACTCTTTCGCGAACCCGGTCGATCCCCCACGAGACCTTCTAACAGCCCATATAGCAGTAATACCCAAGCCAGACAAAGATCATTCCTTAGTTACGAACTACAGACCCATCTCACTACTCAACGTGGATGTTAAATGGTATGCCAAAACATTAGCTAACAGACTTTTACCTCTACTCCCTCATCTTGTTGGCCTTGACCAAGTGGGCTTTGTTCCAGGGCGGGAAGCGAGGGATAATACCCTCAAAGCGATTAATATCCACCATTGGCTCACGACCACTAGGAACAAAGGATTTCTGCTTTCCCTCGACGCGGAGAAGGCATTTGACAGGGTGGCTTGGGACTACATGAAAGAAACACTTAAAGCCTTAGGACTCCCACAAACGATGTTAAACTATGTTTCGGCACTATACTCTAATCCTACTGCAAAAGTCCAAGTTAATGGCCACCTGTCGGATGCCTTCTCCGTGTCGAACGGAACGCGCCAGGGTTGTCCACTCTCCCCGCTAATCTTCATTCTCACCCTGGAACCTCTTCTTAGACGCATTAATGAAAATCCAGACATTAAAGGTATCCGAATTAACCAACACACATATAAACTGGCAGCATATGCCGACGACATTCTCCTATTCCTCACTGACCCACTTACCTCTATTCCAAACCTACTTAAAGACTTCCAAACCTTTCACACCCTCTCAAATTTCCAAATCAATTTTTCAAAATCACATGCCCTCAATATCTCTCTACCTGCAGAAATCCGTCAACAATGCCAAAGCTCCTTCCCTTTCACATGGAACAAGCAAGCAATTCCGTACTTGGGTATTCAGTTACCATCTTCCCTAAATGATTTATACACCCTAAACTACACCCCTCTCCTTCGAACAATACAAGCGGACCTTAAAAAATGGTCCTCGGGACAATTCTCATGGTTTGGCAGGGCCGCCATCATAAAAATGAATATCTTACCCAGAATCTTATATTTCTTACAAACTATCCCAATTAAAATACCACCCAAATTCTTCTCTACATACCGTTCCGCTTGCACGACCTTCATATGGGGAAAAAAACATCCGAGAATTAGCTTTATGAGACTTACAGCACCCAAACTCTTAGGAGGCATAGGATTGCCAGACATCCGCAAATACCAACAAGCATGCCACCTAGCTAGAATCATTGATTGGAACGTACACCTCAAACATAAGGAATGGGTCCAACTTGAACAGTCACTTTCGATTGTGCCCATCCAACACCTTCCGTGGGTTGATCCCTCCTTTATACCCCCGGAATACACTCAGCACCCCCTCATTCACCCCACTCTGCTCTCATTCCGTACTGCATGTAGCTCTAATAACATTTCCTCAATTAAAGGCCCAATGACACCTTTAAGGTTAAACCCTGAATTCACTCCAAGTATGCACTCTTCCTTCTTAACTGATATATGGCCCCACCAGCCCGCTAGAGCTAAACAATTCTTTGACAGAGATCGCCTTCTATCTCACACCGAATTGGCCTCAAAATCGGGTGCTGAAAACTTTCCCTTCTGGACGTACGTCCAACTAAGAAACTTCTTTATCAAACCCAAGCCTACTCCAGATTGGTCTAGACCCACGACCCCATTTGAAGATCTATGCTTAAGTGACAGACCCCTTGCACACCTGATTTCGCACACATACAACCTATTATTCAATGACCAATCCAAACACAATCACTGGAACATCAGACAATGGGAACATGACCTCTCCATACACTTGACTGACCAAGAGTGGACTAATATTTACACCCTGATCCACAAAGGTTCGATGAACGTGCAGGTCCAAGAAAACGCCTACAAAATATTTTCCAGATGGTATAGGACCCCGCTTCTGCTACACCATTTCAACCCACATATACCTCAAACCTGCTGGAGATGTGAGTCAGAAATTGGTTCCCTACTACACATCTGGTGGTCTTGCACCAAAATCCAACCTTTCTGGAAAGAAGTCCAGACACTGATCTCACAAATCACTACATACTCCTTGGAATTTAACCCCTCAATGTTTTTACTAAATCACTCTTCGACACATATACCATCCTATCACCGCTCCTTGGCCATGCATTTGGTGAACGCAGCAAGAATGTGTCTACCCCCCAAATGGCGCTCCTCAGAACCGCCTACCATAAAAGACTGGTTTCAACGCATTAACCAAACCAAATCAATGGAAGATCTTATCCATCAGTCAAAAGACACACAAGCTAAGTTCACCAAAACCTGGACATGCTAGATACACTTTACTACAACGGCTGAATACAAAAAATACTTAGCCTGAATACCTCCATTGGGCTGTGGCAGGACAAATCAGACCCTCTACCATCCCCCCCCCAATCCCCATACTATACACCTCCCACTTAGGCCTACTTTATCCGCTTTCTATTTGCGACCAGCCCCTTCCGTCACACATCCTAGATGTCTGACATCATATAAATATAAGACACAGTACGACTCTAAAACACCCTATTACAAACGCTTTACTCTCTATATTTTAGAATAAGAAGTTATCAAATAAACATCTCCTTGAATTAAAAGAATAGTTAATTATCAACTTTAAGAGTGTATCTAGACCATCTGATGAGATTGTAACAGACGAAAAACATCCCTTATATGCTTTTGCTCATGACCGTAAATTGATAAGTTTATTGTCTAAATTCCTTCATTCACAGCGGCTGCGTCCGCATTTTTGCAATTACTTGTGAATTTTTCCTTTTCTTTTCTTCATTGCATATCTCTTATTTCATTCTGTACATGTCAATTTCTATTTGAAATTTTCAATAAAAATTTGTTTAAAAAAAAAAAAAGAAAAAGTTATACGCAGATAAATACGGGTATTTGCAATTTTCTCCCCCCAAAGTGTTTTTTTTTTTCCGTAATGAGTTTTTTGACAGCAAGGGGTAGGGGGCAGCCACATAGATTAACCTTGTAAGATCCGTTTTAATCTCACACTGCAGATATACAGCTATCAGTCTGCTGGCATAGATGTGTCTAGGCATACAAGGAAGTGTACAGCTATTTTTCAGGAGGAAGTCAAGTCAAAAAAGGTACATTTGTTATGGTATTACTTAGGCACAATCATTATTTCTAAATGTTTTCTACAGTACATTTTACCGAATTTAATTCAAGTTCACTTTAACTATAGCTTACATTCTGGTATTCTTATGTAAATGAAATCATATCTACATCTCTATAGCATATTATAGGCTAAGAGGACTATTTAATTGGTGTGTGTTTAGTGCGGTCTGTGAGATTACAACATTTACTATACAAATGCTATAATGGCAAAGTAGAGGGAAATTGAAAACCAAGGTTGTTAGTACAATGTCTATCTGAATGCAGATCTATTTCTGTGACTTCAATAGCACCTCTACAAAAAAAGATGGATGAATTACACACCACACTACTGCTTCTTTACCTTTAGGGTAACAATGATTGGACAATAGCTTTAGTCCTGTTTGATCACTTGTGTCTCTCACAAAGAGCGCGTGTAGGCTATCTGCAGGCATCATAGACATACTTACCCAGGCCTGCTTTTATGTTTTTTCTGAAATTGATGTACTTGTATAATACATGTACAAGCAAATATAAGCACTGAATGTGTCAGCATTGGTTGAGAACCACCTGTTAAGCACCAGTTAAAATCTTTTTTGCAACCTGTGTGTCATTGGGAGATTTCCCTTTACTTCCTGTCCCATAGGCTAAACAGGAAGTGAGAGGACATCCCTCCAAATTGAGGGAATCACTTTTTGTCACTAGGGTCACCAGAACTAGTTCCCCTATTGGAAGATATTCCCTCTATTACCTTTTTTGGGGATAACCAAAAAATTGTGGTTTTCTTTTTCTTTCTCCTTCGATTATAACAGTAGAAAAGCTAAAATTTAGAGGGTGAATCTCGCTAATTGGGGCACAGACAGCAATTAGATTAGGTGTTCTAATCCCCTCAGATGTGACCTGGGGATGGGGTTAACCCCCAAAACATGTAGTCCTTGGTTCCTGCTACTGGCTATCAACGTGTTATTTATCCTTCATTTGCGTCTCACAGCCCCGTGGTTGGGGCAGTTTCTAGTACCCATCGTGGAGCACTGTCTAGCGCTTCCACCAGCACCTGATGTCACTTCCAGTCTATCCAATCCACCTTTGCGTGGACTTCTGGGTCCCCTAGCCACTGCCGGCTTTCTCCATCCTCCCTGGTATCACCCAATTACTGTGTCTACCATCTAGGAATCCCCAGGATCCGAATCATCCATCTGGACCCACGTTCAGGCATTCATGTTACCATCAGCCAGCCATATGTGAGTTTGGCTTACACTTGCACCTGCTAAGCACCTTGGAATCACCTCTGTGAGTTGTTTATGCACATGAACTCTATTTATCTTTACTCCAAAAAAGGTGTATTTGAACTTTAACCATTCATTATGCTACTTATTACACCACTTGAATAAGTGGTCCCTGTGAATGTACTTTTGTTTTTGTTTTTTATAAGGATTGGCTCTCGGTTCAGTCAGAACACTTTGGACTGAACTTTGTTTGGCCATTTGTGTGACTGCAGGACTTTTAGCCAGTTTGGTGGAGTTGTGTTTTTTCCTCCATTACTATATACAGGGGCATGTTCAAGAACAAGGCTGTGATTGGTTGGGGGGGGGGGGTGCACCAGAGGCAGGCTGCAATTGGTCGGGGGGTGTGGTGGCTGAAATAGCTACCAAATACAGGCATAATGTTTGTCTGCACAGTGTTCTGTACCTCTAAATGGCCAACCAAGGGATGAAAAAAATAAAATAAAAATCAGCTTCTGTGCTTTGTGTGGTCAGTTTAGAACAGTGGTCTCCAAACTGCGGCCCAGGGGCCGGATGTGGCTCTTTGCTGGTCTTTATCTGGCCCTTGGAGCCCTATTCCACCAAATGATACCAGTGATGGGACACCATTCCTCTCACTGATACCATCAATGGCATTATTCTTCCCATTGATCCTGACAATAGGGCCTCCTTCCTCCTATATAAACCACTGGCAGAGCATTATTTATGCCCACTGATGACCGGGGATGTAACTTTAAAGTTTACTTCTGTCTTTAAGTTTTGCCTGGAGATAGACTTTAAAGCTCATTTACTTCTTGTTAGGAATCTGTGAATACTCTAATATCCATAGCCTGGTCACAGATTTATTTTATAATACAACTGTACAACTGACCTGTTACACAGGATTGACAAACTTTACAAGAGATAATCTCCAGATATTCTACAAGCACTTCTCACTGCCATTCATGCTTTTCCTACTTAAAGAAGCACTCACTTTTTCATATAAATCTGGTTCCCTGAAACAGGCTCTTAATTGTCTCTATTTTATGTTGAGAGCATTAAGTAGAATCAGCTAAATGTTCACAGAGGAGTTTGCTGAATTCATATAGATTGGATTGTTGGATAAACACGCAGAACGAAAGTGACTGCGGCATAATAAAATGATTTCTATTCAGAAATAAAAGACTTGAACATAATGAACATATAAAGTCCTGTTTACTGCAGATGTACCAACTCTATACAGTAGTTATGAACATAATCTTATCCAGATTAAAGAGTTGCTTCTTAAAAAGGAAACTTGTAGGAATGGGAAAAAAAAAAAAAGAAAAGCCCCAGAGTTTCCAAGGTCTTACTCCCCAGTCACCAGTATCTCGCTGGAGTTCATCTCAAATACTATGTACCTCATTACATTTTTTTGAAGAGCTCTGCAGCAAGATGTTCAATTCCCAGTGAAGCTAAAAGTGAGCAATGAAATCACACCATGAAAAAAAAGTGCACAAGGGTACAGTAATGGATTAACCACCAATAAGGTAGGTAGGGTTGTCACCTCATCCCTTTAAACCCGAACACATAATAATTACACAGGTTCTGAGGCTAATTTAATGCAGATAAATGCACCAGATGAGTTTAATTACCACCTTAATCTGCCCCAGAACTTGTGTAATTAACATGTGTTCAGTTTTAAAGAGATGAGGTGGCAACCCTAGGAGGTAGAGCCCCATCCTATAATCTCCAGGGTGCAGGCCTCAACAAACCTGCACCCTCAGTGTCTGTAAAAAAAAAAAGAAACCACATTTTCAGTGCTAGTGCCCATGATAAATAGTGAAAAAGAAATAGAAAGTGCCAAGTGTAAGGCACAATGTGGGCCTTTTGGCCAGTATAAAAATTTCTCCAAGAGGCAACTGCAACAATAGCAATGAGTGACGTGACCAATAGCCTGTGAAAACTCAGTTGGGTCCCAAACCCATAGTGCTTTTCTGGAACCCCTGGGTCACCAGTCCCAGGGGGCACATTATCAGGAGCTCCTTGTGCCTCCCAGCCCCTGACTAGACTAATGCAGCCCCAATTCTACCAGAAAGACATTAGCACTTCAACCAAGGACAAGCCTGGTGCACCAGGCCAGAAGCAACCAAAGGAGGAAAAGGATCCCTTCCACCATACCCACCTTATTACATCAAGCGCCTTCCCTTTCCTAGAGGCACTAGCTTTGTGTTTCCAAAGAAACTGCTAGGAAAAAAATACTACAAAGCAATGTACTTCACTATGTACCATTAGATGCTAGAAGAGAACGCATTATAAAGGAGTTGTAACCCATCATGGTTTTTCACCTTAATGCATTCTATGCATTAAGGTGATAAACCTTCTGTAGTGCTGCAGCCCCCCAGCCCCCCCCCCCCCCCCGTTTTACTTACCTAAACGCTGTCTTTCACCGGCCGGGAATGAGCACACCTGCTCTAGCTGGTGACTCGTGTCCTGATTGGATAGATTGATAGCAGCGCAGCCATTGGCTCTTATTGCTGTCAATCAAATCCAATGATGCGGGCCGAGTTCTGCTTTCTGTGTGGATACACGCAAAAGCAGGACTCAGGAGAGCACCCGAATGTGTGTCCACCAAGGAGAGTGCTTCTCCAATATGGACACCCGATGCAGGGGGGAGCTACCAGCGCCGCCGGGTAACCCTAGAAGAGGTAGATTGGGGCCACTCTGTGCAAAATAAACTGCACAGTGGAGGTAAGTATGATTTTTTTTTCTTCTTTTTTTTCAAATAACAAACACACAAGGGTTTAAACCCCTTTAACCTTCTTGCCTACTACAGGGCAGCCCCGGGTACCTGAGAAGCCAATCCCCAGGGCTAATACCTTTTACATGATTACATAGGGGATAGAGAAAATACCTTAACCCTATGCAGGTGTCAACTTTTTTACAAAGCCTAATTTTGCATAGGAATCTAAGGGGCTCCAGCAGTAGAGAGACAATGCAAATGTTAGAGCAGACAACTTCTAGAGTCCACTATGTAGTGGCAGCTGTAGATAGAGAGACTATATATATATATATATATATATATATATATATATATATATATATATATATATATTATAAAATATAGAAAGCAGGATATATATATATATATATATATATATATATATATATATATATATATATAGAGCAAAAGGGGGTTTAGGGACTTTAAATGAGGTGCATGATACCATGCACGCTCTATCCCTCATTCAGAAATAAGAAAATGGGTTTTTGGGACTTTGAGTGAGGCACAAGACACATGGAGAAATTATAAAATAGTTTAATTGACATATGAACATATGAACTTATGAACAAAGCATACCTCAAACATATGATACATGGTTGAACATGAGTATTTTTATCTATATACAAGGCAATGGCATACAGAAAAGAAGAATTCATATATATGTATATACACATGCACACATCTGAAATCGCATAGTATCCCATGGAAGTAATTAATGTAAAAAGCCAAATGCTTATTGAGTGATGGATACAAATGAATCACAGTTGAGGTCAAGCTATGTGTTGGGAACATGATGACATTGATAGGTTTGACGCGTTTCATGGCCAGATGCCACTCATCAGGAGAAAACGCATAGCATATCTGAAAAACAATGAAAGAAGGTACCAAATAGGATGTAATATTTTGCCCAGATAGTAAAAAAGAAGGTATTGGCAAGGGGAAACAAGATGTATATCTCCCTGGAATACTTCTGTATAAATTGTTCCAAATAAGCAGTGTTACAAGTCAGGATCTGCGAGGCAAGTCTGTCCCGGGAGCTGAGGGAATGAATCCAAGGAAGAAGCGAGCGCACCGACACACCCTCCAAATGCAATAGGCAAGGGTGAAAAAATTCCAAATATGTCTGTAGAGTAAATGATATTGGACCAATGTGTGAATGGTACCAGTATATACGTACAGTATTCACCAACACCCATTATTGCCTGAAAGAGTGAAAAGCATAGTAGATACAAAGTGAAGGGAATATTATATCACATAAATAGAAAAGAAAGTAAAAAGTGAAAAATCACATGAAAATCAATCGAGCAAATTAGGTTTGTGGGAATTGCCTTTATATAGACCAGTGATGGCGAACCTTGGCACCCCAGATGTTTTAGAACTACATTTCCCATGATGCTAATGCACTCTGAAGTGTAGTTGAGCATCATGGGAAATGTAGTTCCAAAACATCTGGGGTGCCAAGGTTCGCCATCACTGATATAGACAATAGTCATAGGTGCTGGATGGGGTTAAGTCATTTTCTAACATAAAATAACATTTTGAGAAGGCACTCCATATGAGATCATGTTCACTTTAAAATTTAGACTGAATAAGGCACCAGCTTTTTTTGAGTTGATAAAAAGTAATTGATACGCAAACTGGCCTGAATTCAGTTCATAGAAGGATTTGAGAACCCAGCCTGAAATCTGCAAATGTCAAACATAGGGGTTGATTTACTAAAGGCAACTAGACTGTGCACTTTGCAAAGTGCAGTTGCACTCTGCAGGTGCAATTGCTCCAGAGCTTTGTAAATCAGGTAAAGCTTCACTTTACAAAGAACACCCAATCACATGCAAAGGAAAATAAAAAACAGCATGTTTGCTTGCACGTGATTGGATGATGGAAGTCAGCAGAGCTTCTGCTCATTTACTAAGCTCTGGAGCAACTGCTCTTGTAGAGTGCAACTGCACTTTGCAAAGTGCACAGTCAATTTGTCTTTAGTAAATCAACCCCATGGTGTCTGAACTCAATTAAAGTCTATAGGAGCCAAATCATGTCATGTTTATTTCTGGACTATTTTCTGGCCTTTCGAGACCATCTTGGAAGGTATGCAAACTCTTACTGCTAAATGACATTTCCTTTCCTCCAGTTTCTGTTTGTAAACAAAGTGGCTGATAATTCCAGGTGATATCATTGACAACATGGTCATGATCATATGTGGTCAATGATGTATGCCAGCATCTCTGGCTCATTTGTTGACATTCAGCAGCCAGCCGGGGGACTGTCATTTGCAATAGGAGTGTGACAGGACAGGATCTTCATGGAGTGGGTCATAGGGGAATTCTTCATCATGATAGATGATGGATCTACCTCACTGGACAACATGATTGATATTGGATATATACCAGGGGGCTATGTTTATATTTTATTTGACTTTATCACCGTGTGTGTTTACACTTTTTCATTTGTTTTGTGAACGAGTAACAAGGGTGTAAGTTTTTCCCTTCATCATTCATGAAGGGGGAAATCCAGATAACTGCCCCTTACAATGGTGATCAAACTGCCACCTTTAGAGTAGAGTCAACTAAAAAGATCAACGGTGTCATTCTGTTTGCTCTGGGAAGTGACGTTGGCCCTGGAACCATATAGGCTCCATCAAGTTAGAAGTCAATCAGCCACAGCTCAAGGAACCCCTAGTATCTTCTGGAGGATCCCTAGGGCTCTACGGTACTTTGTTTGAGAATGACTACTCTACAGTAAAATGTGTGTGAGGAGGCCTGTAATGATGAGTGTGGCGATTACTCATCTATGCCAGCAAAGAACACTAAAATTGTATGGCAGAATGCATTTCCACTAAACATATTTTGAAAGGTATTTTCTAAGATAACTATAATAACATATGGCAGCACGGAACTAAGACCCCTTTTACACGGTATTACGTACCTGGTGACGACTGGAATGTTGGAGGCCTCTCTTGCACCTCCTGCCCAACACTCCTGAAGGTGGAGACAGGGAGTGTGAGGGCACGGAGTGGCATGAGTGCCGGAGTAGCTGGCTGGTGAAGTCCGCTCTTAGGTGGATAAAGCTGGGGGTTGCAGTCCTAGGAACAGGATACTGAACCAGCTTGGCACGAGAGCAGGAGACGGTAGGAGAGCCTGTATGCAGGCAGTGAGGCAGTGACCAGTGGCAGCCAGGTAACATGGGACTCAGTTTGCAGACAAAGCAAGTCCAGGAAGCAGACCACCAGTCCATTTCCATCCAATGCCATCCAATCTGATCCGCCAGACGGATAAAGAATAGGACCACCATCCGTCTGTTTTTGGCAGACAGGATTGGATCGCGGCTCCATAGAAGAGACTGGAGGGTTCCATCAGGTTCACCTGAACAACTGACAGGGGGGCCTGATCGGACAGCCTGTGTAAAAGGGGCATAAGAAGAGAAAAAAAAACCCTGAAAATTTATTATCAAATACCGTAATTTTCCTTTCCTGATGGACTCCATGGCAGCTTACAAATGGGTTAACTCTGCCTCCCCTCCAATACTATAGGACCCCATACCCATAAATTTGAACTCACCGCTAGGAACTGCATTCCGTAACTAGCCAACTCCTTCACCAAATGGGTGGGAACTCCGTCTGCCATGGAGTCCAGCAGGAAAGGAAAATTACGGTAAATATTTGATAATAAATTTTCAGTTTTCCTGACAAACTCCATGGCAGCCTACGTGTGGGAAATAACTAGCCGGACCACATGGGGTGGGTATGCTGAACAAAAAAGATTTAATTTGCCCCATCAACCGACAGGATTCTTAAACCAAAATTCACAGAAAATAGAGAAGCAGGTTCTATACAGTAATGCGACATAAAGGCATTAATTGAGGACCAAGAGGCCGCTTTGCAGATGGCATTGGGAGCCACGTGCCAGGCTGCTGGCCATGATGCCGCCATACCGCTGGTGGAGAGTGCCGTCACCTCCTCCGGAGGAGCCAAGCCCTTAGCTCTATAAGCCTGCTGAATGGACTGGACGATCCAGGCCGCAATCGTTCTGGTTGAAGCTTGCTTCCCTCTGTTACTATCAGAGTACAGAATGAACAGGTATTCAGAAAGTCTAAAGGAGGAAGTAGCTCGCAAGTATTCCGTCAGTATTTCACCAATATCCAAAGGATGAACCTCGGTAGATCCTGGGGACCTAAATGTAGGCAGGATGATTTCCTGGTTCTCATGGAACACTGACGAGACATTCGGATTTGAGCCGAGCATAGGGACGAAGACCACCCAGTCCGGGAAAAAAGTCAGGAATGGTACCTCATGACCCAAGGAACCGATTTCAGAGACCCTCTTGGCTGAGGTGATAGCAACCAAGAAGGCGACTTTCACAGAAAGGTCTTTGATAGAAAGAGGGGTAGACCCTGTGATACTGAGTCCAGACAATGCGTCAAGAACGAGGGGAAGATCCCATTTGGGGAATCTTGGTATTCTTTGGGGCGTGAGTCTTGATGCCCCACGAAAGAACTGTCGGACTAGTGGATGAACAGCCCATGTTGTTCCGGAGAAGGCCGATAACGCTGAGACTTGAACCCTAAGAGAGCTGATGGATAGAAACAGATCTAGGCCAGATTGAAGAAAACTGAGGATATCTTGGATCTCCGGATGCCTAAATGATCTGCCCGTAGAGGATGAAAACTCGACAAACTTGGCCCATATTCTCTTATATATCTTATTCATGCTCGCCTTTCTTAAGCTCATGAGGGTAGAATCACTCTTGAGGTGCACCCAAGAGATTCCAGCCTTTTCCTCTCAAGAACCAGACCATCAGTTTCAGTAATGCCGGACACGGGTGCAGGACTGCCCCTTGAGAAAGAAGGTCTGGCCTGAGCGGGAGGGACAATGGATCCCGAAAGCTGAGCTGGGACAGGATGGGAAACCATGGCCTGTTCAGCCAGTGGGGCGCAATCACCGTCACATCAACCGCTTCCGCTTGAAGTCTCTGTAAGAACTTGAGGATGATCGGGAGCGGGGGAAAGGCATATGCGCTGTTGAAATTCCACTGATCTGTCAAGGCATCTATGCCGAAATCCTGGCTGCACTGGACTCGAGTATAGTACTTCTTGACATTGAAGTTGCAGGGGGATGCAAATAGGTCCACTTCGGGATCGAATCCCAGAGACAGGATCCACTCGAACGTCTGCACATGAAGAGACCACTCGTTGTTGTCCAGCTGTGTGCAGGACAGGAAGTCCGCCTGGACGTTCTGGGCTGCAGGAATGAAGACAGACGAAATATTGGCCAGGTTTTTCTGGGTCCAAGACATAATGGGTTCGACCTCTTGGAGAAGGATGGAGCTCTGAGTACCTCCTTGTCTCCTCACATAAGAGACAGCTGTGGTGCTGTCCATCTTTAGAACTACTGACTCCCCTTTCAGGAGATGAGAGAAGGCTTGAAGGGCACACCAGGCTGCCCGAAGTTCCAGGACGTTTGAGCCCGGATTGTAAAGACGAGCATCCCACTTGCCTTGTGAAAGTTCTGACCTTCAGAGGGCTCCCCACCCAGCACCGTTGGCGTCGGTCGTGACTGTGACCCATGAGATGGGAGTAATGGAGTGGTAGGTGAGCAAATTTTTGTGCTGGAGCCACCAGAAGAGGCTGTTCCTCATTGCTGCTGTTACACGATTGGACTGATTCATGTCCCTCGAACTCCACTGCCGAAGGAACCCTGTCTGAATAGGGCATAACCTCCACAGAGAACAATTGACCATTGTGCCGATTATCCTTAGGCACTCGGTGGCCCTCACGTGTGAGGAGTTCAAAGCCCGAGAGATTCTCTTTCCGATAACTGGAATTTTCTCCACAGGAAGAGAGATGGTGCCTTCCACTGTGTCGAACTGGGCACCCAAGTAGATCATGCGCTGGACTGGTACTAGATGGCTTTTCTCCAGGTTTAGGAGCCACCCGAAGTTGATCAGTGTGAAGATAACCTGCTCCTTGTGGATCAACAATTGCTCCTTGTTCTGGGACAGCAGCAGAAGGTCGTCGAGGTAATGGTACAAGCGTATCCCTCTTTTTCTAATGAGAGCCACCACGGCCAGTAGAACCTTTGAAAAGACTCGGGGTGAGGTTGTCAGCCCGAAAGGTAGGCAGGTGAACTGCAGATGTTCTTGCCTGACTTGAAAACGTAGGTATTAGAATTCCTCTGCCACAGGCACATGGAAGTAAGCATCTTTTAGGCCGATTGAGATCAGTCAATGGCTGCACGGCTTGTTGGATGGTAGACAGGGTTTCCATTTTGAACCTTTCGTACTTTATGAATTTGTTGAGGTAAGTTACTGGACGCCATGAACCTTTTATCTTCTGAACTAGGAAGGGAGGGGAGTACACTCCGTCCTGTGCTAGCTGGGCTTTGGGGAGGCTGCCGCTCACTGCCTGTAGGTATCCCCACAAGGCAGAGGCTGGCAGCTCTTTAAATTCCCTGCCCGTATGACTCACCCCCGCCCCTCACGCCAGCACAGTACAGGGCTCTCGGACGGTGCCTGTGGGACCGCTGGGTGCCCCGCAACTCTACGCATGCGCGAGCCAAGCCTCAATGTCACGGAGGCCTTGCGTAGACCATCGCGGCGGCCGCAACCCGGAAGTACTGTGGTTTCCTGGACCGCAGAAGTGTTCCAGACGCCATGAAGACTCTAAAATACCACCTATAAGGGAAAAAATAGTCACCAGCGAGGGGAAAAATGTATGACAAGACACAAAAGCAGCTGCCATGGAGACAAAGGGCAGAAAAAGGTACCGCGGACCTTGCCAGCCGTATTTGATAGGTGTCCATTCCAGGCATATAGAGGCAGCCTCCCCTCCACCACTGGGGCTTCTTGCGCCTGAAGACAGCCACTCACCCGCCCATGGCTGGGCTCTGGGCCTGCACCGCACAGAAGATATGCCTTAATCCATTCGGGAACAACAAAATGTAGGTCGATTGGAAGAGGACAAAAAAGGAATGCAGTCCCTAGTGAGTTCAAATTTATGGGTATGGGGTCCTATAGTGTTGGAGAGGAGGCAGGGTTAAACCACACGTAGGCTGCCATGGAGTCTGTCAGGAAAACTGAAACTTTCATTGGGAGCTTTAACCTTTGTATGAAATGCCATGTTCACCAGGAATAGGGTGAAAGTGAAAAAAAAAAGCGAAGGTATTAAGTTGATATGGACAACTCCTCTACTTTGTCTTTCTTGAACTTACATTTATAGTGCTTTGCAAAATAAAATTATTTCTTCCAATAATGTACTTTCTTAAAAGACATGCAGTATAAATTAGAAAATAGGGCATACCAAAAACAGTTATGGGTAACCCCAATCTGCAATCAATTATTTTAATAATTGTTGCAAATTTGCCATAACTGTTTCCATCCATGGGACCCAAACTTGACCCTCCCAATCATAAAGCAGCTTCACAGAAACATGGCAATAACTGTCCCTGTAAAGCCATCATCAAGGAATGATGTACTGGGCATGTATTATTATATAGTGATATAAAAAATGTAATAACTCAGAGATGAGTGATATCATCAAATAATGCTCCTCTGTTGGCTTTTATTTTTTCAGCACATAGAAAATTTTCACTAATGGAAGCCTTTTCTTTGACAAAGCTACAATTGCCCTTTCATCATCCCATGTATACCTCATTAACAATGAAGGCACTATGCTGCTGGCTGGATAAGAGTTTGAAATACAGATGTTTTTAATCAGTGCTGAGCCTAAGTCCCATGTGACTGATGGGAAGGAAATCTTGACATTGTGTGGCTGGCATAGTTTTGTAACCATTGAAGTCCAATTTGACATGCTTCATGTTACAATGTGCTTACATTACAGTAGTTTTGTGGTTGTCTAATGCACTTTATCCCACACTGCTAAACATACTTCTTCCAAGCCTAAAGTTTGTATTATTGTCTGTATATGTGCCAGCAAGATCAACTGTATAAGAAAATGAAGTGGAGGTGGCATACTGGAGAATTTGTAGAATATTAGCTCAGTTTTCAGAAAATGTCTGCTGTGGTCTATGTCATGCTAATGACATTTAAAGACCATTATTTTTTCATGGAGGTTGTGGTCAGGGCTGGACTAGGACAAAAATTTGGCCCTGGACTTCATCCAGACCCGCCCACTTTAATTTTGCATTATAAACTATACACAAGTGCACAAAAAAACAGTAAAAACATTCCACTGTAAGTATATTTTTTACAATTTTGTTGTTTGTTATTATTAAATAATTTTTTTAAATATTTTTTTTCACAGTGCTTCTGGAGAAGGGGGTGGGGGTGTATGTGGCAGTGGATGGTGTCAGTTTATTTTTACCTATTGATTTTTTCACAATTTAATTGGTTTTTAATTTTTTTCACAATGCTTTTTTTTTGGGGGGGGGGGGGGGGAGAGATTGGGCAGTGGGCGGTGTTGGTAGGGCAGGGGGTAGTGGTAACAGTAGTTTATTTTATTACAATTACATTTTTTAGAATTTTTTCTAAACAGACCCCTGACATCTCCCTTTTGAGACAGCGAAAGGTACTAAGGACACACATTCCCCAGTCCCTTTCTCAGCACTGAAGATGAATGGACAGGAGACAGAGACAGTTCATTCATAAATTGAAGCAGAGTAAACACAGTATGTCTGCTCAGTTTTCACAGGACACAGGAGTGATCAGTAGTGACAGCTCACTGTGTCCAATTTAGAAAAGGAAGAGACCGGTAAATTACATATTTACTGGTCCCTTTCTCCACTCTCCATCCTGACATTTCCCCCCTGCAGCAGGCAGGAGAGGAGGGAAGCCAGCTGCGGGGGACGAGGGTGGGCGGAGGTGGAGGACAGTGGACCAGATGAGAACACGGGGTGGAGGGAGAGGAGGACACGGAGAGGACCGTAGAAGGAGAACAGGGGGCCAGTGGAGCGGCCAGAGGAGCACACAGGAAACAGCGGGGGATGATCTGTGCGGCGGTAGGGAAAGCTGTGAACACCGATCTCCCAGTATAGCTTTTTAGCGAACAACTGCAGGAGGGAGAGGAGGAGAAGTGGCTATCGGCTAAAAAGCTATACAGAGAGATCGGCGTTCACAGCTGTTCCTCCTGCTGCACTGAGCATTCCCGGCTGTGAACCAGGGGACCATCCAGGATCGCCCCTGCAGCCGGGATATCACAAGTGACTCGCGGGTGTCCAGGAGCCACAGCCAAAATGCGGGAGACTCCCGCACCTCGCAGGAGATTTGGGATGTCTGGAAACCGGCCCACTGAGCCATCAGCCCACTGGGAAACTCCCGGTAGTCCTGATGACCAGTACATGCCTGGTTGTGGTACAAATATAATTCCTTTTATGTTCACTAAAATAGATTATACATAAATAAACTGCCATTTACTGAAAGATTGAGACTATGTTTTGATAGCTATAAACAACCAGTTCAGTAAAATAGAATTAGAGCAAGCTTGCTGGTAAACAGGATATTGTAACTTACAAGAAGATCTAACAATCGAGGGAAGATCTACTTAGAATAGAAGGATGGGCAGCTACAGAATATAGTTGATGAGGTTCAGTATTGAAAAATGTAAAGTAATGCACTTGGGAGCTAAAATTATGAATGCAAGTTACCTGCCAGGGGGGAACCTCTGCGGGAATCCCAGATGGAATAGATTTGGGGTCTTAGACTCAGCAATAGCATGCCAAGCTGCAGAAAGCAAGCAAACTACTAGTATGAATTAAAAAGTGTATTTACTCAAGAGAAAAAACTATAATGCCTTGTACATACGATCGCACATTCCGAAACAAAATCCATGGATTTTTTTCCGACGGATGTCGCTCAAACTTGTCTTGCATACACACGGTCACACAAAGTTGGTCCGAAATTGCGAACGTTGAGAACGCGGTAACGTACAACACGTACGACGAGCCAAGAAAAATGAAGTTCAATAACCAGTGCGGCTCTTCTGCTTGATTCCGAGCATGCATGGAACTGTGTGCGTCAGAATTGTGTACACACGATCGGAATTTACGACAACGGATTTTGTTGTCGGAAAATTTGAGAAACAGCTCTCAAATTTTGTGTGATGGAAATTCCGATGGAAAATGTCCGATGGAGCCTACACATGGTCAGAATTTCCGACAAAAAGCTCCCATCAATCATTTTCCATAGGAAAATCCGACCGTGTGTACGGGGCATTATTCTACCACTTCAAAACTCTGGTTGGGCCATATCTTGAGTATGCCATCCAGTTTTGGTCACCAATCTTTGGTCACCAATCTCCAGGAAGGATATGCTTGAATTGGAGAGAGACCAAAGAAAGGCAACAAAGCTAGTAGGAGGGGTGGAGGATCTCAGTTACGAGGAACAACTACAAACATTAAACTTATTTTTCCTGGAGAAGAGACACTCAAGAAGGTATATGATCACAATATACAAATCTTTGAATGGTAACACTAGCAAGGGGAAAGAACTATTTAATCTTAGGTCTCTAGAAAAGACACGTGGCCACACAAAGTAAGGGTCTCTTTTCCCACTTGACGACCAGCAAAGTACCGGTACAATCCTGGACTTTGAGTCCAGGGATGATGCCTGCAGCTTCAGGCATTTTTACTTAGAAAATTACTTAGAACCCCCAAACATTATATATATACTTTTTTTTTAGCAGAGACCCTAGAGAATAAAATGGTGATCGTTGCAATATTTTATGTCACACGATATTTGTGCAGCAGTTTTTTAAATGCAATTTTTTTGGGGAAAAAAAAAGACACTTTCATGAATTAAAAAAAACGAAACAGTAAAGTTAGCCCAATTTCTTTGTATAATGTGAAAGATGATGTTACGCCAAGTAAATAGATAGCTAACATGTCACGCTTTGAAATTCCACACACTCGTGTAATGGCGACAAACTACGGTACCTAAAAATCCTAAAAATCTCCATAGGCGACACTTTAAAAAAATCGAATGCCATGGAAACACGGTCGGATTTTCAGACGGAAAATGTGTGATAGGACCTTGGGCTCCATCACACATTTTCCATCGGAATTTCCGACACACAAAGTTTGAGAACTTGCTATAAAATTTTCTGACAACAAAATCCGTTGTCGGAAATTCCAAACGTGTGTACACAAATCCGACGCACAAAGTGCCACGCATGCTCAGAATAAATTAAGAGACGAAAGCTATTGGCTACTGCCCCGTTTATAGTCCTGATGTACGTGTTTTACGTCATCGCGTTCAGGACGATCGGATTTTCCTACAACTTTGTGTGACCGTGTGTATGCAAGACAAGTTTGAGCCAACATCCGTCGGACAAAATCCATGGATTTTGTTGTCGGAATGTCCGATCAATGTCCGACTGTGTGTACAGGGCATAACAGTTACCAGTATAGAGTTACAGAGAAGGTCTTTTGCTAGAATTATTGCTCTCACTCTGACGATCGTGCTGATACCTCACATGTGTGATTTAAACACCGTTTACATTTGCGGGCGCAACTTACATATGCTTTTTCTTTGCTGAGCAAGCATGCGGGACGCTTTAAACTTTTTTTTTCTTAATTGTCCCTTTTAAAAAAAAAAAATAATTCAGATTACTTTTATTGCTGTCACAAGGAATGTAAACATCTTTTGTGACAGTAATAGGTGGTGACAGGTACTCTTTATGGAGAGATCGGGGGTCTAAAAGGGTAATTTTTTTTAAAATCGGCGCCATTGGCAGCCTAGTAAACCGGAAGTGATGTCGCTTTCAGGATTTTACATCGGAGACCTGATCACAGCCGAATCTGGTTTTGTTCGGGTCTCAGCCTAGGCGGCGGACGCACCGGCTGGTGGCTTGGAAGAAGCGGCGGATCCTTTAGGATAACAGCCGAACTGGTTTTAGCCCCATCGGTTGTTATCACTAAAAGGCCAACCGCTGGCTCTAAAAAAATGGTACCGGGGTGATGCCTGCAGCTGCACACATCCCCCGGGTTTAACCCCTTCAATCCATGAACGCAAATTTGCATGAAGGGGTTAAAGTGATGGTTCTTTGCAGTGAACCTATTGAACCAAACAATATGGGAAGCAGATGCCTTCCTTTTTCTCTCTTATTGTCTGCAGTTACAGTACAGACGCACACAAGCAGAATGTAAACAAAGCCGTGATTGAACTGGTCTGCGCCAGTGATGATAGCTTTCAGAGCTAAAATGTCTTCACTTTCCAATGTACCAGTGTTTGAAAAGTACAGTTATTCTTTACCACTGTAGTATATAACTTCCTATGTATTTCTTTTGGATATATTTTTTCAAGCGAAATCTTTTGGATATATTTGTCCAAGTGATCACATAATAAACGTTCCCCATGAAACGGGGAACCTGCCAATAACTTTTTACAAGGAAGCTCGGCTGACCAGTTCTTAAGCCATAAGTCTGAGCATATGTACAGACTAGAACCAGACGAGGAACCTGCTTTATTGAATCCTTTAAAGCATCAACAGCAAAACACAGCGCTCAAGGAATATCTGTCTTACTTTTAGGCAGATCATCCTCCTGGTTAGGCCTATCCGGCCGTTTGACTTAATCCTTTACGGACTGGCAAATACCAATTGCTGCAACAGCTGGCTGAATGGCTGAACTTGGCAAAGAAAAGGAAGTCTTTAATAATAACTCCAATTTCTTGTCGACAGGGTCTATTAAGCCCTGTGCGTTATCTACCGGACAAGTTAACTTTTCATCCATGGGATATAAAAGGGAAAATCTTTTAGGAGGCAAAAAAGTCCTGTCAGGATGTTCCCAATCAGCATACACCACCTGTTCCAACAGAGGGTGTAGCGGGAAAGTCTATGCGACCTGAAAAGGTCTCAGAGTTCCCAAAGAGGATCAGGGGGGCTCAATCACCTCTGCAAGAGGCAACTTAAAGGCAGAATGAACCATTTCGGTCAGAGTCAGGATCAAAAACCTCTGCGACTGAGAGGCAGACATCGAGTGGATATCTTCTTGTCCAGATTGCTCGGAAGCAGACTCATCTGCCGGCCACTCCACCGAATCCTGAGCTTTAAGCTCTTCCCCATCCTCAACCCATTCCTGCTCCAGACGAGGAGACTCCGGGGAAGGGGATCTGTCACGCTTCCTGCCACCCTGCGGGATGGAGGCAATCATGCCGGCACTCCTGTGCTCTAACCCGGCTAGGGCTGAGGACAGTTCATCCTTAGTTATAAAGGGTGAAGCAGCAGCGTTGACTGTAGCCACAATACCAGACAGGCGCAGCGGCTCAGACAGCCTGGGAGCATCTGGTCTTTCAGGGAATACAACACTAGAGATACGACTAGGTTCATCAGGAACTACTGGTGAGGTAGGTGTGCCCTTCCCTGTGGTGTTAGTCCCACTCCTCTTTTTGGAAGACATTCAATGCAGCAAACAAAGAGTACTTGGGTGTAGTTAAAACACCTAAAAAGGGAGACCTTTTAATAGGGCTCACCAAGCCCCTATGCAACAATCCTGCTAAGCACCTTTAGCCTGCCAAGCAACACCTGTTGACTCACGTGACCCGGGTAAGGAGAAATGAACCACTGCAAGTGTCTGTTCAGAGCCTGCTCTGTGTCCCACAGCTGCCTTCTGGAAGGACCACATGCTTGGCCTGCACAGCTTAAATAAGCTGGGTGTGCGCCGGAACGTTCTATGCCTGTATGCGCATGCATGTGCGTGGTCCTGGTGAGTGGGCATGACTGTATTCGCAAATCTTCGTGTGCCCAGATAAAGGCTACGGCACATGTTCGGCGAACCTGCGTGCGCCATGGCCGCCAAACAAGAAAATTGCTGAGCTCAGCGGAGCTCTTGGGAACGCACGTGCGTCATGGCGAACCAAAGTGAAATGGAGCACCGTAGTGCGCCATCATACAGGTAAAAAATAGCCAGACACAAGCAAAAAAGGTACACTTTGCAAACACCCACAGCTAGCCCAGAACTCCTCCGTATGGCCACTGCACACAGGTGTCCAGCCTTTAGATAACTTGACTGATTGTTACAATCACTGGGACACCCCACAATAATAAAATAAAGGGGTTTCACTTACCCGTCCAGGCGCAGGGCCACTTAGGGCCCAATCTTCACCCTTCACGGTGGGTTTCTGTCACTTGGACCTTCAAAGACTGGGTACCTTTTCATGTTTGGGGTCCACTCCCTTGGACCTGTACAGCACCCTGCAGCAAAAAATGCCTTAGCGCTGTAGTGTCCAGGATTTCCACTCCGCAGGGTCCAGCGCCCAGAGGCCACATTACAGGCAAAACCTCGCAGGATCTTGAGTCTTCTTTGCGAGGCTCGGGTACCATTTATCTAAGCATAAAAGCCTGTGTCAATTGGATCCGATCAGTCAATTCATTTTTGGAACCGATTGTGGGACTAGAGACCTGGAGCTCAGAGAGCTCAAACAAACCATGCCATCCACCTTGCAGACACTGGTAAAAAACTAAAGTACTTCCTGTATGAGAAGGGTTATATAGGGGATCACTTCCTGTCTGAAGAACTTTGGTCTACCAGTGTCCATTCACCTAATGATGAAGTATAACCCAGCAGGTAATGTAGCCTGACTCTGTGTCTCATGATGTGTGAAAAAGAAATATATATTTTTTACTTTCTGCTATAAAACATTCTCAATAAAAAAAAAGTGTAAAAATCGAATTTTTTCATCAATTTAGGCCAATTTGTATTCTGCTATATATTTTTGGTAAAAAAAATCCCCCAAAAAAGTATATTGATTGGTTTGTGCAAAAGTTATAGTGTCTACAAACCATGGGATAGATTTAGGGAATTTTTTCTTTTCTTTTTTTATGTTTTTACTAGTAATGGTGTGATCAGCAATTTTTACTGGGACTGCAACATCCTGCAGCTGCTGACTTTTAATAATCGGACACTTACCTGTCCCAGGGTCCAGCGATGCGGGGGAATCCAATGCGCATGCGCGAGCCACGCACCATGACTGGCCGGGCAATCATCTGGGACCTGTGACGTGTCCCAGATGATTGCCAAGAGGGAGGGGGGAAAGGTGATCTCCCTTCCGGTGCCGCAGTGCGCCGGGAGAAAGTGGGAGCTGGGACCCTCTAAAAAGAGTGTTCCGCCCCCCCCCCCCCAAAAAAATGGCATGCCAAATGTGGCATGTCAGGGGGTCACCTCCCTTAAATCGGAAGTTCCATTTTTGGGTGGAACTCCGCTTTAACTTTTTAAATCATCCTAAGACCCCTTCTATTCACTTAGAAATGACTCAGTCCCATTAAAGTCCCATTATGAGGGTTTTCTTCTATATGCAAACCTGAAGTTTAGAGCTTGAATCCAGTAGTGTACACACACACACACAATATCTCTTCTGCTGAAGGAAAATATCCTTCCTGATCCCCCGAGAGGAAATCGGCTTTTCCCTGGATCAACTTTACCTATAAATGTTAGTATCCAGTTATATTATGTACATTTAAAAAAGAATCCAGGACTTTTTTAAAGCAATCTACTGAGCTGGCCAGAACCACCTCTGGAGGGAGTCTATTCCACATTTTCACAGCTCTTACTGTGAAGAAACCTTTCCGTATTTGGAGATGACATCTTTTTTCATCTAGAAGTAAAGAGTGCCCCCTTGTCCTCTGTGATGACCTTAAAGTGAATAAATCAACACCAAGTTCACGATATGAACCACTTATGGATTTGTACATGTTGATCCCCCCCTAATCTCCTCTTCTCAAGAGGGAATAGATTCAGTTCCTCTAATCTTTCCTTATAGCTGAGATCCTCCATGTCTCTTATTAGTTTGGTTGCCCTTCTCTGCACTTTCTCCAGTTTCCCGAACTTCCCTGGATTTTAATGTGCCCAGAAAAAGATAATTGCTCAAGAAAAATCCATATAAATTCAATACATTTTATTTGTCTAAAATCCTAAAAACAAGAAAGATAAAGATCTAAAAAACATATTGTGTTTTATACAAAGACATACAGTACATAAATCCACATAGGGATAGATCCCAGAAGGTTTTTGGATTGACACCTTTCGCCCAAGATGAGGGCTTCTTCAGGATCCACTTTTCAAATGATTTTAGAGCTAATAGCTTACAACAAAAACGAAAAAGCATGATCTTTGTTGAGTATACACACACTCACAAAATTTGGTGTGTTAAGATCCACAATTGACAAACTGTATTAGGGCGTACACACGGTCGGACTTTGTTCGGACATTCCGACAACAAAGTCCTAGGATTTTTTCCAACGGATGTTGGCTCAAACTTGTCTTGCATACACACGGTCACACAAAGTTGTCGGAAAATCCGATCATTCTGAACGCGGTGACGTAAAACACGTACGTCGGGACTATAAACGGGGCAGTGGCCAATAGCTTTCATCTCTTTATTTATTCTGAGCATGCGTGGCACTTTGTCCGTCGGATTTATGTACACACGATCGGAATTTCCGACAACGGATTTTGTTGTCGGAAAATTTTATCTCCTGCTCTCCAACTTTGTGTGTCGGAAAATCCGATGGAAAATGTCCGATGGAGCCCACACACGGTCGGAATTTCCGACAACACGCTCCGATCGGACATTTTCCATCGGAAAATCCGACCGTGTGTACGGGGCATATGTGTCAGAGACAGATCAAAAAGAGCGCCATTGAGTAAAAGCCATCAAATGAGTGCAGGATAAGGCGGTTCTACCATTGTATCTGGGACCCCACACTTGAGAGGATCTGTTTGGCCCTCTCTCTTGTCCGTGATAAACATTCCCTCTATTTAGGATTCGCTGTTTTTTGAGGATCTGGCTGTGTTTCAGTTTATGTTGGAACCCTTTCTAGGAGGGGCTATCAGGCTTCATATATCTCTTTTTTTGTTTCATTTTTATTCTTATCCTGCACTCACTTGATGGCTTCTATTCGATGGCACTCTTTTTGATCTGACTCTGACACATACACTTTGTCTATTGTAGATCCAAACACACCCAATTTTGCAAGTGTGTGTATACTCAACACCTATAACGCTTTTCCATTTTTGTTGTAAGCTATTAGCTCTAAAAACATTTGAAAAGTGGATCCTGAAGAAGCCCTCATCTTGGGCGAAACGTGTCAATCCATAAACCTTCTGGGATCTATCCATATGTGGATTTACCGTACTTATCGGCGTATAACACGCACTTTTTTCCCCTTAAAATCAGGGGAAAGTCGCAGGTGCGTGTTATACGCCGATCCCCTGCGATCCCGAGCTGTCAAAACTTCAAAATCGCCGACCGCGATTTGAAAATGGCGCCGCCGGTGCCGAAATACACAGAGCCGGTCCTCGGCTCTTTCCGGCGGCTCTCGTTCACTTTCGGCTCCACTCGTAGTCCCGAGCGGAGCTATCCGAACCTACTCGGCTAGGTTCGGATAGCTCCGCTCGGGACTACGAGTGGAGCCGAAAGTGAACGAGAGCCCCCGGAAAGAGCCGAGGACCGGCTCTGTGTATTTCGGCGCCGGCGGCGCCATTTTCAAATCGCGGTCGGCGATTTTGAAGCAGAGGGAGGCAGGGACAGGGGATCGAAGGCTGCACTGGGGCAAGGCTGCACTGGGGAAGGCTGTAATGGGGAAGGCTGCACTGGGGAAGGCTGCACTGACAAGGCTGCACTGGGGAAGGCAGCACTGGGGAAGGCTGCACTGACAAGGCTGCACTGGGGAAGGCTGCACTGGGGAAGGCTGCACTGACAAGGCTGCACTGACAAGGCTGCACTGACAAGGCTGCACTGACATGGCTGCACTGACAAGGCTGCACTGGGGAAGGCTGCACTGACAAGGCTGCACTGACATGGCTGCACTGGGGCAAGGCTGCACTGAGAAGGCTGCAATGATGGGCATTTAAATGTAAGTTTTTTTCCCTTCAACTTCCCTCCTAAAAGTTTTTTTTCCTTAAAATTCCCTCCTAAATTGGGGTGCGTGTTATACGCCGGTGCGTGTTATACGCCGATAAATACGGTATTTACCGTATGTCTTTGTATAAAACACTTTATGTTTTTTGGATGATCTGTATCTTTCTTATTTTTAAGATTTTGTACAAATAAAATGTATTGATTATATGGATTTTTCTTGAGCAATTACCTTTTTCTGGGCACATTAAAATCCCCATCTCCCACGAGTTCTCTGTTATAGGGGATTCATGGAAAATACCTCTTTTCTCCAATGCTTTACCGGTTCCTAGCAAAAAACAAATGCATATTTTTTTACCTGGAAAAACATGTACATTTATATATATATATTTTTTTTTGTAAAGGTGAACTTATCCTTTAATTATATGGCCTATAAAGAAACTCATAACTGTATGGCAATCTACCATTCTACTCATTATAATGCTATTTCCTCATGGAACGTCAATGCTAATAATTATTATTAATAACTTATTGAAAAGAAAATGAATTTCACAATGGTTGCCGAATGTGGCTTGGACCAGACCCAGGTATATTCAGCTCATTGCTAGTGGGAAGATGCAATATAATACATTTTTGTTTTGGGGTTTAATACTGCTTCAAACATGACAGTTCTTGACATCAAACACTTAAAGAACAAGAAAAATAATATGATATACTGTACATGTTTAGAGGGCTCTGTGTTCATATACACTGATCAGCCATAACATTATGATCACTGTCAGGATAAGTGAATGGCATTGATTATCTTGTTACAATGTCATCTGAAAGTGGACGGGATATAATAGGCAGCAAATAAACATGTTGTCTCTGAAGTTGATGAAGTGAAAGCAGAAAAAAAATGGACCCCTAATGGAAATGGTATTTGCTGATGGCAGTGGTCTCTTTCAGCAGGATAATGCACCCTGCCACACTGCAAAAATGGTTTAAGAATGGTTTGAGGAATGCAACGAGTTTGAGGTGCCGACATGGCCTCCAAATCTCCAGATCTCAATCCAATCAAGTATCTGTGGGATGTGCTGGAAAAACAAGTCCAATCCATGGTGGCTCCCACATTGCAACCTACAGGTTATAAAGGATCTGGTACTGATGGCTTGGTATCAGATACTAGTACCTTCTGAGGACTAGTGGCGTTCATGCTGTGATGGGCCAGGACTGTTTTGGCCACAAAAGGAAGACCTACTTAATATTAGGTGTGCCATCATAATGTTATGGCTGATCAGTGTATGCTATACATAAGTAGTTCAATGCGTTTTCCTTTTATCCTAAAGTAGAAGTTCAGCCTAAAACTAACTAACTCTAAATCTACACTGGGAAGTGACCTCACCTATAGACTTACTATGGGGCTTCTGTTGTCGGCTGCCTTTCCTGCACACTCCTACACAGAGAAGCCGCCGCTGACAGCTCAGCGTGGAACCAGATCGGAGTAGCTTCAGAAAAGGTATCTATAGCGATTTTTCTTCTTTACGGGGTTAGATAGATTAGTCTAATGCCCCGTACACACGGTCGGACATTGATCGGACATTCCGACAACAAAATCCATGGATTTTTTCCGACGGATGTTGGCTCAAACTTGTCTTGCATACACACGGTCACACAAAGTTGTCGGAAAATCCGATCATTCTGAACGCGGTGGCGTAAAACACGTAGTCGGGACTATAAACAGGGCAGTGGCCAATAGCTTTCATCTCTTAATTTATTCTGAGCATGCGTGGCACTTTGTGCGTCGGATTTGTGTACACACGATCGGAATTTCCGACAACGGATTTTGTTGTCAGAAAATTTTATAGCCTGCTCTCAAACTTTGTGTGTCGGAAATTCCTATGGAAAATGTGTGATGGAGCCCACACACGGTCGGAATTTCCGACAACAAGGTCCTATTACACATTTTCCGTTGGAAAATCCGACCGTGTGTACGAGGCATTAGAATGTGGCTGCCAGTAGATTTAGAGTTAGTTTTAGACAGAACTTCTACTTTAACCACTTGCCAACCGCAATATGTATATTTACGTTGTGGTTTACAAGTGGTTTACCAGAATTATGGCTGAAAATATCAGCCATAACCCCAGTACCGTTTTTTTTCTGCAAGTCGGCTGGCTTTCTCATGAAAATGGCTGGAACGGTCCCCTCCCACCGCTCGCTGGTGTTTCTCCGGCTTACCGGCTTGCCTGAGAAACAATCCGACGGTGTGGCGGCTGCTCCCATAGGCGATTAAAGAGTTAACACTCTTTGATAGACTCTATGGCCTTGGAGGACCGAAGCAACATCATGACATCACTTCTGGTCCAGACTGGAAGAAATTTATTTTAAAAACAAAAGATCAAAAAACAAATTTTTTTTTTTTATCTTAAAGGTGATTTCAGGTCTTTTTGCCCTCAGATCTCTCCATAAAGAGGACCTGTCATCCTTATTTCTATTACTATGTTTACATTCCTTGTAATAGGAATAAAAGTGATAAAAAAAAAAAAATTTAAGGGACAGGGTAAAAATAAAAAAAAAGTAAAATAAATAATAATAAAACAATATAAAGAGTCCTCATCCCTCCGTGCTTGCACGCAGAATCGAACGAATATGTAAACAGTATTCGAACCACACATGTGAGGTTTCACAGCGAACGTTAGAGTGAAAGCAATAATTCTAGTGCTAGACCTCCTCTGTAACTCTAAACAGGTAACATGTAAAGGCATTTAAAGTGTCATCTGTGGAGATTTTTAAGTTACCTAGTTTGTCGCCATTCCACGAGCGTGCGTAATTTTAAAGCGTGACATGTTAGGTATCTATTTACTCGGCATAACATCATCTTTCACATTATAGAAAAAAATTGGGGCAACTATTGTGTGTTTTTTTTTTTTTTTAATTAAAGTATACTTTTTACCCAAACACATTGTGTTTGCAAACTTCTGTGTGACATAAAAAATTGCAACGATTTTATCACCTAGGAATGTATAATGTTTGGGGGTTATAAGTAATTTTCTAGCACAAAATACTGATTTAAACTTGTAAACAAAAAAGTGCCAGAAAAAGCCTGATTGACAAGTGGTTAAGCTGGCCATACATGGGTAGTTTTTTTATTTAGATTCCTCCATTTATACAAATGAGGTGGATGGAGGAATCACCCCCACTGGTACAGAATACACTGATCAGTGGCTACAGCCAATTGCCCGCAGCCGCTGATTGATAAACATTTTTCCTGGCCCACCCCATGTCAGCACACAATGGGTTAACACCTCCTCTGAAGCTCACAGGACCACCTCTTCCTAGCTAAATAAAAAAGTCAGACCCTCCCCCACTTAGGGTTGCCACCTGTCCGGGATTCACCTGGACAGTTCTGGTTTTTAATCATGTGTCTGAGTTTCATGCGAACTGAAACCCGGACAAATTATTCAGACCGGGCTGTGGCTTCCCAAGTAACCAAGAAAGTCCCACACAAATCTGTTGCCATCTGGGAGCTGCGGGTGTCTGTCTGGGGGCAGGTTCGGCATCACTGGGATGCAGGGTGATGATGTCAGCAATAGCAATTTGGCCACAATCACTGTGCGCTGCAGCATGCTATGCGCACCACATTACTACTCTTCTTGGTGTACCCAAAGGTGTCCCAGGCCACTAAAGTGTTCGGGTTTGGCTTGAAGAAAAGGTGGCCCAACCCTACCCCCACTGAAGTAATTTTTTTGGACATGCTCCAGGCCACCTGTGGATTGCAGTTGGTAAGTACTTTGTTTGCTGCAAGGATATCCCCCCTTGCCAAACCTATCCATGTTCAGTCTCTTATGGAGTCGGAAGACTCTGAATATTGGATGGTAAATCCTCCTGAAACTGGGTGTCCTTTATGCCAGGCCGCGGGTAATGTTTCTTAGATAGCACAAATATTCCACAGGTGTGGTATTACTAAGCTCTGCAATGTCACCATTGGGGTTTTTCTTGTCTTGTATAAGCAGCGTGCCGCACGGCTCTCCCGGCTTTGTCTTTAGTCTGAGAGCGGCGGTGGATGATGTCACAGAGGGCAGGGAGATGGCTGGCGCGGGGTAGTGATCACCAGTCACCAAGCGGCAGCTCAAACGGTCTTGGAACCTACAGAGGAACTGATTTCTCTCCCGCTCTCTGCAGTCCTGCCAGTTTTCTCCTGTGAGGTAAAGACTTGTTGCCGTTTGCTCCCCTGCTGTGCGGTGTTCCCAGAGGTTAGACAGTCTGACTGGTTTTTGTTAGGTGTTTGCCATTTTTAGAATTGACACAGCACCAAGAATCTTTTTGAACATTTTGTTGGCAGTAGTGGCAGCAATTCGTTTTTGGGGATAAGGCTCGATCGCTACTTGGGTGACGTTTTGATTGTCACATGTTTAAGCAAGGAGCTGGCAAAGCATCACAACCTTGTCCTAGAAATCCTTTTCCAAGTTCAGTCGACTAGTGATCAAACAGGAAAAGCAGTTAACTCCGTCTTAATCTATGAAGGATCCTGGAGTAGCTTTTCATGCCCGAATAAGTCGAGTGGTTTTTCAAAACTGCAAATTTTGCAAAATGAAAATCTGTGTACGAAGAGTCATGTAGACAGCATTTATGTCAGCGAGGGATTGCATTGTCCCCATTGGGACATTTCACAGTAGCCATTCCAGTGCTGCCTTGGGCCAGGTGGCACATGGGGGCTCTTTAATTTGCCCTCCTTAGTCAATAGGATGGGCTATCTATGGATCAGAAGGTCTTTGTGTCTGCACAAATTAGCAAAAACTGGATTTTTTGGACACCAGTGTGCCTCTTTTGTGGCGTGCCTCGCAGCCCAGGAAATTGCATAATTCTGACGTCGGATGCCAATCTGCCTCCAGTCTGAGGAGACAAGTGCAAGGCCATTGAAGCCTAGTGGAATGCAGATGCTCTGACTGTCTTAAACTTAAGGCCGTTTTTTTGTACCATTGCAAGCCTTTCAGGATCTTCTTCCAAGGGGCCCGAGTGAAGCTGATGACTGACAACAAGAAACCAATAGCCTACATTATCCACCAAAGGGGCACCAAGTGTCTTTTCCTATTACTTTTCGTAACAAACTTTTTGCTGGGCGGAGAGCTGCTTACAGGCAGTTAACGCCAGTCTACTTACTGAGAAAGCAGGATCCATTAACAGATCAGTTAGGCAAATTTTTTTCCAACAATGCATACCTCAACCAGTATTGGCTCTATGGGGCATTCCAACGGTAGTTCTCATAGAGTCCACTGAACACACAGGTTCCGGTATTTGCAACAATGTACAAAGATAAAGTGATAGAAGTGCCACAGTTCACAGTGCCATGTTTTTTTTTCCGTTGGTGTTTCTCTTCCTCCAGTGTCCTTGATTATGAAAATTCTTCTGAAGATTTGGACAGAACATGTTTAGGCCATATAGGTGCTTTCCACCTGCTGAGGAGGCCTTGGTTTTCATTCCTCCACCCCCCCCCCCCCAGATGTTATCCACACCAGCAATCCCGTTTCCGGTCAAACAAGATCTTTTATGCCAACTTCAATGGCAGCACCCCAATCTAGTGAGATCCTTAATAGCCTGGCTATTGAATCAGCCGAACTAGAGGTGCAGGGATTCTCATCCGAGGTGGTTCAGACCTTGGTGAAGACCACAATATCATGAATGCTACATATGAGTATATGAAGGAAGTTTGTTATGTTTGCTCAGCAAAGATTTCTATCCTGTGTCCCCAGCTTCAGACATTTTTACAAGGTTTGTCTGGCATACAACGCTGTTAAACAAATGCTTCATGCAGGTCGTAATCCATATACGACCACCAAGGAAATTCTTGTTCACTTCATGGGACTTAGGCTTGGTTCTGAAAGCACTAGTACAGGCATCCCTTACTCCAATAGCTTCATTTCCATTGCAGTTCCTACTGGTAAAACTAGCTCCTCTGACAGCAGTTGCTCCAGACAGAAGCATGTTGGAGGTTGCATCACTTTCCTGCAAAGATCAATTTTGTGTCTTTTACCAAAAATAATGATACTATGTCCATCTCCAAAGCTAAATTCAAAAGTGGTATCCAGTTTCCAGGAAAACCTGGGGGCAGTCCCTACTAGTATTCACATGGAGTCACTGAGTACACAGCAGGAAGACTTGCAAATGGACAAGTTGCTAACAGTGTACATGCAAAGGTCAAAGATGTGAGGAAAGTGGACAATCTTTTAATTTCGCTGTCAGGTTCTTGAGTCATCTTCTATTGTTTCACCAGGGTGATTAGATTGGCATGCAGGAAGTAGGCCTTTCTGCTCAGGAACAGGAGCAAGCTCCTTTGACCGGAGGGGTGGAAACATTGGGGGCAGTTTATGCCAAGATTTCAGTGAAGGATATATGTGAGACATATAGCTCTTCGTTCGACTTTACAAGCCCGGCATGCAGCCAGCAAGTTCTGCTAAGTTTGGGACGAGACAGATAAATTATTTTTGTCTTTAACAGCTTTTCTTTTATTGTCAATGTTTCTTTTCATGTGTTCTCTCCTGCCCATTTATTCAGCTAGTTATATCCCATTGAGTGCTGACGTGAGGTGGGCCAGGAATATGGAAAATTGTTATCAAATACTTACTGTAAGTTTCCTTTCCTGGCCTAGCCTCACGTCAGCACAGGACTCCCTCTCTAGTGGCCCGTCGCAGGCTAGGTTATCGAACACTTCAGTGTTAACTAGGAAGGGGTGATCCTCTGAGCTCCAGAGGAGGTGTTAACCTATTGTGTGCTGACATGAGGATAGGCCAGGAAAGGAAAATTACAGTAAGTATTTGACAGTGGCGTAGCGTGGGTTACAAGCACCCGGGGCAAGGCAAGTAATTTGCGCCCCCTAACCTGACTTTTAGCACTCCCCGAGTCCCTTTAAATACAATAGCACTGATCTACCTAATTCCTATACTGACCACTACACTAACCTACTTGATTTCAACACTGACCAACCTGATTCCTTTACTGACCATTACACACTACACTGACCACTATACTATACTGTCCACTACATTATACTGCCCACTACACTGACCATTATACTATACTGTACACTACACTGACCACCATACTACACTAACTGACCACCATACTACACTAACTGACCACCATTCTACACTACACTGAACCACTATACTACACTAACTGACCACCATACTACACTAACTGACCACCATTCTACACTACACTGAACCACCATACTACACTAACTGACCACTATACTACACTACACTAAACCACCATACTACACTAACTGACCACTATACTACACTACACTAAACCACTATACTACACTAACTGACCACTATACTACACTAACTGACCACCATTCTACACTACACTGAACCACCATACTACACTAACTGACCACTATACTACACTACACTAAACCACTATACTACACTAACTGACCACCATACTACACTAACTGACTTTCTCCCCCCCCCCTCGGGCCAGTAGCATGACTCTCACGAGTCTCACTCACCTTCGTGTCTGGCTGGTCTGCATCAGTGTGGAGGAGGAGAAGACAGCGGCGGCTCACATTGCTTCTCTCCCCCGCACTCTAGCTGCCATATTCAGTGTCCGGCGCAGCGCATTGTGATAGGGCGTATGGGGGTCATGTGCGGAGGCGGGACTTCAGGAGCAATCGCGGACAGGCCAGCTCTACGCCTCACATGACCCCCATACGTCCAATCACAGGGCGCCGGACACTGAACATAGCGGCCGGAGCCCGGGGACTGAGAAATTTAAAATTAGGAGGAGGCAGCCAGTGACACATACTAAATGTTGCACCCGGGGCCAAGGCAACCCCCCACGCTACGCCACTGGTATTTGATAACAATTTTCTGTATTTTTAGCATGTCCCTTTAACAGAACGACTTCTGTCAAGCAGTAACAGCCACACACTGATTGAAATTCGGCCAATTCCTGCTAAATTGGCCAAATTTTAGGTTGAATATATTTCTATTCAGTGATTTAAATGAAACAATAAGAGATACAGAAAGAAAAGGGGGAAGGGGAAAAATTATGAACGGACGCCAAAGAAAACACAAAAAGATAACACAGCTAACTAGTTGGTAGCAAAATAATGCAAAAAAATGGCTAGTGAGAGATGTCCAGTAGAGAATGCGCAAAAGAGCGCAGAAAGGATTGAAAAAAGGAATGGGAGAGAGGGGAAAAGAGAAGAGAGGAGGAAGAGAAATACAGTATTCAGTGTTACATTCCTACTGGATATGTAGTTGTCACATTGGCTTTGTGACAGACATCCAGACTGAAGCACCATTCGTGGATACAGGTCAAAGTGAGTCGCGGGGGACCCAACCCGGACTGCTCGGGAGGTTTTCGGGTTACGTAGAGAGTCTCCTCCAAGGTCTGTCAGAGGAGGAATAGTGGAGCCATATGTACCACAGCTTGGTGTGCTTCTCCCACAAGCCCTTTTCTCTTGCCTGCATCCCCTCCATGAGCATAGTGTCATTGAGAATATCAATTCACCTAAGTAGAACTGAACTTGAACTGGCCAAATTTTGATCCATCTATGGCCAGCTTTATCTGGGGTTCTGAATGACCCCAGAGGTGGACTAAGTGTTATATCCTGTGACAAAACTTTGATTTAAACTTTAGTTTGAAATTGGAATTGGTTCCATTGCCTCTAGCTGTATTATTTCAAGAGTGGCAGTGACACAAAAATGCTGCTTTTTTTTTTTTTAATGTTGTTTTTTTTCCTAGAACACCTTCGAACAAACCGTCACATGAAGAGAAAATACATGGAAGTTTTGTGGAGAGTGTGGGGCTGCCCGTGCAGATCTCAGAGCTGTGATTACAACTGCATTACCGGCATTGATTTTCATCCAGTAGGCTAGTACACAACTGCCTTCATCCACATCTGCTGCCATAGTAACTGGTACAATATGAGAAAGTGACTGCTGTCATACCATGCAATTCTATTCATGTCATTATGCAGGGGGGCTACCAGGCTGAAATTGCAGAGGGACCAAACACAAAGTTAACCCCTTGCTGTACAATTATGTACAAGTTAAAAGTGAAGCCGATAGACCCTGTGTAATAGAGGGCTCTGCTGGACAGCCAGCAATAGCTTTCTGATAACTAGTGAGGCCAGATTCTTAAAACATAATGGGGGGAATTTCAATGCAGGAGTTTTTTGGGTAGTACGACCTGTGCCTAATTCAGGAAAGCCTTGCAACAACTTTGCAAAGGTTTCCAAAAGGTGCTCCAGATTCAAGTAGGTATTATAACTGCCACTTTTAGAACATGTTGCTATTGCTGTGACAGATTCTAAAAGAAATACCACCAGTTTGTAGATAGGCAAATGGCGGTATTTAAGACCAAGAGTTGCCGTGCAGAGATATGCCAATGCTCAGGGTGGGGAGATTGGTGCTGTGAAGCTATTATGAACATGACAGCTTCCTAGGGAGAGCTCTACAGTTGCTATGAGGCCGGGGATGCTGGTGATGTCATTATCCAAATATGTCAATGGCCATATTTTGGCAATGATGTCACCAGAATCCCCGGCCCTTTGCTTACTTTCAGCTGTTGGACTCGGAATCTCCCGGCTGGCAATTTAAGTGGAACTTCAACCAAAAGGGGAAGTTCTGCTTGTTTGCATCTTTTCCCCCCTTTACTGCCACATTTGGAACTTTTTGGGGGGGAGCGGGTACCTGGTTTTGACAGGTACCCGCTCCCACTTCCAGTCAGATGCACCAAAACGATCTGAGCAGGACTTCAGGGACACATCACAGATCCAAGAAGACTGTGGGACCATTCACAAAGTGAAGCGTGACTCGCTCATGCACAGTAGGAAACTTGCTGTGAAGCCGCAAGGCTACGCTGCCGGTTTCCCTTACTTACAATGCCGACACCTCCACCCGAAGCTGATTGAAGAATCTGCTCGGGTGAGGACATCGCTGGGTCACTGGACAGGCAAGTGTCTTTATATTAAAAGGCAGCAGCTACAGTATTTGTAGCTGCTGACTTTTATTTTTTTGGGAGAGCCTGCAGCCTGCAGCAATGACAGCCGGGCGGTGGTTCAGTTATCTTGACTGGGCGTCATATGACGTCCAGCAGGATAACTGCCGGTGCGCAGCATGGCGATCAGTGGTGCGGTGTTTCATTCTGACACACCGCTACACCGATCTCAGTAAAGAGCCTCTGACGGAGGCTCTTTACCACGTGATCAGCTGTGTCTAATCACGGCTGATCACAGTTTAAACAGGAAGAGCCGTTTATCGGCTTTTCCTCACTCGTGTCTGACAGACGCGAGTAGAGGAGAGCCGATCGGCGGCTCTCCTGACAGGGGTGGTCTGCACTGATTGTTTATCAGCGCACCCCCCCCCCACTGATGCCCACACTGGACCACCAGGGATGCCCACCACACATGGATGACCAGGTATGCCGCCCCATTACCACCAGGGATATCACACAGTGCCCAAAATATGCCAATCAGTGCCCACAAATGGTGCCAGTCAGTGCCCACTACCAATGCCTGCAAGATGTCTCATCAGTGATGCCCAGCAGTGCCATCTATCAGTGTCCATCATTGCCACCCATCGGTGTCAATCAGTGTCAGCTATCAGTGTCCATCTGTGCCCAACTATCAGTGCCCATCCATGCCTACCTATCAGTGCCCATCTGTGCTCATCTATCAGTGCCCATCCAAGCCACCTATCAGTGCCACCCATAAGTACCCATCAGTGCATCCTTTCAGTGCCCAATGCCCCCTATGAGTGCCCATCGTCATTCAAAGTGCGACAGCGCTGAAAGCTGAAAATTGGCCTGGGCAGGAAGGGGGTGTAAGTGCTTCGTATTGAAGTGGTTAAAGTGGAACTAAACCCATTAGGCATGCCATGAATGATAACTGTCACAGTTGCTTATTTAAACAAAATAAACATTTATACTCACCTAGGTGGATGCAGCATAGATCTGATGCTGCATCCATCCCCTGCCGCCTCTAAGACCGAGAACTGAGCCATGAAAGTCTTCAGTGAGCAAAGAGCCGGTAACTTTCAGTCACCGGCTCTCTGCTCTGCTCCTCTATGCTGAGAGGCTGAGCCAGCAGCCAGTCTAGGCATTTGGGTAGATCCTGACATTAAAGTTGGTTGCACTCCACAGTCTGGACAGGCTGAGTGACGTCAGCCAACAGTGGACTTTAGCCCACTGTTGGCTGAATACAAGTCACAGGAGTGCAGAACTATGTGACCCAAAGAAGAAGTAGGGCCAAAAGAGCTTTGGCCCTACTTCTCCTTTAATCTTAAAGTAGAACTAAAGGCAAATTATTTTTTAGGGAGTTAGGGAGTGTTATAATCCCTGTGAGGTTTATACCTGCATGCTATCGAGATCCGGTTCAGGTAAGTTTAGGGGGGGCTGCTGTTTGATGGACAGTCCCTCTACTGGGCCTGAATCTCTTTGTCTCTTTGTGGCAACTCATGTGCAGGTCTCTAAACCAGCTCATCAAATCATCTCAAAAACACCACTTAATACAGAGACCCTAGAAAAATGACCTCCATTAGAAAGAGGGGAGTTACACCCACTGCCAGCTGCAACAACGAAGAAAGGTAAAAAGACCCAAACTCCTACTGTCTCATTCACAACAAACCATATCCTCTCAGGAAATGTCATGCAAGGCAAAGTCCTTTGAAGAATGCAATGAGCAACTATGACATCTGCTTCAGATGTTGTGCACCCACAGAGAGTGCTCAGAATGTGACAGAGACATGTGGCTATTAGCCTTACAGCAAGGCATATTTAAACAGGACTTTACATCCACTGAAGATCTTACATCCATGTTTGATTATGGCGGGAGATGCCATGAGCAGTCACCTCCAAAGATCATATTCAAATATAATACGCTACATCACAAAAGACTTTCAGAGAACAGTGTCAGAATGTGTCTGGTTAAGATGTTTCCTCGCCATCAGGATGTTTTAGACAATTAAAGCAATTCATTTGTTTTTTTGCCACTTCAGAGTTCTTTGACATATTTAATGTAAAGCGAAAAAGTATTGTTCTACACGCTCCATGAAAGAAAGGGGGAAGGAGAGGCGCCAAGCCGCCCCGGTGTAGTAGGATTTTATTGAATGAGAAAAATAAAAACAAGTTTAAATGCACTCACAAGCATCCTAGAGTGATATGTATTAAAGCTACACAGTATGAAGCTGACAGAAGAGAGTTCAGTCCTGATAGGAGCCACTGAGACTGAAACAATAACGGAGCTGATGCAGGAATCTAGAGAGCTGTCAGAAAGCCGCCATGGAAGACTCACAGGAACTGGCTAATCCATGTCTCCTTTATCAGCCACCAGCCTCCCCTCCTGGAGAATTCAACATTTCAGACATAAAAGGAAATCCTTCCTGATGACGTCTGGCATACTGACAAAATATGTAGGGGTTAAACTTCCAGTCTAACATCACATCTGTATCATGCAACGCATGCTGGCTCCTGCAAGGTAGCAGAGCAGTGATGTCCTTTGGATACACATTGGCTGGCTGGCTTAATCTGGTGCCAGTGTTAGGCACCTTAGATGCTTATTTGGGGGCTCCAGCAGAGCTCTTGAGGATGTTGAAGGTGGAAATAAAGGAGATTTGTGTTGTTCACAAAAAGCTCTTTTTGACCTGCTTATTTTGTTAAGTACGGACACTATAGCAGTGATGCTATAGACTGAGTGGGGGCAGAATTGTGAGAGGATTCTGCAGGACACTGCTGAATCCGTTGGGTGGGTGAGTATCTTAAAGGTGCACAACCTGCAACAAAGTTTACACTGGGCAAATAAAAAAATAAAAAAACTTTAATTATTAGGAAGTCTAAGCTCTGGTCACTTTCTATTTCTTATCTAATAAAAGGAAATCAATTTTCCTACACTTATCAAGTGTAATAAATTACCTAATGCCGCGTACACACGAGCGGACTTTACGGCAGACTTTGCCCGGCGGACGGGATTTCGTCGGACAATTCGATCGTGTGTGGGCTCCAGCGGACTTTGTTTGTTCAAAAGTTGGACGGACTTAGATTTGAAACATGTTTTAAATCTATCCGTCGTACTCGAGTCCGGTCGAAAAGTCCACTCGTCTGTATGCTAGTTCGACGGACAAAAAGCCACGCTAGGGCAGCTATTGGCTACTGGCTATGAACTTCCTTGTTTTAGTCCGGTCGTACGTCATCACGTACAAATTCGACGGACTTTGGTGGATTGTGTGTAGGCAAGTCCGTTCATTCGGAAAGTCCGTCATAAAGTCCAGTGTAAAGTCCGCCGAGCAAAGTCTGCCGTAAAGTCCGCTCGTGTGTACGCGGCATAAAACTTACGTCATACACAGTATACTTTGTAATTTTGACTGATTATATACCTCCATTGGATGAAAATGGCAATTTCTTGCTTCTGCTATGAGGAGACCTTCCAAGAGTCCACAAGGTACAAGGAGGAGCTATCTTCGCAACAATGCTTACGTTACGCCCATAAGACTGACCTAGGTTGGGTTGTTATGGTTGCTCCTCATACCAATCAGAAGCAGTGTTACAAGTGTATAAACTATTGTTAAGAGAATTTGAGACACCCTATTCATTTCTTAAAACTCAAGCTGTGGGAACTCGAAAGGGATACCAAATCAGGCAACAAGACCTCTCGTTAGTGAACAAGTCTACATTGGTGAATCAACTTACAGCAGCATCATTGAGACAACATCTAAAATTACTACTGGCAGTAGCAAGATTTAACCTTCAACAAGTTAACAGTAACCAACTAATAACAAGATCCCACACAACAATACTAATGTTCACCAGTTCATGGATGGTGTAACTAGTGAATCTAAACCATTATCACAGTATTTGCTACAGAGTTGCTCATAAAGGACTATCTGCAAAGGCTAGTTCTGTCATCAAAACTACATCTTACAACTGCAAAACAGTAATATTCCTTCACTAGAGAATCCTGACAAGAAATTATGAACAGTTAGTTGGTGCCCAATATGGAAGAATGGCATACAGAGACCAAGTAAAGTGGCACAATTATTATTTGGTTAGATGAGGGTAACAAAAAGCATGTGGAGAACAGCGGCAAGGTACTTGGTTTAACCGGGGCTTTTTTTCAGCGGGAACGCGGGGGAACGCAGTTCAGGCACCTCCAGCACTGACTGTAGGTAATAGTAAGGGGTGCTGGGGTATGCTGCAGGGTCTTTTGAGGCTGGCTGGTGAAGGATCTATTCTACCTTGAGGGGATCTATTTTTGCAGGGGGGTCCATTTTTACTGGTGGGGGACCTATTGTTGCTGGGGGTGGGTCTTATATTGCTAAGGGGTCAGTTATGGCTGTGAGAGATCTACTGTTGAGGGAGGGGACTATTGTTTCCGGCTGCTGGAGAGTCTGTTGATGCTGGCTGTGAGGAGATCTGCTGTTGCTGCCAGGGGATTTTGTTTCGGGTGGCCCATTGTTAGTGGGGGGGGGGTCAATTGTTGCTAGAGGGGGCTTTATTGTTATTGGGTACAGGGGATCTATTTTACTGCTTTTCTTGTTATCATTATCAAATTCCATACAAATTACTTATCACCACAAAATGATAGTAATAGGAGGTAGGTAGAGGCGGAGAAAAGGGGTGACTCAGAAAGGGGGAGTTCCTGCACCTATTCTCTGAGAAAAAAAAGCCCTGGGTTTAACAGTTCCAAATACTATGGTATCAGCATTTTAGTAACACAATCAACACAGAAGCTCCCAACAATGTTAAAGTGGGGTTCCACCCAAAAAAACAAACATACATAAAAAATCCTAAAAAAAAAAATAAAAAAACATTTGGATATTTTTTTTTTTTTAACTTACCTCTAAATGCCTGTTGCTAGGTGATCCCTCGTAGTCTGCCCCTTCCTTTGCCTGGGCTGGTGACATCACTTCCCCCTCGGCACAGGAAGGGCTCAGCTCTGCTCCCTCCCTCCTGTCAATCATCTGGGACCCATTACAGGTCCCAGGTGACTGAGCGGCCAATCACGGCGAGCGGCGCCGCTCGCGCATGCGCAGTGGGTGCCAGGCTGTGAAGCCACAGCCCGGCGCCCACAGTTGCAATGTCGGCGCCGCTGAACGGAGGGGGAGACGAGCGGGGCTTCGATCCCCCGCTTCGCTGGACTCCAGGACAGGTAAGTGTCCAATTAAAAGTCAGCAGCTGCAGTATTTGTAGCTGCTGACTTTTAATTTTTTTTTTTTTTAATGGCCCCCCTGGGTGGAACTCCTCTTTAACGACACATTGAAGTAGTTCAAGCACTAAGGTTATCACTCTAATAAGGCTTACATTACTGGAGCAGCATCTGAGTAGAGGGGTGGTGTTAGGCAGAGTGGCGGTGTAGCAGAAGAACCAATCCAAAACCTTTATCACCGCACACAGTGCCGGCAGCGCTGTCCTTAGTCTGTCCCCTCATCAGGAACCTCTCCCTAGGGTTAAATAAACTGTCTCTATCCAGAGTGGATCCTGCCCCTACTCTATCTACTCGCAACTGAATGCCAACTGCAGCGGGGCACTGCTATTTATCAGCATTGCCTCCACTAAAGATGGCTGCTGAAGTCATACAGGGTTGAGGCGTCCAATCAGACTACTGCTCCCCTGGTGACACCTACAAAGGCTGCAGAGGAACAATGTTCCAATGGAAATCCTCCATTTCCTCTCTGTTGCAGCCAGCAACACAGCACCACCTACAGAGGGGAGGATAAAGTGCACCTGCCTACAAGTTCCTAGGCTATGATTCTGCATTCCTGTAACAGCTTCTTGACCTAATCTGCAACTTAGCTACAGATTTGTCCATCAAAGTCCAAGCTGACACGACTTACAGCATAGTCAATGTGCCAGAAACTCCGCACCAGTAAAAGGTTTAGGAAACCTTTTGGAGTCTTTTACCAGTCATCATGCTAGAAGGTTCCTTACTTCGCAAGCTGGAATCAGAGTCTCCCGAGGAAAGGTTTCTTAAATCAACAGATTGTTCCACTTCCACCTTTAAAGTATTTTACAAACCTTCCCACCTTTGGAGAACTGGCCTGATGCCTTCAGATACTGCCCCAGCTTTCTCAAGTCGATGACTTCATCAGATTCACAAGGACTAATGTATATGCTGTATATTTTGCCTATTTTTTCTTCTTTTCTCCATTATCCATGCTCATGGACAGTTTTAATATCGTTGTATGCTGTCGTATTATATTATAGCATAGGGGTATCTACTGATACCAGGTGGGGGGGTCTGCTGCCTATTGTTCTTGTTTTATTGTATTTGATATGTTCATCTATTACCCTACTGTTTTGCCAGCCCCAGGCTATACACTCCTCAATTCCCTGCAATTCTCTGTAATCAGTTTCACTTTTATACTGCAGAAATAGGGCTTAGGAAAGTCAATATGTTCATACACTTTAAAAGACTAAAAAACATTCACTCTATTGCAGTTATTTGAAGTAATACTAAGGTGGATTCATCTGTGTCTTATTGAAGAGTTAAACTGCCTGTGGGTTCTGCCAAGTCAGCTCGTGCCCATACTGTCTGCACAGTCTGGGTCTGGATTAGACGGTATAATATTGCATGTTTTAGCATTTGAAACAGAACAATCACTCTGGGCTATAAGAAATGGTAATGACGTGAAAAGGGTTACCATGGGCATGTCTTCTCCTTCCAATATAAAACAATTATCCATGTCCAATATAACAACAATACGCTGAAAAACTCTGTTTATTGTGGGTGGATACTGGTCCTGCCATAACTAGGTTCATGTACAGTATATCCTACCGTATATAACAATCAAAATGTGAACATTCTTCACATTCTAGAACTGGTATTGAACAAAAAGAAAAAGAAAATGTAATGCCTACAATTTATAAAGACCAATATTACGATATTATACCGGCTAGACCTGTTTGGACCTGTACTTTATAATGTACATTCTTCAGAAGGTACAGGAAGAGTCATCCTTCAAACACTGAGGTAGTACCTATGCTGCTGTGCTGGGACTTGTAGTGGCCACTTGGCATTGTGGAGGCTACAGCCTGCACATGCCCGGAATAAGATGGGCATGCCAGCAGCTCCTGAAATTAGCTGTTGACGGAGCTACAATATGTTATTCATGCAAAACCTTGTTGACAAAATTGCATGTCTTAGTCTATTCTTTGCTTTGTTATGCAATGATAATGAACAGCAATTTCAATATAAATTGCCATCTTGAAAGTATTCATTTAGCATCTTTTCACATAATGAAGAATCAAGGGTGAAAAGCATAAAGACGTAAAAAGTTGATTTGTCCTTCCGGGATCTATGAAGATAAAGAGAGAAAACAGAAAATAATCATACAAAATCCAAACCTCTAGAATAAAATATCAGATTTTGTGCAGGGATTAGAATATCATATGAAAAAAATAAGGACAGGTCATATTTATCATCTAAAAAGATGTTCATGTAGATAGATTAATTATATTGTCATATGTAAATACACATCACAAACACATGCACATTTAATTGATAAAATAGTGTAGAGAGCAACTAAAAAAAATCAAAATTAACCCATAGGAAGCCTGCAGAGCATTGTATCCGCGGTCAGCAGATGAACTTTAATGGCATCCCAGTCTTATGCCCCGGTACACACGGTCGGACTTTGTTCGAACATTCCGACAACAAAATCCTAGGATTTTTTCCGACAGATGTTGGCTCAAACTTGTTTTGCATACACACGGTCACACAAAGTTGTCGGAAAATCTGATTATTCTGAACGCGGTGACGTAAAACACGTACGTCGGGACTATAAACGGGGCAGTGGCCAATAGCTTTCATCTCTTTATTTATTCTGAGCATGCGTGGCACTTTGTCCGTCGGATTTGTGTACACACGATCGGAATTTCCGACAACAGATTTTGTTGTCGGAAAATTTTATATCCTGCTCTCAAACTTTGTGTGTCGGAACTTCCGATGGAAAATGTCCGATGGAGCCCACACACGGTCGGAATTTCCGACAACACGCTCCGATCGGACATTTTCCATTGGAAAATCCGACCGTGTGTACGGGGCATTAGTCCGTAGGGTTCAATATTGAGTTGGCCCACCCTTTGCAGCTATAACAGCTTCAACTCTTCTGGCAAGGCTGTCCACAAGGATTAGGAGTGTCTATGGGAATGTTTGACCATTCTTCCAGAAACGCATCTGTGAGGTCAGGCATTGATGTCGACAAGAAGGTCTGGCTCGCAGTTTCCGCTCTACTTCATCCCAAAGGTGTTTTATCGGGTTGAGGTTAGGACTCTGTGCAGGTCAGTCAAGTTCCTCCACCCCAAACTCACTCTTCCATGTCTTTAAGGACCTTGCTTTGTGCACTGGTCCAAATCATTTGGTGGAGGGGGGATTATGGTATGGGGTTGTTTTTAAGGTGTTGGGCTTGGCCCCTTAGTTCCGGTGAAAAGAACTCTTAAGGCGTCAGCATATCAAGACATTTTGGATGATTTTATACTCCCAACTTTGTGAGAACAGTTTGGGGATGGCTCCTTCCTGTTCCAACATGACTGCACACCAGTGCACAAAGAAAGGTCAATAAAGACATGGTTGAGGGAGTTTGGGGTGGAGGAACTTGACTGGCCTGCACAGAGTCCTGACCTGAACCCGATAGAACACCTTTGGGATGATTTAGAGCGGAGACTCTAAGCCAGGCCTTCCCTTCCACATCAATGCCTGGCCTCACAAATGCTCTTCTGGAAGAATGGTTAAACACTCCCATAGACACACTCCTAAACCTTGTGGACAGCCTTCCCAGAAGAGTTGAAGCTGTTATAGCTGGAAAGGGTGGACCAACTCAATATTGAATCCTACGGACTATGACTGGGATACCATTAAAATGCATGTGCGTGTAAAGGCAGGTGTCCCAATACGTTTGACAATATAGTATACTTGAGAGTAGGAGGAATCAATAAACTACAAATGGGCCCTTACATTTCATTGAACTACAAGCCACCAGCTGCCAAGGGTGATGTTAGTTGTAGTTTATTCATTCACAGGAGACTGAATGAATGACGCACCATGTGGGGGAGGCCCGCATGGCCCCATTCTTTTCAAAAAGTGACAGCGGGTGGGGGGAGAAGATCTCCTGTCCACTGTCATAGAGAGGGGGAGATTGGCGGCAGAAGCTGGAAAATGTTACATGTTCCACCCTAAGTACGGGTTGTACATGTAACATGTTCCAAAATCATCCTTTAATGTGACTAATGTGTTAAGATACAAAAATACACAAATATATACATATATTGGGGTTGATTTACCGAAGGCAAGTAGGCTGTTCACTTTGCAAGGAAATTTGCAGTATGCAAGCACATTTCCCTTAGCTTCCCTAGTGAATGAGGAGAGGCTCTGCTGACTTCTATCATTCAATCGTGCGCATGCAAAAAAATGTTCTTCATTTTTCTTGCACGTGATTGGGTATTCTTTGTAAAGTGAAACTTCACCACATTCACTAAGCTAAGACAAAATTCCAATGCAAAGTACACATTTCCTTGCAAAGTGAACCATCTATTTTCCTCAACCCTGCTGTGTCCAAGTCTGTAAAAAGCCCAGGTGTATCTATTCTCTTGAGGAGCGCCCAGCATTTCTGTGTCCTTTCTGCTTGGGAAGGCTTTGAAATGTACTTGCTGTGCAGATGTGCAAGGCTTTCATTGAGATCCAGGTGATATATTTCTCATCTGGTTCCTGGCAGAAACAATTGGCTTTTGTTCTAGTCATATCACTGTTCCAGTAAAAGCCTGAACAATATCCCTGAGAATATAGAATATTAGTCTTTTTAAAACCAGGTTGATTTTAATTTAATTGAATTTCTTTTTAATAGCTTTTTTGTACATGTTGACATAATTTTTACCTACCCTAACAATGTAACCAACAGAATCAGTTTGCTCTTCATATTCTGCTTATTGTTATACAGTGAGCTTACTACTATATGCAGTTCAGTTTTGGGCACCAGTTCACAAAAAGGATATCGGGGAACTGGAGAAAGTGCAGAGAAGGGCAACCAAACTGATAAGAGGCATGGAGGAGCTCAGCTATGAGGAAAGATTAGAGGAACTGAATTTATTCACTCTTGAGAAGAGGAGATTAAGGAGGGATATGAATAACATGTGTCACCCACCGCTATCCTGCTGGATCCCTGGCTTGGCACTTGCTGATGCTTTCCCACTTCTTCACCGTCCCCGGCTGGTGAGAAGACTGCTCAGGTACTTGCTTCAGCTTACTCACAGTGGTCTCCAGTAACAAGGTGGACAGTCCCTTAGGGGTGATAACTTCCCCTCTACCCCTGACCACAACTGTTTCCCTGTCCGGCTGAACCTTCTCAACTTAGTTGAAGTCCAATCCTGAAGTCCCAACCCTATGCTGCTTCTCCTGCTCCTGGCAGCCTAGCAGCCAGGTGTCAAACTCAACGGATCAAAAACAGAGCTTCGTCTCCTACACGCAAACCAAAATTCCAAGAGTAAGACCCCATGGACACCGCCCACTATCTTTGGACAGACCATCTCTCCAAGCAGCAAAGCCAAGAGTCTCAGAGTCAAAAATGTCAATGGATGCACAAATAGGATCAGTAGTGAGCAGATCTCACCATCTTCTCCGCCTGCTACGTAGACTCATCCCCTTCGTCCCAGGAGAGGACAAAGCAGCAGTAGTTGGAACAATCATCAATTCCAGACTCGACTACGCAAACTCCCTCTACATAGGACTACCCCAATATCAGCTTGCGTGCTTGCAACTCAGCCAAAACACGGCGGCAAGACTGTTAACAGGAAAAAAAACCTGGGAATCCATCTCCCCTTCCGTGAGGAACCTACACTGGCTAACCGTAAAAAATCGAATCACTTTCAAGACCCTCTGCCTCACTCACAAATGTATACAAGGAAACGCTCCTCCTTATTCCAAAATCCCGCTACAAAACAAAGGGAGAACGAAGATTCGCAGTCCAAGGACCACGGCTATGGAACGCTCTACCTACTCACATTCGCATGGAAAAAAACCATCAGGCCTTCAGAAAGAAACTCAAGACCTACCTCTTCTAAGAAGCTGGACAACACAGGACGGATGTAGTGCCTTGAGGCGATTCAGTTCGCATTTGCAGCGCTATACAAATCATTCATTCATTCATTCCCCCGGATAGGCGTCAGGCTTCCGGCCTAGCTGCCCAGGGAGACATAACACACATCCACCCAGACAGCCATACAGGTGGCACAGAACCCCGATCATCTGACTTCACTCAAATAAATAGGCTCTCCCAGCAGGCCAAGGGGCTTAAAGAAACCCCTGCCTATTGGCTGAGACACCCCATCCATTCATAATCTGTCACCAGCTACAATGCCACCTAGTGACAGAAGAGAAAAGTGCAGCAATTCCAGAATTAGGGGATCTCCTAACAATTAGCCAAGACACTTACTACCCTGTTTCCCCGAAAATAAGACCTAGCGTGATTGTCAGTGATGGCTGCAATATAAGCCCTACCCCCAAAATAAGCCCTACCCTGTTTCCCCCGAAAATAAGCCCTACCCTGAAAATAAGACCTACAAGGACTTTAACTAGGGCTTATTTGGGGGGTAGGGCTTATATTTCAGCCATCACCGACAATCATGCTAGGTCTTATTTTCAGGGAAACAGGGTAACTGGTGAACTAAATTGATTAGCAACTCTGTCTAAACACCAGGGTGCTACATCTGAGCAGCAACACACAGTTTTTTATCTATTGTTATTTTCACATTTGGTTCACTGAAGTATTGTAGGTGTGCGCATAGGGTCTTTTTCGCTTTTATGCAGCTGTATTAGGGCCCTATATCACAGACCAGGAATCGACTCCCGCTAGAGGGAGAGTGGCCGACCAAGACTTTGTTGTCGCAGCTTGGCAGATGGTGGCAAAAGCCATAGAATAGACACAGAGAGTTCAGCTTTAGCTGACAATTAGTGATGATGAGAGCCCTGAGAATCTAAGGACCCGCCTGGTCTACAGCAGAGCTCCTAAGGGTGGAGATGTTATGGTGCAGGTGATTTCCAGGTTGTGGTCCTCTGACTCACTCCAGCAGGCAGATACTGAGAGCAGAAGAAAGTCCCTTGCAGTTCTGGCGTGCTGGATACACAAGGCAGTAGGTAACACAAGAGTGTATGGGAACGCACAGAGGCATAGGGAGAAACACAGGCTGGGAGCGCACAGGTAAAGATAACGAGAGGCTGGCTGGAAAACACCGGGAATCACACTGGTGCAGAGAAGCAAGTAATTGACTGAAGTGCAAAGAGAGAATTGGTCCTTAAGGAAGACTGGATGCTGGCAGGGGATCAAAGGAGCATACTCAGAGTCAAGGGCTGGAGTAAATAGGAATCACAAAGTTGGAATGACTGGGAAATGCTGGGCCCACTGAGACATACAGGAGCTGAGTACAGGCTGGACGGACACTGGGAACACTGGAGGTCATGGAGACAACATTGGGAGCCACTGGGAAAACTAACACACAGAGGGCCAATCTGCTAGTATGTGGGTGCCTTACTCCAATACTGAGCAACCAGCACAGCTAGGGTTGCTGCCCCATCCCTTTAAAACCAAACACATATTAATTACACAGGTTCTATGGCTGATTAAGGTGGTAATTAAACTCACTTGGTGCCTTATCTGCATTAAATTAGCCTCAGAACCTGTGTAATTCATATGTGTTTGGGTTACATAGTTACATAGTTGGTAAGGTTGAATAAAGACAATAGTCCCTCCAGTTCAACCCGTGTAGGTGCACATGTGTCAGTGTCTATAATTATTTTCCATATCCCTGTATGTTGTGCTCTTTAAGATGTACATCCAAGAGTCTCTTTATAATATCCATACTCCCTGCAGCCACCACCAATTGTGGAAGAGAGTTCCCCATCCTTCTTGCCCTGACAGTGAAAAGCAGTTTAGGGTTAATCTGCTTTTTCTCTAACCTTATTATGTGTCCCTGTGTCCTCTTACACTCCTCGAGACTGAATAGTTTTTTTCCTATGCTGGGATCGCCATTGAGGTATTTGTAAATCACTATCATGTCCCCTCTCAAGCGTCACTTCTCCAGCCAGAATACACTTAGTGTTTGCAGACGTTCTTCGTAATCAAGGTCCTCCAATCCCTTTATTAGTTTTGTTGCCCATGCTTTGGACTCTCTCCAGTTCCAGCACATCCCTTCTGAAGACTGGTGACCAGAACTGGACCGAATACTCCAGATGTTGCCTAACCAGAGTTTTATAAAGGGGTGAAGTGGTAACCCTATGCACAATAGCCCTTTAAGAAAAAACAAACTCTGATTAGCTGCGGCATCAGAGGATGCAGGAAGCCGGTGGCTACACACAGACTGAAAGCCTCGGCTCTGGAGCATGGAGCAGGTGAGTGACACCCTACGTTGTTCCCCAATATTTTTTACTTCCGCTTAGTAACATTCACAATATACTGTACAGTAAAAAGATCTTCCATGGCAAATCTGTTTTTGGTCGCGTGATCTGTTTTGTGACGTCACATAACTAAGCAAAGGGATTCATAGGGAAGTCTCCATGCTCTACAATACTCTTGAGGTGCTCTTCTTATTACAAGATCTTTTAATAAGGGAACGTTATGAAGGCTACAAGAGGGCAGCATACCAGATAGAGGTGCAGTAAGAGGGAGACCAAAATTTGCAGCAGGGCCTCCAATCATGGCCACTGCTCTGATTCAATGTTAATCCAGTCATCATTGAAAGTTTTTTTTCCAGCAGAGTCTCTGCAGAACATTCTGATGCTGCAGAATTTAAAAAAATAAGAAAAAATAGTCAACAAAATGATTCCTTTTAACTCAAAGAGGGTCATTGCTGGTCTATGGGCACAATTATGAACTCACTGGCACCCCTCAAAGGAGAGGTCCCCAAGCTTGGAGAGACTCTCTATAGAGTGTGATGTGATATGCAGGACTTAGAAAGAGAAAAGAGGATTTTAACAACAATAATTATATTGAAACTGGAGCAAACTCTTATGCCGCGTACACACGGTCGGACTTTTCGTCTACAAAAGTCCGACAGCCTGTCCGACAGACTTCCGGCGGACTTGCGGCAGACTTTCTAACGAACGGACTTGCCTACACACGATCACACAAAAGTCCGACGGATTCGTACGTGATGACGTACACCGGACTAAAATAAGGAAGTTGATAGCCAGTAGCCAATAGCTGCCCTAGCGTGGGTTTTTGTCCGTCGGACTAGCATACAGACGAGCGGATTTCGGGGTCCGTCGTAGTTACGACGTAAAGATTTGAAGCATGTTTCAAATCTAAAGTCCGTCGGATTTAAGGCTGAAAAAGTCCGCTGAAAGTCCAGGGAAGCCCACACACGATCGGATTGTCAGCCGGCTTTAGTCCGTCGGCGTCCGTCGGACTTTTGTAGACGAAAAGTCCGACCGTGTGTACGCGGCATTACTGGGAGACTACAGGTCTCCATCATGCTCTATTAGAAGCCTCAAGCTTCATTATGGACCACATTAATTCAACAACTACATTCTGGTCACACAGTTTCCCAAAGCATTCTGTAAAACAACACCAAGAGCAAAAGTAAAAACAGGCAATAGAAACAAAGAGCAACCAATCAGATTGCAATTGTCAAATCAGAGAAAAAGAAACTCTAAAGCCTCGTACACACGATCGGATTGTTGGCCAACAAAACCGTGGACTTTTGTCCGAAGGGCGTTGGCCCAAACTTGTCTTGCATACAAACAGCAAGGAATTGTTGGCCAACAAATACAAACGTAGTGACGTACTACGTTGTTTTTCAGCTCTTTAGCAATACCCTTTGGGCTCCTTCTGCTAATTTCATGTTAGTAGAAGTTTGGTGAGTGTTGATTCGCGCTTTTCATTTCACACTTTTCATTTTGCGCTTTTCATTTAGTTTTTGAGCGGCCTTTCGTCAACCAGCCATATTGCGGAATCGGAGGAGATAACGCGTTATTTATTATTGGCCTTGAAGTTATTGCTTTGACATTTTTTTTTTGGTTGAATAATGATTTGATTTGGTATATTTTCTATATTTTTGGATGCATAGAATGCACTTTTTGGTTAAGTTCTATTGGCAGATAGCATGTCTAATTTTATTTGGTTTCTTTTTGTAATGCACAATAAAAAAAATTGTGTAGAATAATACTTGGCTATGTGTTTTACTTCAAATGACAGTTTGGGAATAGGCAGTTACATTTAAAAAAAATACAATATAAAATTGACAAGGGACACCAACATAGTTGTATCTTTGATCTTAAAAACTACGGGATAATGGTGTTGTGGTAACTTGCCCAAATAAAAAAAAAAAAAAACATAATAATATTATTCTTGATATCACTAGAACAAAAAAAAGCCTTTGAAAATTCGTTTGCCATAACTCCATCAGTATCACCAGCAAAGCAGCTTCATTATTATCCCATTAAAGAAGAAGAGAATTGTGCACTGCATTTGGAGATTTCATAATTTGTCACGTCACGAATGTTAATTCTCCATTACGAACGTTAGTTTACAAGACCGACCGCTTCTGGCTCGTCCTTGCTTCCGAGCATGCGTGTTTGTACTTTGGACTTTTGTCCGACGGACTTATGTACACAAGCTCGGAAAATCAGACAACAGACATTTGTCTGCGGAAAATTTTAAAACCTGCCATTCAACATTTGTCCACGGAAAATCCGACAATTGTCCGATGGAGCGTACACGCGGTCGGCAGCCCAAGCATTCAAAAGGGAATTTTTTTATGAAGCGCCACACCACTGCTTAGAGGTCCAGATACAACTTTTTTCTATAAAAAGTCAGGGGTGCAATCCAAAAAGTGAAATATTTATAGGCAACACCTAAATATTAAACCTTTTAAAATCCAATCCAAAAAATAGTCAATGCATTTTGGGGGTCCAAAGCACCCACTTCATCTAAACTAGTCCTATGGGTCCACTTTCCCCAACCAGCATTCAAAAGGGAATGGAAGTCCACCTCCATTTATCTTGCTTTGCCTCTCATCCTCTGCCATACTGCCACAGATGCCGGGGTGGGGGTTAGGAGTCTGATGAAAGGAAAGGAGGGGACTGAGGACTCTGATGTGGAAAGTGGGGGGCTTCTGATATGATAGGTGTCCCAATTTTATACCGAGGTGCCTCAGGATTTTGTATCATCTCAAAAGCTGTGGTTGAAAAAAGGTTGGGAAACGCTGCTTTAGAGTACTGAATTTGCTTAACTTATATTTGTATTTCAATTATTTTTATTAAATTATTATACAAATATAAAACCTTACATATCATTCCAAAAACATATATACAAATCATTCAAAAACACAAAAACACAAGAATGGATCTCTCCTAGGATATATCATTCTCAAAAATTTCAAAGTTCTTAGAAAAAAATAAAAATTTAAAAAAGGGCCCATATTCCATTAACTTACTCCGCTCCCCCCCACATCCCTTATACAAAATCCCCACTCCCTATTACATAATGTGAGAAGGAAACATTTTTTGTATTATTGTGTATAGTGAAATTTGCTTAATTTAAAGTGTTACTAAACCCAGGACTAGGATTACACGATACCAATACTGGTATCGGTGCCGATACTAAGCATTTGCATGAGTATCGGTGCTCATTCTTTCAGGCTCAGTTCTTTTAGCTGTCAGTGGGATTCCCCCAAAGACAGCTGAAGACAGCTAAAAAAAAGGCAGCAATTATCGGTTGTTAAGGAGCGGGTCTGCCGCATCCTTAACAACCGATTAATCATTCAGTCAGTGGGGGTTCCCCATTTGACAGCTGAAGTGTAAAAGAAGTACCAGCAATTGGAGCTGTCAAAAAAAAAAAAGCAGCCGGGCAATGTTTATCAACAACATTGCTCAACCACTGAAAAAAAAAGATAAAAAGAAACATTGTTTCTTTTTGTATCTGTTTCTTCATCTACAGATCAAAGGGATGAACTTCCCTCTGCAGATGAAGTCAGTTTAAAGCCACCTGTCACACTGTTTTTTTTTTTTCAAATAAATGTTCCTCTGTTTTAGCCCCTTATTAACCCTTAATTTACTCTAATCAGCCTTATTTAACTCCTTATTGTCCATCCTCCCTTTAATTATCATTTTTATGCTGATTTATTTGTTAACTTCAAATTTAATAAACTACTAATAATTTTATTTTTGTTTGCTTTGTTCATTAATATTTTTACACCTTTAACATATATTAACACGTTTCACATTGAAAAAAGCGCAAAATAAAAAAAAGATAAATGTATTTAATTTGTAAATAACTTTTCATTGATTTGTACCATTGCTGACAGCTGAAGTGTAAACAAATCAGTTGCGGTAGGTATCAGTAATTGGTATCGGCGAGTGCTAAAAAAAAAATTATCGGTACTCATACTAAAAATGGTATCGGTGCATCCCTACCCAGTATCTTGCAGTCCAGTGGCGGCCCGTAATGCAGGGCGCACGGGCACCGCCCCCCCATCTATGCATCTGGCCCCCTAATCTACATGCAGGGTGCTGGATGCATGGATTCCAATGTTTTTTTTTTTTTAAGCATGTGATTAGAGCCAGAGGCTCTAATAGGCTTCAACAAAGGGTGGGCTCAGGGCGCAGTGCACAGTTGTGTGATAATAGCAAATTAATATTTGCTGTTGTCACACTGATTCTCCTCCTGACCAATAAGGAAGTAGGTCCTGAGACCCATTTCCCGATTGGCCGAAAGGAGAAGCGAGCCCATTGGCCTAGGAGGAGGAGGGTGGGGACGGTATGGCGGCAGGCTCCTGCTGCTCTGTCCTTGGAGGATATGTACAGCATGGCCGAGAGCCTGGGCTTTTGTGGCCACCGGGAGAGAGCGGAGCTGTACAGAGGAGGAGCTGCTGTTCAGAGCCATGCAGAGTATGGGCAGAGAGGAGCTACAGTCCCCGGTGTGTATACTGAGCCTGATGTGTACGATCCCAGGGGGACTACAAGTCCCAGAGACCACATCGTGCATCGGCAGGCACTGCATGACCTCTCTAGAAATGACACTGCAGTAGGCAGGCATGCAGTACAAAGTGTGGTGTTGACAGCTGTGTGACCGACCCACAGGGGGGCAGCAGGTGAACCGACCGGGGGGGGGTGTCTGCCCTCCCCCCAAAAAAAATATGCCACCAGCCACCACTGCTGCAGACACTATATCTGGTCTCCAGTACAGAACATGGAAATGCAATTATTTTAGTAAATTTAAACTGCTAAATATACTTTCTCATCAGCAGTATATAACAGTCTCGTGACTTCTATCAGTGCTTGGTTAAAGCTTGTAGGAGGAGTTTTCATTCTCCCCTGATTGTCCTATGAGGATGCAGGGCCCCTGGCCTGCTGTCTGTACAGTGCTGATTGGCCCTGTGCTGATCACATGCACTCTCCCAAGAAAAAAAAAAAACACCTAGCAATACACACCAAACTGAGCATGTGCAGAGTGCCCCCGAGGCTCTGTTCTATCAGGAGATGGATTGGGAACTGTGGAAGAAGGGGACGATCAGAGAAGACAGGATCAAACAGAGGATTAACCCCTTAGGTTCCACAGTGAGTATAGCAAGCATGCTTAAGAGCCCTTTCACACTGCTAGTGCAGCCTCGTTAGCAGGAAAGCGTCGCTAGTTTTAGTGGCGCTTTACTGCTGTTATAGCAGCACTTTTCGGCAACTAGCGGGGCGCTTTTAACCTTGCTAGCGGCCAAAGAAAGGGTTAAAACTGCCCACAAAGAGCCGCTTGATTTCAATGGCAGGGGCGGTTTAGGAGCGGTGTATACACCGCTTATGCACTGCCCCAAAGACGCTGCTTGCAGGACTTTTTTTTTTTCGGTCCTGCAAGCGCTCCACCCCAGTGTGAAAGCACTCAGGCTTTCACACTGGGGAGGCTTGAGAGGCGCTTTTCAGGCTCTTTACAGATGATATTTTTAGCGCTAAAATGCCTGAAAAGCGCCTTTATTGTGAAAGGGGTCTTACTGCATCTATAGACTGATTTTACTGTTGTGGGTTTAGTAACATATTAATAATTCCTCAATCTTAGGGGCTCAGATTTCCATTTGTCGTCCAAATGTAGGCACTGCTTTAAAAGCCTTATGTCTAAACTGTCCGTGGCTCTTTAGTAACCGTAGTACTACAAGTCCCCGAAAAACCTGACTTGTAGCTCCGCAGGTTGCCTAAGCCCGCGTTGCGATAATACACCGTCATAGCACTTGACAACAGCACACAGATTATCTCAGCAAGCAGTACAGTCTACGGGTACTTAAAAAAAAAAGCCATGCGCGCCTGTTTGTTCAGCCTAATTGCTTATTGTTTGAGAGAAATAAACATTTTTATACTCCCGCTGCTTGAATACATAGGGATTTATTGGCATCTGCGAGAAGGCAGCGTACACGGTTGACGTGCCGGCAATGCCCTTAAGAAAGAAAGAGGGGAAAAAAAAAAAAAAAAAAGACGCTCCTCCTGGATGCATTGAGGAATAAAGCATCTTGGTTTACACAGAGCTTCACGTATAATGGTCACATCTGTGTCTGTGTATTCCGCTTGGAAGGTTGCTCCAGCCCTTGAGTGCTGCTGGCGTCAGCGGGTTACAGAGATCTCCTTGATGAGATGCTGCCCTGACTCCCCACAGGAGTTCAGTCACAGACCATACTTCAGAGCTGCATTTGAATCCCAGCCCAGAGCTGCATCTAAACACTCGTCGTCAATCCTCGCTTTCATTAGGACTGCCTGTGTTTCACTATGGCCTCCATATATTTCAAACAGACAAGCTTCCCCAGATGGGAAGAGATGTGAGGGTGGTGGTGGTGGGGGGGGGGAGAGGTTTGGGCCCGCAAACAACTGTTCTTCTGTGCAACGTATGAAAAGGTTTTTTTTATAAGCACCGTGCTGTAAATATTCGGTTATTGGGCTTCCAGCACCAACCCAAAAGACGCACAATGTGTACACAGATAGCTCAATACACAGCCCATACCTGTCTATTGTATCAGCAAGTGGGGTCACACTGTCCGGACACGTCACGATAAAAGCGCCTTCTGTACTCTGCATTGGGGACTTGTGTCTGGGAACAGCTGCAGGGCGCTCATTGCCATAGCTGTGCATTTCTTCTCTTCTTTTGATTCTACTTTTAACGCTTTGTAAAATGAACATCAGTGTAGGCTAAGCAGCTTGATGAATCGTGTTAAGTATGTTTAAATATTCTTTAAAATAAGAAAAGTTAGCTGTAGACTTTTTATTGGTTTTATAAATTGACCGCTGTAACATCTTTCTCTTTTCTCTATGCTTAAACCCAAAATATAGTTGCATAATTAGTCTGGTTGAAAAAAGACACAAGTCCATCTAGTTCAAACCAATAAAAAGGGGAAAACAAACAAAAAAACAAAAAAAAGCATGATACCCTGTTTCCCTGAAAATAAGACCTAGCGTGATTGTCGGTGATGGCTGCAATATAAGCCCTACCCCCCAAATAAGCCCTAGTTAAAGTCCTTGTAGGTCTTGTTTTCAGGGTAGGGCTTATTTTCGGGGAAACAGGGTAGGGCTTATTTGGGGGGTAGGGCTTATATTGCAGCCATCACTGACACTCACGCTAGGTCTTATTTTCGGGGAAACAGGGTATGTGTTGAGTATACACACACTCGCAAAATTAGGTGTGTTAAGATCCACAATAGACAAACTGTATGTGTCAGAGACAGATCATAGTTAAATAGTCAGGTTGAAAAAAGACCATCAAGTTCAATCAAAGAAAAAAAAAAATAATAATCCTATACAGTGGAACCTCGGATTACGAGCATAATCCGTTCCAGGAGTATGCTCGTAATCCAAAGTACTCGCATATCAAAGCGAGTTTTCCCATTGAAGTCAATGGAAACTAATATAATTTGTTCCGCACTGACTTCAATGGGATGCAATACCGCATGCGGCCAGAGGTGGGGGGGCACCGGAGAGCCTCAGAAACGGCCGAAAAGGCTCGAGCACACTTTGGCTGACCTCGGCAAACCTTGGAAAGACTCTGTTCACGAGCCTTTCCGAGGTTTGCCGAGGTCAGCCGAACTGTCCTTGGGCCTTTCCGTGCATTTCCGAATGCCGATGATCGGCGCTGTTCGGCTCCGGCGCCCCCCACCTTAGGCCAAAAGCGGTACTGCACACCGCTTTTTGCCTGAATCCTGCTCGTTTTGCAAGATAACACTCGCAAACCGAGTTAACATTTTTAGAAATACATTGCTCGTTTTGCGAAACGCTCGTTAACTGCGTTACTCACAAACCGAGGTTCCACTGTATATACACAATCCCATGCCCACAAGTTGATCCAGAGGAAGGCAAAAAACCCAATAAAGCATGATCCAATTTGCTACAGCAGGGGAAAAAATGCCTTCCTAATCCCTCTAGAGGCAATCAGATTTTCCCTGGATCAACATTACCTATAAATGTTTGTACCCAGTTATATTATGTACATTTAGGAAAGAATCCAGGCCTTTTTTAAAGCAATCTACTGAGCTGGCCAGAACCAGCTCTTGAGGGAATCTATTTCTCATTTTCACAGCTCTTACTGTTAAGAAGCCTTTCCATATTTGGAAATGAAATCTCCTTTCCTCCAGATGTAAAGAGTGCCCCCCTGTCCTCTGTGATGACCTTAAAGTGAATAACTCAACACAAAGTTCACCGTATGGACCCCTTATATATTTATAAATGTTGATCATATCCCTCCCTAATCTCCTCTTCTCGAAAGAGAGAATAAATTCAGTTCCTTTAATCTTTCCTCATAGCTGAGCTCCTCAATGCCTCCTATCAGTTTGGTTGCCCTTCTCCGTACTTTCTCCATTTCCCCGATATCCTTTTTGAGAACGGGTGCCCAAAACTGAACTGCATATTCCAGATGAGGTCTTACTAATGATTTGTACAGGAGAAAAATGATATCTCTCTGGCGTCCATAACTCTCTTAATACAAAAAAAGGATTTGCTCGCTTTGGAAACCACAGCTTGGCATTTCGTGCTTTTATTAAGCTTATTATCTACCAGAGCAGCCAGATCCTTCTCAACTACGGATCCCCCCAGTTGTACCCCCCTCCCCTAGTATGTATGATGCATGCATATTATTAGCCCCCAAATGCATAACTTTACGTTTATCAAGAAATATGAGTAGCTTCTACAGTCAGTATTAATGAGTAAACAACGTGGAGAAACAAGGGTTGTACCATCATCCAATAATAGAGGGGTTGGGAGCCTGGTCCCCAGCCAGGTCTCACCAGGAAGAAAAAAGGGGCAAATGGACTATCTTGGTAAAGTGCAGTGAGGATAAATTCAAATGTATGAACAATTGTATAAAATAGTACAAAAGTTTATCAATACATAACACATGACAGAAAAATCAGTTTCAAATTAAAAACATGGGTAACAGTCCATGTGTATCACCAAAATAATACTCCCCAAGTGGAGAAGATCACAGTGGGATAGTTGATCACTGAAGGCATCTCAACTAGTTTCACGGACTGAGCCGCTTCATCAGGAAGATATCTGTAATTTGATTAGCACATGATCAATAACAATGTAGTTAATCACATACAGGAGAAAACAATGTTTAAAGCAATGTATCAATCAAGCAATGTGCTGATGTTGCATAGGGGCAGAAGCGAGACAGCTTACCCAAATCCACAAGACATAGGGCGTCACCAGTAAAGGGGTCTCCGGCGACTGGGGGAGACTAACAATTCAATGGGCTGGAGTCTGGATGAAATAAAGTGCATGAAATGGGTAAACCATGAATTAAAATGAAGTTTGCATGTGGGGGGAGGTGAGGATGTGACTGGAGTGATTCATATTAATGGAAAGTTCAAGTGAAATAATTGGATTTCAGTGAGGGTGTGAAGAATGGAAGGCAGTGGTTGAAAAAGTGTGAATAAACTTGTGAAAATAAAACCGTGGGGATAAAAAAAAAATCTAAAAGTTTTGATCCCCATGGTTTTATTTTCACTTTTTCAACACAGGGACAAGGTGCTTTGGGGTGGGGGGGGGGGGGGGCGCAGGGCCTCGATGTTGAGGGCATGTGGCCTGGTACGGTTCACGAGGGGTGACCGGGCTGTGACCTGACCTGCCGGGCTTAGATAAGTGTCTTGTGTCGGACCACTTAAGACGGCTCCCATAGGGAAACATTGATTTTCACACATCATGCGACAGGAGCTCCCAAAGTCGAAGCGTTTATTGTGCAAGTGTGAACCCAGCCTGAGTGGACTGAAGCAACAGGCGATTTTCGGGCGATTTACGGGCGGCCATCGGATATGAATGATGTTTGAAAGTCTTTGAAAAACGAACAAATTTCTAATCAATAATGGGAGAATCGTGCGAGAAATATCATCGAAAAAGAAATGCACATGAGCTGTGACCTGTAAAGAAAAGATTCCCAGCCAGAAAAAACTCTATAGTAACATGAGTTGAAATTGAAGGCTTGGTTGGTCGAATTTCAAAAAGTGCAAAATTTCTGATTTTCGAAAGAAAATTTGTTCGGAATTAGAACCCATGTATGGCCTGTATAAGAAAAAGTGGCAGTTGGAGGGTTGAGAAAAAAAAAACTTTTGACACTGACAGGAGTGCATAAAATGATCAGCTTTTATTCATTTATGTAAAACCTTCATCCCAAAAGGAAAAAAAAAAAAATTTGCTGTAACTACTTAAAAAGTGTTAGCTGAACCCATCTTTTTAACATTCGCAAAAAACAGTTACATTCCAAGCATGGCGGGATTGCTAACTATCACATTTGCTTGTGCTTTCAACCAAACTGTCAAACCATCAAATGGCTGGTGTCATGACTGATCACATGTGCAGCATCATGGCAGTTGCAGATCAAACAGAGGCTAAGATGGCAGCCTACTTGGCTATAAAGGATAGGAGGGTTTAGTTCCACTTGAAATTTTCAGGACAAAAGCTTGTCCAAAAATGTAACTGTGAATACAGATAAAAAAGTCTTGCAGACAGCATTCAACTGTCTTGTTGTCTTCCTCTAAACATGAATAAACAAACTTTATTGTTATTTGATTTTCAGAGATCCTTTGTGCTTAAAAAAATAGACTATCAGCATAAATAGGCTTTTCCTGTTATATTGGTCATCTTCTAGACCAGTGGTTCTCAACCTCAGTCCTCAAGTACTCCCAACGTGCCATGTTTTCAGGTTTTTCTTTGCTTTGCACAGCTGCTTTAAATCAATATCAATGACATAGTATTGATAAGAACTATTTTATAAAAGGGAAGGTCCCAAAACATGGCCCATTGGGGGTACTTGAGGACCGAGGCTGAGAACCACTGTTCTAGACCACTGACAGCCTAATCATTATTATTACACAGGAATTATACATCACCAACAATTTGCCAAGCCCTTTACAAGAGGTAGACAGCACAGTTACAATACAATTCAAGAGTGTTATGCCGCGTACACACGAGCGGACTTTACGGCAGACTTTGCTCGGCGGACTTTTCGACAGACTTTACGACGGACTTTCTGAATGAACGGACTTGCCTACACACAATCCACCAAAGTCCGTCTAATTCATACGTGATGACGCACGACCTGGACTAAAACAAGGAAGTTCATAGCCAGTAGCCAATAGCTGCCCTAGCGTGGCTTTTTGTCCGTCGAACTAGCATACAGACGAGCGGACTTTTCGACTGGACTCGAGTTCGACGGATAGATTTAAAACGTGTTTCAAATCTAAGTGCGTCCAACTTTTGAGGAAACAACTTTTGAGTCCGCTGGAGCCCACACACGATCGAATTGTCTGACGAAATCCAGTCCGCCGGGCAAAGTCTGCCGTAAAGTCCGCTCGTGTGTACGCGGCATTAGGAGAGCTAATAATTTAAATAGAGAGGCAGGTGATACAAAAATGATCTATGAGTTGAGCTATGAGTTGTTGAAGAAAGTAAAATGAGCTATGAGTTGTTGAAAAAAGTAAAATTACAGTTGTTACATAGAGATGGGGTAGGCTTCCCTAAATAAATAAAAATTTCAAGGCGGACAGATTAGAAGATAGCTGGATAAGTTCCAGAGGAAGGAGGAGGTTCTGGAGAGGAGCATGGGAGGAGGCGATGAGGAGGCTAGAGAGCAGAAGGTCTTGAGAGGAGCAAAGGAAACAGTTTGGGCAATATTTTGAGCGAAGGATAATGATGTAGCTTGGGGCAGAATCGTGGATGGCTTTGTATGTTTCTGTTAGTAGAAGATCAATGGAGGGATTGGCAGAGTTGGGTGGTGGACACTGAGCACTTGGCATGGTGGATGAGACTGGCAATGGCATTTACGATAGACTGAAAGTGGAATAGTTTGTGAAGATGTCGGCCGTTAGGGAGAAACTTCAATAGTCAAGGTGGTAGAAAAAAAATAGAGTGAACTAGAAGCTTTGTGGTGTCATTTGGTTGGAAATATTGCGAAGATGAAGACTGCACTATCTGGACAGTGATTGCATGTGCGGCCTGAACCAAGAGGTCAGAATCTAGGGTTCACCCTCGCACTCTAGCATTAATGGAGTAAATAATTACGGTGTTGTTGGTGTCATTTTTGAAAAATATGCTTTTTGGCAGAGCAACATCCATGCAAATATGTAAATTAGTAAGCTAGTAATGCATGAGGAGAGGGTGAGCATGAGGGTGAGTTGAGTGGAGAGAAAGATTTGGGTGTTGACAGCACAGAGATGGCACTGAAAACCATGAGAGACTATCAGCTGACTCAGGGGGGAGGTGTAGATAGAGAATAGAAGGGGCTGAGAGAAGACCCTTGCAGGAACAATTGCCTGCTTCTGAAAAATAACTGATATATTGGATAATGCTTATAACTTCTCTGTGATTAACTTAAGCTGGCCAAAGGCGGTTCAAATCTTGGCCGGTTCAGCAGAGACTGGGTGAGATTTGAACCATTTATGGGCAGGATGATTGGACTGACTTGGGTACATCGATCAGCTTGCGTACAACCAGCATGTAGAATTTTTCATGCATTTATTGCAAGCGGCTATAGCAGCTAGCAATAATCACTGTGTGTTCTCCCGACAGGGAAGGCTCCCCTCCGGGAGAACACAATGGCTCTGTGGGATGGAATCAAAGATTTTCTTCCCTGCAACCCATGGTTGCAGGAAAGAGAGTAGCACCATCTATAGCTGGCTTTACACCCTAATGCCCCGTACACACGGTCGGACTTTGTTCGGACATTCCGACAACAAAATCCTAGGATTTTTTCAGACGGATGTTGGCTCAAACTTGTATACACACGGTCACACAAAGTTGTCGGAAAATCCGATCATTCTGAACGCGGTGAAGTAAAACACGTACGTCGGGACTATAAACGGGGCAGTGGCCAATAGCTTTCATCTCTTTATTTATTCTGAGCATGCGTGGCACTTTGTCCGTCGGATTTGTGTACACATGATCGGAATTTCCGACAACAGATTTTGTTGTCGGAAAATTTTATATCCTGCTCTCAAACTTTGTGTGTCGGAAAATTCGATGGAAAATGTCCGATGGAGCCCACACACGGTCGGAATTTCCGACAACACTCTCTGATCGGACATTTTCCATCGGAAAATCTGACCGTGTGTACGGGGCATCAATGTCAGTGACACCAGAAAGATAGGCAAATTCACAGGTACTGGCAGAAATGAATACTTGCCTTTATGATGCTGCTTATCCCATATATAAGGAAATGACGATGGAAAGTAATATCTGTTTTTTTCAATAAAGAGAAGAGGACCCCATATACAAAGAAGTATTGTATTTGTTACTATAATATACAGTATACTATGGATGAGACTGCAGATGTAACTGGATAATGAACTCATCAGTCTACATTATAAGGTCACTATGCAACCTTTGTATCGGTCACATTCATTATCTAAAAATATGGTTTGGCAGCCAAATTGCCTTTTATTTGATTTGGCAAAATTCATATGTGGCCAGGTGTGACAAATATCTGATGGTTGGTCCAAGGAACTGGATCTAATGGTGTATGGATGACACATGATTTTCTGTCACTGAGTTTAGAGAAGCCTTTACAGAGAAGCAACACAAAGCTGAAAGGATAATTCAGCCCACATTTAAAAATTCATTAAATGGGTGGAATTAAGCTTTGGAAGGACTCAAAGGTGTGTTATTCATCCAAAGAGAAGGTCAACATGGACATCAAAGTCAGAAGCAAGCAAAATGTACATACAAAACATGCTCTGTCAAGTGCTGGTTGCTAGTGTGAAAACCATCTCTGCATCAAAGTCATGAAGACATTCTCCACATTTTCCTGTCCTGGACAGATAGGTCATCACTGAGGAACGCAGTGGTCTACTACTCGGCTAAGAAGTTCGGCAAGCTATGTGAAAAGAAAAGCCAGATAAAGCTAAGTACAGGTGGTGTAATAGGACTATCATCATCAGTATTATCATTTAGCCTGCCATAGACACACAATTGAGAGGACTGAAGAATGATGTGATATGAAGTTCTAATTTCAAATACTGAATTCTGGACTAATAAACCTGGTTGACGTGGCCCTTTGCGTTTATCTGGCCCTTGGGGCACTATTCCTCCTATTAATGCTAGACACTATTCTGCCAAGTGATATCAAGAATGGGACACCATTTCTCCTGCTGATAACAACGATGGGGTACTATCCCTCCCAATGATACCAACAATGGGGTACTATTCCTCCCAATGACACCAACAATGAAATAGTGTTCCTCCCAATGATACCAACAATGGGGCACTATTCCTCCCAATGATACCAACGATGGGGCACTATTCCTCTACCTAATACCAAACGTGGTGATGTTTACTCCCACTGATGCCAGGAAAATTTTCGCTCCCACTGGCCACGGTCCAACACAGTCTTGAAGGACAAGAAACTGGCCCTTTGTTTAGAAAGTTTGGAGACCCCTGTTTTAGAACAAGCAATCTAAAGGTGTTAAAGGGACGCTAAACTCTATTAAATTTTGTTCAAATATATATTTTTGAAGAGCATTGTCTAATCTAATATCACCTAAGTGGAACCATCCTATAGGTATCACTTATTGCACCATCCCAAGACTTTATGGTGTATGGTTGGACTGTATGGTGTTTCAACCTCCAAAAATATTCTTAAATGGGGTTCTTGAGTCTGTCCCCCCCCCCCCCCCAAAAAAAAAATTAATAAAAGGATACTTGCTCGTACTGGGATTCAGCGATGCCCTCTTCCGGGGCCGGTTCTTTGCCGGTCTTCAGGTCCCTGGTGCTGCCATGCTAACTGTGGGAAGCCAGCTGTGACTTTTTGTGGCTTTACAGCTAGCTCCCCACTACGCATGCGCCAGACATGTTTTGCCCTGTGAATGGTCCTTTAGCCTCCTGGGACCTGTGACATTTCCCAAGAAGCTCCAGACAGAGGGGGGTGGGGCTTCCACTCGGATAGCCTAGGCGGATATGGGAGCAGGTACCTGCCAAAAGTATACGCGCGTGTTTATGTGCGTTTACTATTGTAAATTATGTTCATAAAGTCCTCCTTTAGTGCATTATTTTTTCTGCCTGTAAACGCACCTCTTTAACCACCTCTTCAGCCCCGGGAAGATTTGGCTGTTCAATGACCAGTCCAATTTTTGCGATATGGCACTGCGTCGCTTTAACTGACAATTGCGCGGTCGTGCAATGCTGTACCTAAACAAAGTTTACATCCTTTTTTTCCCACAAATAGAGCTTTCTTTTGGTGGTATTTGATCATCTCTGCGGTTTTAATTTTTTGCGCTATAAACAAAAAAAAAGCAACAATTGTGAAAAAAAACAATATTTTGTACTTTTTGCTATAATAAATATCCCCAATTTTTTTTTAAAAAAGCTAATTTTTTTCCTCAGTTTAGGCCGATATGTATTCTTCTACATATTTTTGGTAATAAAAATCACAATAAGCGTATATTGATTGGTTTGCGCAAAGGTTATAGCGTCTACAAAATAGGGAATAGATTTAAAGCATTTTTTTTTGTTCACTAGTAATGGCAGTGATCAGCGATTTTTATCGGGACTGCGATATTGCAGCGGACAAATTGGACACTTTTGTCACGTTTTTGGGACCACTGACAATTATACAGCGATCAGTGCTATAAAAATGCACTGATTACTGTGTAAATGTCACTGGCAAGGAAGGAGTTAACACTAGGGGGCGATCAAGGGGTTAAGTGTGTTCCCTCGTGTGTGTTCTAACTGTGGGGGGGATGGGACTGACTAGAGGAGATGACAGATCGTTGTTCCTAGCTAGTAGGAACACACAATCTGTCTCTCCTTTCCTCACAGAACAGGCATTTGTGTGTTTACACATACATGTTCCTGTTCTGGCTCTCGTGCATCACGATCTCCAGCCACGCACATGGGCACCCCCACAGTGCAGCGGGTGCCTGCTATCCCCGCTTAAAGGGCGAACGTACAGCTGCAATGGTTCGCAGGAATATGCCGACCTGCCACAGTATAATGATGGCGGCTAGTTGGCAAGCGGTTAAATACACCCGTAAACACCTATGTGTGCATGGCTACCTAGGCTAATACACAGTAGAGGTGCATTTACAGGCAATTAAATAAAGCTCTTAAAGATTTTGCATTGAATACATGATTGAAATAAATGGTACAGTATTTTATATCTGACTTCAGATTTAATTCTTGCAAAAAAAAAGTCATTTCAAGGTAGAAATAACTTAGAGGACAACACAATTGCAAGGCACATGGGAACCCAAGATGTAGTCACCTACACTCTATAATTATGTCCAATGAGCTATTACAGTATAATAATGAAAGGCTTTGAATATTTGCTGTTTTGGGCACTGCATTGTAATGAAAGAATACTTATTATTAGAAATGTCAGCCAACGGTTTTCATTGTTACTAAAACCTATGATCATCTATAGGGCTCAACTACACCTGGGATTTGTATTTGATAATTAATGGTAGAATGTAGTCAATGTCACACTGACAGTTACTTTACTTTGATCACACTGAAAAAATACACTATACATTAAGCATTGTCAAAAATTGTTAAAATATACAGTATGTGAACCCTCACCTTATAGAACAACACAAACATTTGTGTATAGATATTAAAATATATATATATACAGTGGGGACGGAAAGTATTCAGACCCCCTTAAATTTTTCACTCTTTGTTATATTGCAGCCATTTGCTAAAATCATTTTTTTTCCTCATTAATGTACACACAGCACCCCATATTGACAGAAAAACACAGAATTGTTGATATTTTTGCAGATTTATTAAAAAAGAAAAACTGAAATATCACATGGTCCTAAGTATTCAGACCCTTTGCTGTGACATTCATATATTTAACTCAGATGCTGTTCATTTCTTCTGATCATCCTTGAGATGGTTCTACACCTTCATTTGAGTCCAGCTGTGTTTGATTATACTGATTGGACTTGATTAGGAAAGCCACACACCTGTCTATATAAGACCTTACAGCTCACAGTGCATGTCAGAGCAAATGAGAATCAAAAAGGTAACATTATGACAAAGCGAAGACATACATAAAAAAGTACCACACAGTTTCTAATGCATGGAGATCATCTCCTATCATTGTGTTGAACTTTATTTTCCACAACACTTTTATTGAGGAAGTAAATGGAAGAAACATGGGCCCAAAGGCCTAGAAGAATGTAAGCAAAATAAAACAACGCTTGTACATTCTTTTGAAGAGTAAGATAGAGGTATAAATCATTATAATATTATTGAGATCCAATGTGATTTTTTTTTTTTTTACTAGTAATAGCGGCAATCAGCGATTTTTAGCAGGACTGCAAAATTGTGATGGACAAATCTGACACTGAGGGACACTATTTGGGGACCAGTGACACTAATACAGTGATCAGTGCTAAAAAAAAAGCACTGTCACTGTACAAATGATACTGGCAAGGAAGGGGTTAACATCAGGGGCGCTCAAAGGGTCAAATGTGTCCATAGGGAGTGCTTGCTAACTGTGGGGGAGGTGCTTTGGCTGTGAGAAAACAGAGATCTGTGTTCCTGCTTAGCAGAAACACAGAATCTTTGTCTCCCCTACTAGCAGAATGGCGGTCTGCCTTGTTTACATAGCGCTGTTCTGCCTTTCGGTGGGTCCCGGCAGACATTCTGCTGCGTCCAATCACGGTGGGAGCGGGTCGCCGGCAGAGACCCGGAAGTGCAAAATCACGTACCTGTACGTGATTTTGCACAGGGAAGCTGCCTTGCCACTGTATACATATAATACAATATATACAGTATACACATACATATAATACAATATATACAGTATACATATAATACAATGTATACATATAATACAATATATACAGTATACATATACATATAATACAATGTATACAGTATATATATATATTATATATATTACAATATTTACAGTATACATATAATACAATATATACAGTATACATATACATATAATACAATATTTACAGTATACATATAATACAATATATACAGTATACATATACATATAATACAATAATTTTCATTATTTTCCAAGAAATTACAAAGTAATATAAGCAAACAGAAAATAAAATATAATAAAATTACAAAGAAAATTACAAAGAAGGAGCTATAACAATCAATCTGATGGTACAAGTATCAATATATGTTCCTTTTAACGTTTCAAAAGGTTTGGGTACCAAAATAATATCTGATTTTGGAGATATTACTATGTTTACTATGTTTATGTTTACTGAATTCTGCATACAAATATCACCTTTAAAATTTAAATTTTACTTTATAACATTGTATAATTCTTTATGCAGTCTATAGTACCCAAACGTTGGACCAACCACTAGACAGGACCATAATAGACGGTGACATCTGCATTTTCTAAATAAAAAAAAATTAAAGCAGAAAACTATACAGGGATCATTTTTTTCCCCCTAAGGACAGATATTTAAAGGATGAATTATAAGAACGTGGAAAACTTGTCCATAACAACCAATTTACTAAACGCAAATAGACTGTGCACTCTGCAAGAGCAGTTGCTTCAGAGGTGGAAGCTCTGCTGACTTCCATCATCCAATCATGTGCATACAAAAATGCTTTTACTTTTATTTTCCTTGCATGTGATTGGGTATCCTTTGCAAAGAGAAGCTGCACTTAATTTACTAAGCTCTGGAGCAACTGCACTTGCAAAGTGAACAGTCTATTTGACTTTCATAAATCCACCCCTCTTTGTGCTTTTAGTAAATCCACCCCAAGGAACAGTGGCGGCTGGTGCTCAATATTTTGGAGGGAGCGGCAAACAAACCTGCCCCCCTCACTCAGTACTCTGCCCCCCTAAACCCTCCATTTTTTGAAGCCAATTAGAGCCGCAGGCTCTAATCATGTGCTCAAAAAAAAATACATTGAAATCCTGGCGTCTGGCGCCCTGCATGTAGATTAGGGGCAAGGTGCATGGATTAGGGGGGGGGGTGGCGCCCCTGCGCCCCTTATGGATGGGCCACCACTACCAAGGAATCTCATTGCTTACAAGGTGCAAGTTTCCCACTTTTCTATTGGAGCTGCGGGTGCGTTAGCTCTAAAGCGCTGCTCATTTTATGGGAAGGGCGCTGTACACACCACTCCCAAACCGCCCCAAAGATGTCGCTTGCAGGACTTTTCCTAACTTGGTTTACTAAAGGCAAATAGACTGTTTCACTTTGCAAGGGAATTTACCTAGAGCTGAGTGAATTAGGTGAAGCTCCGCTTCCATCACCTTCCTGCATCCATCATTCAATCACGTTCAAAGCAAAAATGTTTTTTTTTTTTTCTATTTTCTCCTCTTTGCAAAGTGAATGTTCACCACATCTACTAAGCTAAGGGAAAATTCCCTTGCAAAGTGAACAGCCTATTTGCCTTTAGTAAATCAACCCTCATCGCCGTTCTACCATTTAAAAAATAATAATTCTTGTAATGGTCTGAGCTGTCTTTGAAACCTGGTACAGCTGATCCCTATGCAAATCTGGAAGATTTTGAGAACTTTACAGAGCAACACAGATCCTCATCAGACATGTAAAGATGTTAAACTGGCTTTTTGGCGCCATCTAGTGTGCGATCATTTCGGGACGTAGCAAAGAATTTAACCCTTTATGCAAAATGGGATACAGGCACCTTCAAAAAAGATTTTATTGAGCAAGGGAATATGAGGAGTTTGTCTTTTTTTTTTTTCCCTCTGGTGCATTGTTTTTTGCAAGTCATCTCACAATAAAGAATAGTAAAACTAGAGTACTGTCAACCATTTACAAAAGAGCTATACTAGCTTTCACAATCATGTAAGTCCAAAGTCCAAAGTATTTTAGATATTCATTTTTTTTTTCCTTTTTTTTATTCAAATACATTGTGGATTCAGAGTGTGCATGTAAGTGAATAATGTATCTCTCCAGTATATTACTGATACATCTAGCAATAATTACCGTATTTATTGGCGTATAACACGCACATTCATTTTAAGAGGGAAGTTTCAGGGAAAAAACTTAAATTTTAAATAAAAAACTTTGAAGCAGAAAAAGGGTCAGTGCCCATCTGCAGCCTCACCGTTGCCATCAATGCAGCAGCCTCATCAATGCCCATCTGCAGCCTCACTGTTGCCATCAATGCAGTCTGATCAATGCCCATCTGCAGCCCCACTGTTGCCATCAATGCAGCCTGATCAATGCCCATCTGCAGCCTCACCATTGCCATCAATGCAGTCTGATCAATGCCCATCTGCAGCCCCACTGTTGCCATCAATTCAGCCTGATCAATGCCCATCTGCAGCCTCACCGTTGCCATCAATGCAGTCTGATCAATGCCCATCTGCAGCCCCACTGTTGCCATCAATGCAGCCTGATCAATGCCCATCTGCAGCCTCACCGTTGCCATCAATGCAGCCTGATCAATGCCCATCTGCAGCCCCACTGTTGCCATCAATGCAGCCTGATCAATGCCCATCTGCAGCCTCACCGTTGCCATCAATGCAGTCTGATCAATGCCCATCTGCAGCCCCACTGTTGCCATCAATGCAGCCTGATCAATGCCCATCTGCAGCCTCACCGTTGCCATCAATGCAGCCTGATCAATGCCCATCTGCAGCCTCACCGTTGCCATCAATGCAGTCTGATCAATGCCCATCTGCAGCCTCACTGTTGCCATCAATGCAGCCTGATCAGTCCACATCAATGCAACAGCCTCACCATTGCCATCAATGTAGTTTCACCATTGCCATCAATGTAGCCTCACCATTGCAATCAATGCAGTAGCCTCACCATTGCCATCAATGTAGCCTCACCATTGCAATCAATGCAACAGCCTCACCATTGCCATCAGTGCAGCCTGATCGATGCCCATCTGCAGCCTAAAGGGGACAGGGAGGGGGCGGGACGAGCGCCGACAGATTACATACAGTGAGAATCTCCTATGATAGACAGAACACTGGTCCAATGGCGGCCCAGGAGATGGGACTTCCTATTACAGAGGCCGCCAAGTAAACTGGAGATTCTTATTGTATGTAATCTGACGATGTTTGCCCCGCCCCCCTCCCTGTCCCCTCTGAGGCAGCTAAAATTGAAGTATTGGGGTATAACACGCACGCGCTATTTGCACCTGATTTTCGTGGTGAAAAAGTGAGTGTTATACGCCAATAAATACAGTATTTAGCAGGAAATGCATTCTGTTCATAACAGCCAGACAATGTCTGCCCCGTCCGTCCGTGACGGGGGGTTGGGTCCAAGACCCAACCGAAAGGGGTGTGGTGGGGGATGGCGGCGGGTGCCCCCCCCCCCAAAAAAAAAAACCAACAACATCAACCACTGTTTTTTAGATTTCTCATGTAATAACTGGGCAAAAAAATATTATAATTCTGTGCTGGAACTACCACTGTAAGCAACCTACACAATCAATAAGGGGTTTATAGTTAAAAGAGTAACTACATTTGTTGAAAAAAAAAAACATTCCCCTCTGGGTGATCTATGTACATTACAAGGATTTTAACAAACTGTGTTGCAGATTCCTACTTTTTGTTATTCTGAAGAAATAAGCTGTTTGTTTGTGCCCATGTGCAAAGTGAATGTGAGTGGGAGTGATTTTATAATTATCAATTAGCTGCTGCACCTGCAGGGTTCTAATGATAAAAGCTGCTGGGCCTGCATCCCTTTAGACGTGATTTCTATTTGGGAGTATCTCACCCAAAATTTTTATTTTGGCTGCAGGGGATGCCAAAATCTGACTTGTAGCTTAGTGCAGGGTTGTTGGAAAATTAGTGAGCCAATCACACAGCAGTAATGACATATCTGGGAGGGTGTATACCATCTGTGTACAGAACACCTCTAGGCTGCCATATTGCATTTGATTTTACAGAAAACGACAGCACTGCAGAATAAAAAGGAAAGGTCATTTTTAATAACATTCAATTACAATATGACGTGTCGCAATTGCAATTTTTTTTTTTTTGCTATTTTTTTCGCTATTTTTCTTCCATGAATGTGGAGTTACACTTCAACCACTTTCCCACTTGCAGACCGCCCACCGTACAATGGCAGGGCGGACGCTCTGTGCCAGCTCACGTACCTAGCACATGATCCGACACTTCCAGGTCTGGGGCGCATGCCAGCAGCCCGCCCCCACTGTGATTCTACACATCCGGAGGGTATGGTGGACTCGATGTCCGCCGGCACCCTCCGATGCTTCGGCACACATGCAGAATGGCAGTCTGTCTATGTAAACAAGGCAGATTGCAGTTATGTGAGTACAGAAGGCATGGGACCTGACGTTGCTGTAAAGCACAGACACAATTCCATGCCTTCCACTACTAAACGCACCTCCCACACTACACTGAATCACAGGCTAGGCACACAGTTAACCTTTTGATCGCCCCTCATGTTTATTCTTTCCCAGTGACAGTGCATATTTTTTAGCACTGATCACTATATTAGTGTCATTGGTCCCCAAAAAAGTGTCTGATTTGTCAGTCGCAATATTGCAGTCCCGCTATAAGTTGCTGATTGCCACCATTACTAGTAATAAATAGAAAATAAACAAATAAAAATATCCCAACGTTTGTAGACGCTATAACTTTTGCGTAAACCAATCAATATACGCTTATTGGGATTTTTTTTACCCAAAATCTGTAGCAGAATACATATTGGCCTAAATTGATGAAGGATTTCGATTTTTTACATTTTTCTTATTGGTGTGTTTTATAGCAGAAAGTAAAAAATATTGTTTTTTTTTCAAACTTGTCGCTCTTCTTTTGTTTATAGCGCCAAAAATAAAAAACTGCAGAAGTGATGAAATACCACCAAAAGAAAACTCTATTTGTGGGAATAAAAGGACATTTTATTTGGGTACAGCGAAAAAATGGCCTGGTCATAAAGGGGGGTAAATCTTCCTAAGGCAGTGGTTCTCAACCCTTCTAGTGCCGTGACCCCTTGATAAAAATTTCCCAAGTTGTAGGGACCCCTAACAGTAAAATTTATTTTCATAGCTTGGTTGTCAGCACCCGGGGCAAGGCAAGTAATTTGTGCCCCTAACCCACGGACATTTAGTTCTCCCCGAGTCCATTCCACTCGTACAGTATTAAAAACCCCGAAGGTACATTTTAGGATGTACCACTCTTTCAGTTTGTTCTCCTTTCTTTCCCTTTTATCTCTCTCTATCCTAATTTCTTGTTTTTTTCCCCATCCCTCTCTCTTTAGCCATCTTTCTTGTTCTTTCTCTTATTCTTTCTCTCACTTTTTCTTCGTTCCTCCCCCTCTTTTCCTCTCTCTTCCGTGTACTCTCTCTTTTTATTCCTTCTTTTACTCCTTGTTGGGAGCTGGGATGAGTGGCAGTGCTGGCGAGGGGTTGGATGAGTGCCAGTGCTGGCAGGGAGCTGGGATGAGTGCCAGTGCTGGCAGGGAGTTGGGATGAGTGGCAGTGCTGGCGAGGGGTTGGATGAGTGCCAGTGCTGGCAGGGAGTTGGGATGAGTGGCAGTGCTGGCAGGGACAAAAGGGAGGGTCCTAGTATTGAAGTACCTAATATACAGGGTGACTCTGTAGGTACTTAAAAGTCATTTGTGCCAACGTCCCTGATAATCAGTTGGAAATATCAAAAGACTAAAAACTTTTTGGGACTTTAACCACTTCAATACCAGGCACTTAGACACCTTCCCGCCCAGCCCAATTTTCAGCTTTCAGCGCTGTCACAATTTGAATGACAATTGCGCGGTCATGCCACACTGTACCCAAACAAATTTTTTATCATTTTGTTCCCACAAATAGAGCTTTCTTTTGGTGGTATTTGATCCCCTCTGCGGTTTTTATTTTTTGCGCAACAAATAAAAAAAGACAGAAAATTTTGAAAAAAAGCACGTTTTTCTTTGTTTCTGTTAAAATTTTTTGTAAAGGAGTACGTTTTCTTCTTCAATGACGGGCACTGATATGGCTGCACTGACGGGCACTGATACGGCGGCACTGATGGGCACCGATGAGGTGGCACCAATGAGGTGGCACTGATGAGGTGGCACTGACGGGCACTGATGATGGGCACTGATAGGTGGCACTGATGCGCACTGATAGGTGGCACTAATGGGCACTGATAGGTGGCACTGGTAGGTGGCGCTGATAGGTGGCACCGATGGGCACTGATAGGCGGCACTGATGGGCACTTGTAGGTGGCATTAATGGGCACTCGTAGGTGGCGTTGATGGGTAGTTATGGGTGGCACTGATAGTTGGCACAGATGGGCACGGATGGGCACTGATAGGTGGGCACAGATGGGCACAGATGGGCACTGACAGGTGGCACCGATGGACACTGATGGGTGGCACTGATGATTCTGATTGATGGCAGTGATGCCCCTAAGTGTGGCATTGCTGGGCATCACTGCAACATAATTGTGCCAATCAGTGCCCATTTGTGGGCACTGATTGGCACAGATTTGGCACTGACTGGGCACATGTGGATGGCCATGGGGTACATACCTGGCCATCCACATGTTTCCCTTCCCTGGTGGTCCTAGTGGCGATCCCTGGTGGTCCAGTGTGGTGATCTGCGGGGGGGCTGCGCTGATAAACAATCAGCGCAGACCCCCCCTGCCAGGAGAGCCGCCGATCGGCTCTCCTCTACTCGCGTCTGTCAGACGCGAGTGAGGAAGAGCCGATCAACGGCTCTTCCTATTGACAGCGTGATCAGCCGTGATTGGACACGGCTGATCACGTGGTAAAGAGCCTCCGCCGGAGGCTCTTTACCAAGATCGGTGTAGCGGTGTGTCAGACTGACACACCGATCCACCGATCGCCGCGATGCGCGCCCCTGCGGGCGCGCGGCGGCATGTTATCCTGAAGGACGTCATATGACGCCCAGTCAGGATAGCACAACCACCGCCCGGCCGTCAATCCGCTATAGGCCGGGCGGGAAGTGGTTAAAGGCACAACTGTAGTGAGCTACACAACGTATATAAAAAGGTTGAATTTTATTTATAATATACAAAAAAGCACAAAAAGAATAGACAAAACATCATTAAAAACACATCAGATCTAGACATACATCGCATATCCTAACACCATTAAGGATCCTATCCTGCAGTTTGGTATGTATCCCTATGTATTCGTATACAATTATAATCCAAATAAAGGAAAAAGGTAAACTTCCCCTGACAAGGTTGAAATTGGGGGAGCACTGCAGGTCTGGTATTCCCAGAATGGTGTATTCTCCAATTGCTCATTGCTCTACATGTTTCACGTTGACAAGGAACGCTTCTTCAGGAGCTAGAGGTTCAAATAAATGTGTCAAAAGAGAAATGTATTCACATAGATGAGTATAGTCAATGGGTCGCAGAGGGCGATCAAGGTAGGGATAAATTGGTAAAGGTTAGGCAAGCAGCAAACAGACACCAGGGCCTCCCAGCTAAGTCACATCGGGTAGTTGTAGATAGGGAGAGCTTGTATATGCTACAGTTCCCACAGTGAAGACAAAAAGGAGACTCTGGGAGCGCACCGTTCTGCTGAGTTGCTGCCTGTTGTATGCTGGCAGGGAGTTGGGATGAGTGGCAGTGCTGGCAGGGAGTTGGGATGAGTGGCAGTGCTGGGGGGTGTGAGTGGCAGTGCTGGCAGGGAGTTGGGATGAGTGGCAGTGCTGGGGGGGTTGGGATGAGTGACAGTGCTGGGGGGGAGGGGGGAGTGGCAGTGCTGGCAGGGAGCTGGGATGAGTGGTAGTGCTGGCAGGGAGTTGGGATGAGTGGCAGTGCTGGCAGGGAGCTGGGATGAGTGCCAGTGCTAGCAGGGAGTTGGGATGAGTGGCAGTGCCGGTGAGGAGGTGGGATGAGTGGCAGTGCTGGCAGGGAGTTGGGATGAGTGGCAGTGCTGGGGGGGGTGAGATGCAGTGCTGGCAGGGAGTTGGGATGAGTGGCAGTGCTGGGGGGGTGAGTGGCAGTGCTGGCAGGGAGCTGGCGGGGGGGGTGAGATGAGTGCCAGTGTTGGCAGGGAGCTGCGATGAGTGGCAGTGCTGGCGAGGGGGTGGGATGAGTGGCAGTGCTGGCAGGGAGCTGGGATGAGTGGCAGTGCTGGCAGGAAGTTGGGATGAGTGGCAGTGCTGGGGGAGTGAGTGGCAGTGCTGGTGGGGGGGGTGGGATGAGTGGCAGTGCTAGCAGGGAGTTGGGATGAGTGGCAGTGCTGAGGTGGGTGAGTGGCGGTGCTGGCAGGGAGTTGGGATGAGTGGCAGTACTGGCAGGGAGTTGGGATGAGTGGCAGTGCTGGGGGGGGGTGAGTGGCAGTACTGGCAGGGAGTTGGGATGAGTGGCAGTGCTGGGGGGGTGAGTGGCAGTGCTGGCAGGGAGTTGGGATGAGTGGCAGTGCTGGGGGGGGTGAGTGGCAGTGCTGGTAGGGGGGTGGGATGAGTGGCAGTGCTAGCAGGGAGTTGGGATGAGTGGCAGTACTGAGGTGGGTGAGTGGCAGTGCTGACAGGGAGTTGGAATGAGTGACAGTGCTGGGGGGGAGGGGGTGAGTGGCAGTATTGGCAGGGAGTTGGGATGAGTGGCAGTGCTGGGGGGGGTGAGATGAGTGCCAGTGTTGGCAGGGAGCTGGGATGAGTGGCAGTGCTGGCAGGGAGTTGGGATGAGTGACAGTGCTGGGGGGGAGGGGGGGAGTGGCAGTATTGGCAGGGAGTTGGGATGAGTGGCAGTGCTGGGGGGGGTGAGTGGCAGTGCTGGTGGGGGGGGTGGGATGAGTGGCAGTGCTAGCAGGGAGTTGGGATGAGTGGCAGTGCTGAGGTGGGTGAGTGGCGGTGCTGGCAGGGAGTTGGGATTAGTGGCAGTGCTGGGGGGGGTGGTTGGCAGTACTGGCAGGGAGTTGGGATTAGTGGCAGTGCTGCGGGGGGGAGGGGGTGAGTGGCAGTGCTGGCAGGGAGTTGGGATGAGTGGCAGAGCTTGGGGGAGTTCTGATCAGTCAACTTGCTCTTGATCAAGATCATCTGCTGATCTGGGAACTGTAGTGGGGACTTTTAATGGCAACTATAATCACAGGTAGTGTTACTCACTGTGTCTCCGGCTTTGTGGCATTTCACAGCAGTGACACCTATGCCAAAATCAGGAGATAGAGTCTCCTCCAGCCCCTCCCACTTCACGTTCCTCACCAGTCAGCTGACCTCTAGTCTCCACCGCCCAGCCATGCAGTGAACTGAATGGGCGACCACAAAGAGGCTGAGTGGGCGGCCACGGGGCTCCAGGGACAGCCCTGCTGGGCAGCCATTAAAAGACAGAGAGTGGCGTGGGCTCCAGGAACATCCCGGTATTCGGTGACCCCTGGCAAATCGGCATTCGACCTCCGACGGGGTCACGATCCACAGTTTAGGAACTGCTGTCATAAGGTCAAGTGGTTAAAGTGTTAGTAAATAAACACTGTTTAAATGATATTCTCCCTTATCTTTATGGATGTGGATGATTGCACTGTATTTATTTTAATTTTAAAAAACATCTAAGTACATTTTTCATAATCAATAAACAGCTGTCATGACCCAGATCTTTCCCAGCCTGTCTGCAGTCATGTTTTGCTTGGGGATCAAATACTTATTTTACTCACTGAACTGCAACTCAATATATAACATTTGTTTTATGTGGTTTTTTTTTCTGGGGTTTTGGTTGATATTCTGTCTCTATCATTTAAAATACCCTGTTCTGTGTAAGCGGGCAAACTTACAAAATCTGCAGGGGATCAAATACCTATTTTCCCCACTGTATGTAAAGACATTAAACTGTAAGTTGTTTTCCTATAGACATTCTTAATTAAACAATAGATAGCTTGCACAAGTATTACAACAATTAGGAGGGACAACAGGCATGAGAACTTGTAATCTGAAACCTTACTCCTAAAAAAGAACTTTCAACAGAAGTTAAAGTGATTGTAAAGGTTCAGTTTTTAAAAAAAAACAAATATGTCATACTTACCTCCATTGTGCAGTTGGCTTTGCACAGAATGGCCCCGATCCTCCTCTTCTGGGGTCCCTCCGCTGCGCTCCTGGCTCCTCCTCTTCTCGAGTGTCCCATCAGGGAAGCGCTCTCCGACCAGACACCCGTATGGGCGCGTTCCCGTGTCCTGCTGCGTATGTTGACACAGACAGCAGGACCCGGCTCCGCACCCCCAGCGCCCGGGTCATTGGATTTGATTGGCAGCAGTGGGAGCCAATGGCTGCGCTGTTATCAATCTATACAATCAGGACACAAGACACCGGCCGGAGCTGGTGTGCTTATTCCTGTCGCGGGAATTACGTGGCTCAGGTAAGTATAAGGGGGGCTCGGGGGGCGCTGCTGCAGTAAAGAAGGTTTTCCGCCTTAATGCATAGAATGCATTAAGGTGAAAAACAGCGAGGGTTTACAACCCCTTTAAAGTGTTACTAAACCCAGGAGCCTGCATTCACTATATCTGGTCTCCCACAGTACAGAGAAAAATTGTTTTAGTAAATATAAACTGCTAAATATCTTTTCTCATCAGCAGTATAAAGCATTCTTGTGACTGCTATCAGTGTCTGGTTAAAGCTTGTAGGAGTAGTTTTCATTCTCCTCTGACTGTCCTATGAGGCTGCAGGACCTCTGACCCTCTGTCTGGATGGTGCTGATTGGCCCTGTGCTGATCACATGCACCCTCCCAAGAAAAAAAAAACTCTCTAGCAATACACAACAAACCGAGCATGTGCAGAGTGCCCCCAAGGCTCTGTTCTTTCAACAGATGAATTGGGGACAGTTGAAGAAGAGGAGGATCAGAGAAGACAGGATCGAACAGCCTTTTTACACAATGTAGAGGATTAACCCCTTAGGTTCCACAATGAGTATAACAAGCATGCTTTACTGCATATACAGACTGATTTTACTGTTGTGGGTTTAGTAACATTTTAAATCCCTCAGAGGACCTAGTGCCCATAGCACCCATGCCCATCTGTGCTGTAGTTTAGAAATAAAATAAAATAACATTTTAATCTCTGTCAGTGCTGACTGTAGCTCAACCCTAGACAGGAGCCCAAATTATGGGTGTTCAAATGGGGATGGTACAGGCAGCACTGATGTCACAGCCCCTTCTTTATCCTGCCACCCTCCTTGAGGTGCAGCCTCCCTTGCTGTTCAGCTTGTGCCTCCTTTGCTCCCTTTATACTAGTAAAAGACTGAGCCCAAAATCTTCCACAGCTGTCAGCTTTAGAGATTGAAGTATTATAATAGGGCTGGGGTGGGCTTGAAAGTTGGCATCACATCCTATAGAATCATTCTAATAGAAAGTGTTGAATAAATTGGACTTTTAGGGTACCCAAGGACTACTAATTAAAAGGACAGTACACTTTTATTAAACTTTTATCTTCAAAAACACAACATTTTGTGCCAATTGCGACCCCCTTACTAACATGCCACGTCTGTATACAATGGAACTTACAGAGTGGCCCCATTCCATTGAATGGGTTGTGATCAGCAGGCAGTAGTGCCCGCTGAAAGCGACAAGAAGTATAATTCCAGCCGCAGACACAGCATGTGTACATCCCTGGCTGCTGCCTATGGGGGACCACCCAACCACTAGTGTGAACGAGTCCTTCAAGGACCTTCAGATAAATGTCACAATTTCCCTTGTTATAGAACATTTGACACATTTTTCCCTATAAGCAGCTGAGAACCAAAGTATTAGGAAAATCACCTCCAGTAAAGAGAATTAAAAACATATATTTTTATAACAAAATATAAAAAGAGTGACATTCCTTTCATGTGTCACAGAAGTTTCTCAAGCCTTGTCAAGGACCGAGCATGTGTTTGGTAAAGCTGACAGCTGAATAAAGGGGCTGACTACTTTCCCGCTATGGGTTTGGTGTTGTGGGGCTTCTTGACTTCCATTAACTCAATTCTTTTCAAGGTTGCATGTCTCTAAAAAATCACATTCTGTTTTCAGTCGTTCTATTTCTGATTCCATTAGTAACCTTTTGTCAACCTTTCTACGGTTTTTATATCTTTATTCTACACGCACTATACCCCACTATCCTCTTTCACAGGAATATATGTTTTCATATTTAACTACTTAGTAGGATTTTGCTAGTCAGAGACTTGCTGTGGTTTGAGGAGGGGCATCTGTCCAATACTGTTACTATTTTACTGCTTGTCTATACATGTTGGGTGGTAAATAAACCCACCTGGCACCGCAAACCCTGACTGCTTGTATATCTACTATAACTATAAATATATATCCATCGATAGATAGATAGATAGAGATAGATAGATAGATAGATAGATAGATAGATAGATAGATAGATAGATAGATAGATAGATAGATAGATAGATAGATAGACACTATATTACCAAAAGTATTGGGGCGCCTGCCTTTACAAACACATGAACTTTAATGGCATCCCATTCTTAGTCCGTAGGGTTCAATATTGAGTTGGCCCACCCTTTGCAGCAATAACAGCTTCAACTCTTCTGGGAAGGGTGTCCACAAGGTTTAGCAGTGTGTCTATGGGAACGTTTCACCATTCTTCCAGAAGTGCATTAGTGAGGTCAGACACTGATGTTGGACAAGAGACTCCTCCACCCCAAACTCGCTCATCCATGTCTTTATGGACCTTGCTTTGTGCACTGGTGTGCAGTCATGTTGGAACAGAAAGGAGCCATCCCCAAACTGTTCCCACAAAGTTGGCAGCATGAAATCGTCCAAAATGTCTTGGTGTGCTGATGCCTTAAGAGTTCCCTTCACTTGAACTAAGGGGGCAAGCCCAACCCCTGAAAAACAACCCCACACCATAATATTTCTCCACCGAATGATTTGGACCAGTGCACAAAGCAAGGTCCATAAAAACATGGATGAGCGAGTTTGGGGTTGAGGAACTTGATTGGCCTGACCTCAACCCGATAGAACACTTTTGGAATGATTTAGAGCGGAGACTGCAAGCCAGGCCTTCTCGTCCATATCAGTGCCCGACCTCACAAATGTGCTTCCATGAACAATGGTCAAACATTCCCATAGACACACTCCTAAACCTTGTGGACAGCCTTCCCAGAAGAGTTGAAGCTGTTATAGCTGCAAAGGGTGGGCCAACTCAACATTGAACCCTACAGACTAAGACTGGGATACCATTAAAGTTCATGTGTGTGTAAAGGCTGGTGTCCCAATACTTCTGGTAATACAGTGTAAATATACATACTAGGACCAATTAACCTACCAGCATGTTTTTAGAGTATGGAAGGAAACCAGAGTACCCTGATGAAACCTACGCAAACACAGGGAGTGCATGCAAACTCTGTGTAGGTAGTGCTATGGTTGAGATTCCAACCAATGACCCTGGTGCTGGTAGGCAGAAGTGCTAACCACTTAGCCACTGTGCTGCCCATTATGTCAAATATGCATATTACCTAAGATTGTTATGGCTCTATCTATTAGCCATAAGGCGATACTTTACCTGATTGCTGTATTTCAGGAAAATACCATATTATGTCCACTAGATGAAGCTGATAATCACAAGAAATACACACATTAGGCACATTACATTATTCATGGTGGTTTTATGTTTGCCTTAGCATGGTTTATAAATAGACCCCATAAAGTTTGTGTTTGCAAGCAAGTCTTTTGCTGTCTAGCAAGCAGGAGACTTTACTAGTAAAGTAAAAGGGAGGCTACCCAAAAATATCCCTTGAACAGGGCAGTTTGTAGGCAGGTGCCTTTTTGTTATTCAAAAATGGTACGCCACTTGCCCCCATCTATAGTTGGTTATCACAGTAAGAAGCAATGGAAGGCTAACAACAGTTATAAACAAGGCCAAGGATAAATCCAAGGAAAAAAACCAAGCTTAACTTACCGACCAGCCCGCAGACAACCAAGTAAACCTGTCTTTTTGTTATTGTTGTACTGTACCTAAAAAGGGTTAAGGTGTGGTTATGCACGTGGTTATTGTGAGCTGTGGTGTAACTCACCCTGAGGTGACATACAGTGGGGACGGAAAGTATTCAGACCCCCTTAAATTTTTCACTCTTTGTTATATTGCAGCCATTCGCTAAAATCATTTAAGTTCATTTTTTTCCTCATTAATGTACACACAGCACCCCATATTGACAGAAAAACACAGAATTGTTGACATTTTTGCAGATTTATTAAAAAAGAAAAACTGAAATATCACATGGTCCTAAGTATTCAGACCCTTTGCTGTGACACTCATATATTTAACTCAGGTTCTGTCCATTTCTTCTGATCATCCTTGAGATGGTTCTACACCTTCATTTGAGTCCAGCTGTGTTTGATTATACTGAATGGACTTGATTAGAAAAGCCACACACCTGTCTATATAAGACCTTACAGCTTGCAGTGCATGTCAGAGAAAATGAGAATCATGAGGTCAAAGGAACTGCCTAAAGAGCTAAGAGATAGAATTGTGGCAAGGCACAGATCTGGCCAAGGTTACAAAAAAATTTCTGTTGCACTTAAGGTTCCTAAGAGCACAGAGGCCTCCATAATCCTTAAATAGAAGAAGTTTGGGACGACCAGAACCCTTCCTAGAGCTGGCCGTCCGGCCAAACTGAGCTATCGGGGGAGAAGAGCCTTGGTAGGAGAGGTAAAGAAGAACCCAAAGATCACTGTGGCTGAGCTCCAGAGATGCAGTCGGGAGGTGGGAGAAAGTTGTAGAAAATAAACCATCACTGCAGCCCTCCACCAGTTGGGGTTTTATGGCAGAGTGGCCCGACGGAAGCCTCTCCTCAGTGCTAGACACATGAAAGCCCGCATGGAGTTTGCTAAAAAAAACACCTGAAGGACTCCAAGATGGTGAGAAATAAGATTCTCTGGTCTGATGAGACCAAGATAGAACTTTTTGGCCTTAATTCTAAGCGGTATGTGTGGAGAAAACCAGGCACTGCTCATCACCTGTCCAATACAGTCCCATCAGTGAAGCATGGTGGTGGCAGCATCATGCTGTGGGGGTGTTTTTCAGCTGCAGGGACAGGACGACTGGTTGCAATTGAGGGAAAGATGAATGCGGCCAAGTACAGGAATATCCTGGACGAAAACCTTCTCCAGAGTGCTCAGGACCTCAGACTGGGCCCGAAGGTTTACCTTCCAACAAGACAATGACCCTAAGCACACAGCTAAAATAACGAAGGATTGGCTTCACAACAACTCCATGACTGTTTTTGAATGGCCCAGCCAGAGCCCTGACTTAAACCCAATTGAGCATCTCTGGAGAGACCTAAAAATGGCCGTCCACCAACGTTTACCATCCAACCTGACAGGACTGGAGAGGATCTGCAAGGAGGAATCGCAGAGGATCCCCAAATCCAGGGGTAAAAAAACTTGTTGCATCTTTCCCAAAAAGATTCATGGCTGTATTAGATCAAAAGAGTGCTTCTACTAAATACTGAGCAAAGAGTCTAAATAATTAGGACCATGTGATAATTCAGTTTTTCTTTTTTAATAAATCTGCAAAAATGTCAACAATTCTGTGTTTTTCTGTCAATATGGGGTGCTGTGTGTACATTAATGAGGAAAAAAATGAAATTAAATGATTTTAGCAAATGGCTACAATATAAAAAAGAGTGAAAAATTTAAGGGGGTCTGAATACTTTCCGTTCCCACTGTATGCTGGAGGAGATCAGGTCTCGTGGTCCTTTTTCTTTTGCCTGTGGGCAGTTGGGCAGAGGACCATACATGTGATCGTTATACCAAGTCTAGGGTGACCTCATTGTGGGATCATGTTACAGGACTATGTCCTGAACAGTGTTACTGATTTTTTTTTGGGAAGAGCACTACTTAACAGCACATCCCTAAATACAGCGCTTAACGGGAGGAGAAATAGAACTTGCGCTTTAATCTGAGAATTGAATTGTTTTGTAATTTTATTGAAATTTCTAAAGACTATATGCCAACTAAATGACTTCAGCAAAATAAGTGCTGGTTAAGAACAATGTCTGGTCTGAATTACTTTAGCAAGAGAGAACAAGAGTGTGTTTCTACAGTGAATGGGAACAGGGAACCAATTGTGAACCTTCAGGTAAACTTCTGGGTGGAAGGAAGGAGGAGCAGCCGCCTCGAGAGAGGAGGCGGCAGTGACCGGTGACGGAGATTCTATTGAAAGGGTGGACTGTTGGCTGTATGGTTTCCAAGCGGCAGGGTACCTATATTAAGGCCCACTGCGTAGCAAAACCCTCCTAGGGACTGGGTCTGGACCACGGTGTGCAAGGCCTTGCAAAGTGTATAGCTGCTTTCCTCCATGCCTTCTGCTTGAAGCGCATAAAGTCTATCGGGTAACATGTATAGAAGAGCTGGTCAAGAAAATTGATGCTCAATGCAGTATCGCTAAAAATTTCTCTGTAGTCAGTGCAAGGATAGGTGTCACTGGAGATAAGATGTTATTCTTCCGGTGTGGGTCCCGGAGTGGAAATATGGGCCCTGGCTATGAGGGGTGCTAACTTGCAAGAAATGAAAAGCAATACTATTCTGCTAACATTTGGTCAAAGTAATTACATAAAATTCACTACACGCAGGTCCCCCATGGCAATAAGTTCTCTTTGTGCTCTTTTTAATCATATCTTTATTTTTTTCTGTTTCTCTCTCACATGACAGATCCATAGGACCATATATGCTATTAAATACATTGGCAAAAGCATTTTAGCTAACAACAAATGTTATCTGCTGAATATTATGCCCCACTGCTAATTAATAGCTAAGGCTAAAGTCCAGTTTTCTAATTATGCAGAATATGCAGTACAATTTCACAGTATTGTGCCCTCACTTATACCATATTTAATTTTTCTTTTTAAGTTTACATAAAAAGCACCCTTTCCTGCCTATCCTAAAGGTTAGAGACTGCGAAATATATTCTATAAAGAGATTTATTTTATCCTATTGATGAACATCAGTATCCACAATGAGTATTTGGCATGTGGGGTCAACACGGCATTATAAATAGGCAAAGAACAACATTAGTTATTCTTAAAATTAGCAACTTGACTTCCACAATACAGCATAATTCACTACAACTCTTCTATTCTGAATCAGGAAAGGAATTTTCCTATTTAGTGACTTTGTTGTGAGCACATGCCCTTAGTATTTTTTTTTAAACAAAAGAAACTCTTTGATATTGGTTATATAATAGTTTCTGGTGTCAGTTTTGAGGCACAGGTAGCACTCACCCCCAAAGGAGCTTCTAATATATGGGTCCCTTTATTCCAGGTGATAACGACCCTTCCGGCAATGCCACACCCTCTGACACACCAAGGCTGAAGAAGGAGGATTTAATCCTGCGATGCATGCAATGAGGCAACAACAACAAAAAAATGGCAACAGCAATAAACAGTCAAAAATTAACACAAATGTGTACAATGCAACAAAGGCAATGAGAGTACAAGGAATTTCTGGACTCAATTCCCTCCGGGCACCTGAATCCTAAATCAAGGGGGAAGTCCTAACTAAAGGCGATACTCACCTAGAGGCTGAAATGTCCTAGAGTCTCTCCAAAACCCCACCCACTGGCCAGTGTTGTACTAAACCTTGGGGCCCAGAGGTCTGCATTGGGGCGCTCAAGTAAATTTACAATCCCTTAGTAATGGGTGTAAGACCCCAAACTATGTCCCAAGTAAGAGGTAGTGAGGTTGTGGCCAGAGGCCTCTCACTACTATGCAGTCCTCCTGTTCTTTGGTTTCTGGAACCATGGACGTTCAAGGTGTAACTCTGGACACTGTAGCAATGATGTCTTTTGAAACCAGTGATGCTCCTTTCCTCCAGGTTGTTGAATATCTCCAATGTTAGGGGTTGTGAGTGTGGATTTGACTGACTTTGACAAAGGCCAAATTCTAAAAGCTAAACGACTGGGTCTGAGCAACTCCAAAACTGCAGCTCTTGTGGGATATTCCCAGTCTGCGGGGGTCAGGACCTACCAAAAGTGGTCCAAGGATGGAAAACTGAGAAATATGGACAGCCAAGGCTAACTCATGCACGTGGGGAGCAAAGGCTGACCCGTGTTGTTCGATCCAATAGAAGAGCTGCTGTAGCTCATGTAGAGCTGACTAGTATAGGAGCCGCTAGGAATTTTGCCCAGGTTCTTCCCCAGTGGATTGTCCCACGTTTCATCAATACCCATTCTAGGGGTGTTGTTTTTGTTGTTTTTATTTTTGGAGAATTTGGATAGAGTTGAGGAAACTGACTGGTGATCTCCTTTCTGTAAAGCTGAAGCAGAACTCCATGCATATAGCAAACTGTGGACTTGGCTTGCAATGGCTGCAGTTAAAAGCAGACTTCTTCTTTCTTTAGAACACCAAGAGCAGAGTCCCTTCACAAAGAACTAGATAGACTAAGCTCCTCAGGATACCAGCCAATGTCCCCTTTAGCAAACACACAGCAAACTCTCTAGCACAAGAGGGGTTGCAGCAGCCCAAAAGGCTCTATGCTATAAAATCCATGGAGATCATGGTCCATGGCCTGCCGGGCACGGGTAAGGGTCTGAGCAAACCCCACGCCTTGTTTCGGGTGCTCTTACTCCGAATGCAGGTAATGCAGGTGTCTATGTATTCCTTACAGTCCTTTTCCAAATTAGGCCACCAAAATGTGCGTTGTATTAAGTCTATCGTTTTGCTAATTCCGAAGTGACCTGCTAAGGGGTGATCATGGCAGAATCCTAGAACTGACAACCGGGCTGCTTCTGGGACGAAGACTTGGTTCCCTCTCCAAAGAAGTCCATCTCTTTCCTGTAACGTCTTCCCGATAGGATCAGGGGGAACTGCAGACGCCTGCTTCAGTTGTGACATGAGGTCGGACTGCAGCAACAGAAAATTTCCTGCTGTAGGATGGTGTCAGGTACAGGTAAGACTTTTGGATCCTCGAACATACGTGACAGCGCATCAGGCTTGACGTTTTTTGATCCGGGTCTGTAGGTGATGTGGAACAAAAACCTCGAAAAGAAAAGTGCCCATCGGACCTGGCAAGGTTTTAGTCTTCTGGCAGTCCTTAAATATTCGAGGTTCTTGTGGTCTGTATAAATTAATATTGGGTGAGCGGCTCCTTCTAACAAATACCTCCACTCTTCCAGGATGGCCTTTATGGCAAGAAGCTCCCGATCTCCAACGTCATAATTTCTCTCCGCTGGAGCAAGTTTCCTAGAGAAGAAAGCTACCGGATGGACTAAATCCTTGGGACCTTGGCGCTGGGACAGAACTCCCCCAACTGCACCTTCGGAAGCGTCTACCTCCAGGATGTAAGGTAGTGCCGGATCTGGGTGACTTAGTACAGGAGCAGTTGTAAACAGTCCTTTAAGAGTTTCAAAGGCAGCCTGGGCTTCAGGAGACCAGCGGAAACGAGCACCCTGTTTGGTGAGTTGGGTAATTGGTGAAATGATAGCTGAAAAGTTCTTGATAAATCTGCGGTAAAAGTTAGCAAACCCAACGAACCGATGGATCCCCTTCTTATCAGTGGGCGCAGGCCAGGTCAGGATTGCAGACACTTTTTGAGGGTCCATTTCAATCCCTCCGGTAGAAATGATCAAGACCAAGAACTGGATACTCTGCCGCTCAAACTCGCATTTCACGGGTTTGGCATAGAGTCCATGTAAGCGGAGACGGCAGAGAACATTCTTGACATGCTCCTGATGGTCAGCAAGGGAAGTAGAGAACACAAGAATGTCATCTAAGTAAACAATAACGAAAATGTCCAGATAGTCTTTGAAAACGTCATTGATAAAGTGTTGGAAGGTAGCCAGGGCATTACACAAGCCGAAGGGCATGACGAGATACTCGTAGTGGCCAAAACGGGTACGGAAGGCGGTTTTCCACTCGTCCCCCTGCCGTATGCGGATGAGGTTGTAAGCTCCCGTCAGGTCAAGTTTAGTAAAAATAGTAGCAGAACGAAGTCTTTGAAAAAGCTCAGGAACCAAGGGAAGAGGGTAACGGTTCTTCACCGTAATCTTGTCCAGGTCCCGGTAATCTACACATGGCCCTAGTGAATGGTCCTTCTTCTCCACAAAGAATATTCCCGCCCCGGCAGGTGAGGTAGAAGGACGAATGAACCCTTTCTGGAGGCTTTCATCAATATATTCCTTTAGAGCTGCTAATTCTTTCTCAGACAGTGGGAAGATCCGACCAAACGGAATAGCAGCCCCAGAAAGGAGCTCAATGGGGCAATCGTAGGCCCTGTGTGGAGGTAAGGTGTCTGCCCCCCGTTTGCTGAATACATCAAGGAACTCGTGATAGGCCCCAGGCACCTTTTGGCAGAGTTCATCATCAACGTCCATACACAACAGAGTGGTGGGTGCAATAGTGGGATTGGACAGACAGTGTTTCTGGCAGTAAGATGATTTGTACTTGATACTCCCTGATTTCCAATCAACCACCGGGTTATGGGCCTGTAGCCATGGTAGACCCAAAATGACAGGGTATAGAGGTGAGGAGATGGCATCTAGACGCAAAAGTTCTTTATGACCGGTAGAGGTCGTAGTTAACAGTGGAGAGGTTTCCTGGGTCACCAGTCCGGACCTTATACGAGAGCCATCAGCCAGAAATACGGTAAGTCCCTGCTCTTTGGATTGAATAGGAATACCTTGTTGGGCAACAAATGCCAGGTCAATGAAACAACTGCACGCCCCAGAGTCCACAATTGCGGTAGCTGACACACTTCTCCCTGGGAGCTGGAAGGTAACAGGAAGTGCCAATTGAGCAATTGTCAATAACCTGCTGGAGAAACAGAGGGGGATCCACGTCTCTTAGCAGGACAAGTCCGTACATAGTGACCCGTCCCGCGGCAGTAGAGGCAGAAGTTGCCTTGAAGACGTCGTGTCCGTTTCTCAGGGGACAGCGACGGGCGAGTCAGGCCTAGTCGTGTAGGCGTTACAGTCTCTAGTGCAGGAGAGGCCAACTTGACAGATGTCGGCCGAACAGGAACTGGAAATTCAGGCATCATCCATACGGGTTGTGATGGAACTGCTGACTTCTCCCACCTGCGCTCTCGCAGACGACGGTTGACCTGAATTTATAATGTAATTAAGTCCTCCAGGAAGCTTGGAGCACCCACACGAGCTAACTCGTCTTTCAAGTCTTCCGATAACCCCTGGCTGAACTGATGTCGCAGAGCTGCGTTATTCCAGCCGATATCTGCACTCCAGCACCTGAAGTCCATTATATAGTGCTCGACCGCTCTGCGGCCTTGTCGAAGCGCATGGAGAGAGGACTCGGCAGTAGTGGTTAATAGAGGGTCCTCGTATAATTTGGACATTGCCTGGAAGAAAGAGGACATAGTATTTAGTTGTAAGTCCTTCTTTTCCAACAGACGATGAGCCCAGGTTTGGGGCTCACCTTGAAGTAGGGAAGTAATGAACCCCACCTTTGTAGTCTCTGCAGAAAAAGTCCGGCTGGAGTGAAAAATAGAGCTGAAAGGCATTGCGGAACGCTCTGAACTTAGTCCGGTCTCCAGAGAATCTGTCAGGACTAGGTACGTGTGGTTCTGGGGATGTCATCATTGCAGCGGGAATGGCAGAAGAGAGCTGGACTTGCACATGCTCCACAAGCTGCACGTATTTCACCTGCAGGGACTTGATCGCTTGAGTGAGGCCGGTGAGACATTGGCAGACTTCATGTAGGGGAGAGGTTCCTCCTGCAGGCTCAGTCATGGCTGCTTGGTACTGTCACGAACCTGATGGTGAGCCTGACGTGTAGAGGAAGGCCTCCCATACAACTCCAGCTCAAGGGCCGCTGGTAGTGGAACAGCTGGCGCTGGAGCTAGGTGGAGTAAGAGTGCCTATGGGAGTCCCAAAGTCTGTGCAGGAAGTTGCCGGACGGTGGACGGCTGGACTTGACTGGAAGCAGACAGGAGCGTAGCTGGATCACTGGTGGGTCTCGACAGCAGAGAGACAGATCAGATGACGCAGCTGGCAGGAACGTAGTCAGGTCACAGGCAGATTAGGCAACGGCTATGCAGATCAGGTATAACAGCAGGCAGAAGAGAGGTCAGGTCACAGGCAGGTTCGGCAGCAGGTAGGCAGATCAGGTATAACAGCAGGCAGGAGAGAAGTCAGGTCACAGGCAGGTTCGGCAGCAGGTAGGCAGATCAGGTATAACAGCAGGCAGGAGAGAAGTCAGGTAGCAGGCCGGAACGGTAATCAGGAATCAACACAGGTAGCAAGAATTCAGGTACACGCTGTAGCCCAAGCAGCAACCAGCCAGTACTGAGTCTGTGTTTAAATAGGCCGTCTGGTGCCAGTTCTGATGACAGGCGTGTGCGCGCGCACGCGCGATCACGTTTGCGCACGCGCATGCACATTTACTGATGCGCCCGTGGTTGTTCTGCGAATCCCTTGCTGGTGCCTGCACACAGGTGTGCGCCTGCGAGCATCAGCTGTATTCTGAGGATGACTTCCCTGACAATTGCCCTGGAGGGCAGCAAGTCCTCCAAGCTGAACTGATCCTCTCCAGGAAAAGACCCAGAGCTCAGTGTACTCAACGAATGTATAATGACTCCCAGCATGCCTTCAGGGCCCTGCTCCCTTGGACTGTCCAGGGCTGCATAAATATTCATACTGCCATCTGCATAGCTCAACACCTATGTTCCAGAGAATTCTCAAAGCTCTCTGGAAAGCAAAGGGAGCTATCCAGACTGGCAGCAGATGAGACCACTGAACTGACCTAATTAATCAGCCGCACTGGCTACAGTCAGCAGAACTAAATTTACTTCTGAAAACACACTCAGCTCCACTGAACACAGCGAGCCAGCAATACATCTTACTAATCCTAGCACATTTTGTGAATAGAAAATTTAGGACCTCAAACTAAAACAGAAATCTTGTCGTCCGAGTAGGGCCCTCTTCAATCTGCAACGAGTTTCAAGGACGATGCCCTCTTCCTCAAACCTGTGAGCTCTTAAAAAACGTAAGCTGCGCCACCGTGTATATGCACATGTTTCCAGCGGCATGTTGAAAATTGATACATGCACATGATTGTATATCTTTTTATACAGTATCGGTATTTTTTTTTATCAAATAAAGAAGCCGTATGGTGATACACTAGGCGCCTTCTTCTTATGCTTGTTTTTTAAGAAAATTGAGTCACTTGCAACTGCGATGAAATATGTACATTTAATATTATAAGTAGTTAAGCTTGTTTGCTTTAATTATTGTTCTCATTAAGACCGTAAAATCTGGACAGAAAGCACAATAGGGAAACAGATAATGTCCTAATAAATGTCTTCCCTCTAAGCATGGTCTGTGTAAGTGCAAACAGTAGTAGGAAGTATAAAGTTTGTTTTTTTATACCCAAATCCTACTTTTAAGTGGGCTTTTTGTCATTTAAATGCACCTAAATTATGTCATTCAACAGCTGCTCTGGTTCTGCTTATGTGATTAGAAAAGAAAGAAAATAAAATCACTATCTATGCAAAGCAATAGGTATTTTAGAAAGTAAATTATGAAGCAATTAGTCATTTTATTTCTATAAAAAAAACAAAAAACAATTAGCATAGTTGTGTCTGTTTAATGCCCCAACATGTTATAATTCAATATTACCAGAATAATCAATTTTAAGGTGTTGGAAAAGAAAAATGAAAATATTTTCGGCGTTGTACCTTTTATTAGAAAGAATAATAGATCAACTTTGAAATGATTATTGGATTCCAATGGCATTGCTAAGGTTCTCAAATACCTGGGACACTTGTGGGCACCCCTCGGAGAGGATGTACATGGTGAGTGAGGATAAATAGTGCCCGAGTATCAGTGTGCAAAGTTAGGTACACAATTCATTCATCAGTCATTTTGGACAATTTCATGCTCCCAACTTTGTGGGAACAGTTTGGGGATGACCCCTTCCTGTTCCAACATGACTGCGCACCAGTGCACAAAGCAAGGTCCATAAAGACATGGATGAGTGAGTTTGGGGTGGAGGAACTTGACTGGCCTGCACAGATTCCTGACCCCAACCCAACAGAACATCTTTGGGAAGTCTGGTCAGGTAGGTCAATGTATGTCAGGTAGGTCGTGTGGGTCAGCGTATGTCGTGTGGGTCAGTGTATCTCAGGTAGGTCAGTGTATGTCAGGTAAGTCAGTATGGGTCAGGTAGGTCAGTGTATGTCAGGTAGGTCAGTGTGGGTCATTGTATGTCGTGTGGGTCAGTGTATGTCAGGTAGGTCAGTGTATGCCAGTATGGGTCAGGTAGGTCAGTGTATGTCAGTGTGTGTCAGGTAGGTCAGTGTGGGTCAGTGTATGTTGTGTGGGCCAGTGTATGTCAGGTAGGTCAGTGTGTGTCAGGTAGGTCAGTGTGGGTTAGTGTATGTCAGGTAGGTCAGTGAGTGTCAGGTATGTCAGGTAGGTCAGTGTGTGTCAGTGTATGTCAGGTAGGTCAGTGTGGGTCAGTGTAGGTCAGGTAGGTCAATGTGTGTCAGTGTGAGGTAGGTCAGTGCCCATCAGGTAGGTCAGTGCGCATCAGGTAGATAACACCCAACCACCCCCCCCACCCCGGTGCTGGGCTCGGACTTCGGGCTGAAGCCCCTGGTCTTTTTGCCACCTGGCAACGCCCCTGCTGTCGGCTGAAGACAGGTCACAGGAGTGCAGAATGAACTGCACTCCTGTGATCCACAGAAGAAGTACAGCCAAAGCTGTACTTCTCCTTTATTGAATATACAAGGTATAACAATTTAATTCCCGAAATGGACTGTAAAAAAAAAAAAATTGCACAGTAGCATTGTCGTGGTGGAGAATACACTTATCAGGCTAGTGTTCCAGTCCTTTTTTTCCGAACAGATTCCCATAACCTTTTCAGAAATGTTGGTTGGCCGTTGTACCATGTTCTATGAACGCATGGTGAACTATCTCTTTGTGATAAAAAAAAAACACCAGCATGAGCGTACGAGGGTTCGCACTCTGTCCACATTTGTATCGGTCCTTTGCATTTTTGGCCGCCCACTTCTTGCGTCATCATCATGGAGATCTTCCCGCTCCTCCTTAACCACTTGACCCCCGGAATGTTTACCCCCCTTCATGACCAGGCCATTTTTTGTGATACGGCACTGCGTTACTTTAACTGACAATTGCCCGGTCGTGCGACGCTGTACCCAAATAAAATGTATGTCCTTTTTTCTTTTGGTGGTATTTGATCACCTCTGCGGTTCTTATTTTTTGCGCTATAAACTAAAAAAGATCGACAATTTTGAAAAAAAAAAAATATTTTTTACATTCTGCTATAAAACATACCCGTAAAAGAATTTAAAAAAACAAATTTCTTCATCAATTCAGGCCAATATGTATTCTGCTACATATTTTTTGGTAAAAAAAAATCCCCAATAATATTGATTGGTTTGCGCAAAAGCTATAGCGCCTACAAACTGTAGGATATTTTTATTTATTTTTTTACTAAGCAGCAATTAGCGACTTATAGCTGGACTGCGACATTGCGGTGGACACTTTTTGGGGACCATTGACGCTAATACAGTGATCAGTGAAAAAAATACGCACTGACACTGTACTAATGACACTGGCTGGGAAGGGGTTAACATCAGGGGCAATCAAAGAGTTAAAGCGGCATCCCCCCCCCTGCGAAAAAAATTAAAAGTCAGCAGCTACAAATACTGTAGCGTCTGACTTTTAATATTAGGACACTAACCTGTCCAGAGTTCCCGCGATGTTGGCACCCAGGCGATTTTCAGATCGGCTCTTGGGTGATGCAGCCACCATTCATGGTAAGGGAAAGGCTTCACTGCCGGTTTCCTACTGCGCAATACGCGAAGCGCGCTGCGCTTTCTATCTGGCCCGGTGGAATGAGTACACCACTGTACACCAGTGGTTCTCAACCTCGACTGAGGTTGAGAACCAGGTTGAGAACCACAGGTGTACAGCACAGGGATCCTGGAGGATGCTCAACACTTCTGGAAAGGGTGCAGATTTTTGTGGAAATCCTTCCCTTTGCCTGATGCAAGTTCCCCCTTCCTTATTCGCTGCATACCATCACTTTATTGGTTTTTGGAGGCTTTCCCCTTCTGCTTCTGGATTTCTTTGCTGGACAGGAGTTCCACACACTACGATTGAGCATCGCCCAAGCCTTATAGGGGGTTTGCACCATCCCTGTGGGGATACAAGCGCATTTGACCTTCTGTGGCAGGAAGGTCCACCATCTCTGGTAAGCGTATCTGGGCTTATTTGGTGAAGGATATTGTCACTTTATACATCAGAAGGACTAACCTGACTTCTCCACGAGGAATCTTATCATTTCTTCTGTCCGGTGATTGGAGTTTCCATCTTGATGGGACTTTATACACATATTTTTTTCCCTTTTTCTTTTATTTAGTTATACCCTGTTTCCCCGAAAATAAGACCTAGCGTGATTGTCGGTGATGGCTGCAATATAAGCCCTACCCCCCAAATAAGCCCTAGTTAAAGCCCTTGTAGGTCTTGTTTTCAGGGTAGGGCTTATTTTCGGGGAAACAGGGTAGGGCTTATTTGGGGGGTAGGGTTTATATTGCAGCCATCACCGACAATCACGCTAGGTCTTATTTTCGGGGAAACAGGGTATGCACTGCACTTATCTTTTATTGTAATATTCATAATTTACTTTGAATTTCTTTTCTTTTTTTTTCTTATAATATCCTTTGATCCTTTTTGAAAAAACAAATAACACTGTGAAGCTCTTTATTATTTGGGGTCTACCAACAATCTGTGTACGACACTCGCCCGGTGACATCCATATAAACTTAGCTTGTCCTGATGAAATGATAAAGAACAAAGGATGTTTCTTTTTCTTTTTTTTTTTTTTTTCTCTTTTTTTATTGATAATGGATTTTATCAAAGACACAAGGCCTATTGTATGTGGAAATACCATTCTGTCAGTGCAAGCAGCAATGCCAAGCAAAGCCCTTGGGTATGCCAAAATAAAATGTAACCCTCTTATTAAAAATCCATTGTCTGTACATTCCTATCACTGCAACCAACAGCTATAAAATAGTTTGAGGAACATAGTTTTCATTCGTTACTCACTCTCAGTATTAGATGTGTATTTCATTGGTTTTATTGGAATTCTATGTTTAACCACTTGACCTCCAGAAGATTTACCCCCCTTCATGACCAGGCCAATTTTTGCGATATGGAACTGTGGTACTTTAACTTACAATTGCGCGGTCGTACGATACTGTACCCAAATAAAATTGAGGTCCTTTTTTCCCCCACAAATAGAGCTTTCTTTTGGTGGTATTTGATCACCTCTGCGTTTCTTCTTTTCTGCTCTATAAACAAAAAAAGACTGACAATTTTGAAAAAAACAAACAAATTAAAATCAAATGTCTTCATAAATTTATTCTGCTAAATATTATGGTAAAAAAAAATCCCAATAAATCTATATTGTTTGGTTCACGCAAAAGTTATAGCATCTATACCAATGGGGCACTATTCCTCCCAATGATATCAACAACGATGGGGCACTATCCCTCCCAATGATATCAACAATGGGGCAATATCCCTCCCAATGATACCAACAATAAGGCACTATTCCACCCATTGACACCAACAATGGGGTGCTATTCCTCCCAATGATACCAACAATGGAACACTATTCCTCCCAATGATAACCATGGGGCACTATTCCTCCCAAAAATAACAATGATGGGGCACTATTCCTCCCAATGGTACCAAGGATGGGCACTATTCCTCCCAATGATAACAAATGTGGGTCACTATCCCTCCCAATGATACCAACGATGGGTTGCTATTCCTCCCAATGATATCAACAATGGGACGCTATTTCTCCCAATGATACCAATGATGGGACACTATCCCTTCCAATGATACCAATGATGGGGCACTATTCCTCACAATGATACCAACAATGGGGCACTATTCCTCACAATGATAGCAACTATGCGGCACGATTCCTCCCAATGACACCAACAATGAGGCACTATTCCACCCAATGATACCAACAATGGGGCGCAATTTCCCCCAATGATACCAATAATGGGACGTTATTCCTCCCAATAATACCAACGATGGGACGCTATTCCTCCCAATGATACCACCGATGGGGCACTATCCCTCCCAATGATACCAACGATGGGGCACAATCCCTGCCAATGATGCCAACGATGGGGCACTATTACTCACAATGATAGCAACGATTGTTCACTACCCCTCCCAATGACACCAACGATGGGGCATTATTCCACCCAATGACACCAACGATGGGGCGCAATTCCTCCCAATGATACCAATAATGGGATGCTATTCCTCCCAATGATACCGCCGATGGGACGCTGTTCCTCCCAACCCTCACCCTGAAAAAAAAATTGGATCCTGTTACTTTAAAGCATGTGAAACAGCACAGTGCTTGTGCTGTGTAATTTGGCCCCCTGTATCACCTGATATACCTGTCTGATCCTGCCTGGTTCTGCCCTATCCACTATAAACTGGTAACAGTTTATCATGGCTGCTGAGCCCTGACACCGTCATCCGCAGCCCTGCTCTGTCCTCTCTCCCCTGTCCTCCCTCCCCTGTCCTCTCCCCCCTCCCTCCCTGCCTGTCAGATAGTGCCTCCTGCTGCTAAAATTACAGTGTAAATTACATGCAATACCCTCTGTTAGAATGCTGCATTGCTTGTGCTTTGTAAAAAATATGCCCATTTCTACCTGAATTGCCAGCACCGCTCAGCGCTCACGTGACTCCTCACTGCTCCCGTACTCCCCGGCTGATGTCTCGGCTCTCTCCTCCTCCTGACTGACGTCAATGGGGAATTCTCGCCCCCTCCCGCTCTAGCTGTCAGATCGGGAGAGGGAGCAGCGTGGAGTCACATGAGCGCCAAGCGGCGCTGTGAATTCAGGTAGAAAAGCGCATACACTGCAGCATAGGACCCTTTCTAACAGAGGGGATTGCATGTATTTACTAATTGGCTTAATAACCACTTTAAGTTTTTTTACCTTCATTCATTCTATACATGAAGGTAAAAAACCTTCAGTGTGCAGCTCCCCCCTCAGCCTCCCCTAATACTTACCTACAAGGCTCTCCTGAGTCTCTACCTCCTGAGTGGCTGAGATGCATATGGCTCCTGCTGCTGTCAATCACAGCCAGTGAGGTGGGAGCAGGGCGGAGCTGTGCTCTCTGTGTCTTATGCAACTTGCTATGGGTGCACTCGGCAAGGGGGAGGGTCCCAGAGCGCTGGTGGGGGACCCGAGAAGAGGAGGATCAGGGCTGCTCTGTGCAAAAGCAATACACAGAACAGGTAAGTATAACATTTGTTATTTAAAAAAACTAAAACATTTTTTTCCTTTACAATCGCTTACATTTTTACTGCTAGCTCTTCAGAGAAGGTACATAAGGAAAAAAAACCCAAAAAACACAGTTTTTTACAATGTTTTAATAAAAAATAAAAAAAGTTATTATATACAGTATCTCACCAAAGTGAGTACACCCCTTACATTTTTTTTTAATATTTAATTATATCTGTACAGCTTGTATAATGCCTCATACACACGATTGGAATTTCTGACAACAAATCTTCAATGGGAGCTTGTTATCGGAAATTCTGACCGTGTGTAGGCTCCTTCGGACATTTTTTGTCGGAATTTCTGACAACAAAAATTTGGGAGCTGGTTCTCAAATTTTCCAACAACAAAATCCGTTGTTGGAAATTCAGATAGTTTTTACACAATTCAGACGCACAAAATTCCACGCATTTCGGAATTTCCGACAACATTTGTGTGACCGTGTGTATGCAAGACAAGTTTGAGCCGACATCCGTCAGAAATAAATCCAGGATTTTGTTGTCGGAATGTCCGATCGTGTGTGCGCGGCATTACAGTGTATATTTGCTGTCCCCTCAAAATATCTCAACACACAGCCAATAATGTCTAAACTGCTGGCAACAAAAGCGAGTACACCCCTAAGTGAAAATGTCCAAATTGGGCCCAAAGTGTTAATATTTTGTGTGGCCACCATTATTTTCCAGCACTGCCTTAAAGCAGGGGTCCACCTATCTATCGTTTTTTTTTTTTTTTTAGTTCATTTACAAACTTTTCTTCTCAGCATTACATACTCACATATTGTGTGTAATATGTCCGCCTGTGTCAGATTTCGTCGGAAAGAATAACTTATATTATTCACTGCAGGCGGTTTCCATCTTCATTGTGGGCATTTGAAGCCCACAAGCATTTATTTCCTGGATGTGGTGAATGCTGTGCTCCCAGCATTCACCGCTCGTTCCCGCACATGCTCAGTGGCATCCTGGGAAGCCTGAGACTAGCTCCCAGGAGTCTGGGAGAGGCTAGAAACACGCCTACTCCCACGGGAGGAGAACCAGGAAGTGCAAAGAAGAATAGAAAAATAAAAGGTAATTACGGCGATTTAAATTTTTTTAAACGGCATGTCAGCATCTAGGCAAGGAAGAGAATACATACAGATATTGTTCAAAATTTGGGTGGAACCCCGCTTTAACCCTCTTGGGCATGGAGTTCACCAGAGCTTCACAGGTTGCCACTGGAGTCCTCTTCCACTCCTCCATGATGACATCACAGAGCTGGTGGATGTTGGAGACCTTGCGCTCCTCCACCTTCCGTTTGAGGATGCCCCACAGATGCTCAGTAGGGTTTAGGTCTGGAGACATGCTTGGCCAGTCGATCACCTTTATCCTCAGCTTCTTTAGGAAGGCAGTGGTCGTCTTGGAGATGGGGGGATCATGATCTGCTTCAGTATGTCACAGTACATGTTGGCATTCCTGCTTCCCTCAATTAACTCTAGCTCTGGCGACAGCACTCATGCAGCCCCAGACCATGACACTCCCACCACCATGCTTGACTGTAGGCAAAACACACTTGTCTTTGTACTCCTCACCTGGTTGCCGCCACACATGCTTGACACCGTCTTGGTCTCATCAAACCACAGGACATGGTTCCAGTAATCCATGTCCTTAGTCTGCTTGTCTTCAGCAAACTGTTTGCGGGCTTTCTTGTGCATCATCTTTAGAAGAGGCTTCCTTCTGGGACGACAGCCATGCAGACCAAATTGATGCAGTGTGCGGTGTATGGTCTGAGCACTGACAGGCTGACCCCCCACCCCTTCAACCTCTGCAGCAATGCTGGCAGCACTCATAAGTCTATTTCCCAAAGACAACCTCTGCATATGACGCTGAGCGCGTGCACTCAAGTTATTTGGTCGACCATGGCGAGGCCTGTTCTAAATGGAACCTGTCCTGTTAAACCGCTGTATGGTCTTGGTCACCGTGCTGCAGCTCAGTTTCAGGGTCTTGGCAATCTTCTTATAGCCTAGGCCATCTTTATGTAGAGCAACAATTCTTTTTTCCAGATCCTCAGAGAGTTCTTTGTAATGAGGTGCCATGTTGAACTTCCAGTGACCAGTATGAGAGAGTGAGAGCGATAACACCAAATTGAATACACCTGCTCCCCATTTACGCCTAAGACCTTGTAACACTAGCGAGTCACGTGACACCGGGGAGGAAAAATGGCTAATTGGGTCCAATTTGGACATTTTCACTTAGGGGTGTTACTCACTTTTGTTGCCAGCGGTTTAGACATTAATGGCTGTGTGTTGAGTTATTTTGAGAGGACAGCAAATGTACACTGTTATACAAGCTGTACACTCACTGCTTTACATTGTAGCAAAGTGTCATTTCTTCAGTGTTGTCACATGAAAAGATATAATAAAATATTTACAAAAATGTGAGATACTGTATATATATATATATATATATATATATATATATATATATATATATATATATATATACATATATATATATATATATATATACAGTGGGAATGGAAAGTATTCAGACCCCCTTAAATTTTTCACTCTTTGTTGTTATATTGCAGCTAAAATCATTTAAGTTCATTTTTTTCCTCATTAATGTACACACAGCACCCCATATTGACAGAAAAACACAGAATTGTTGACATTTTTGCAGATTTATTAAAAAAGAAAAACTGAAATGTCACATGGTCCTAAGTATTCAGACCCTTTGCTCAGTATTTAGTAGAAACACCATTTTGATCTAATACAGCCATGAGTCTTTTTGGGAAAGATGCAACAAGTTTTTCACACCTGGATTTGGGGATCCTCTGCCATTCCTCCTTGCAGATCCTCTCCAGTTCTGTCAGGTTGGATGGTAAAGGTTGATGGACAGCCATTTTTAGGTCTCTCCAGAGATGCTCAATTGGGTTTAAGTCAGGGCTCTGGCTGGGCCATTCAGGAACAGTCACGGAGTTGTTGTGAAGCCACTCCTTCGTTATTTTAGCTGTGTGCTTAGGGTCATTGTCTTGTTGGAAGGTAAACCTTCGGCCCAGTCTGAGGTCCTGAGCACTCTGGAGAAGGTTTTCATCCAGGATATCCCTGTACTTGGCCGCATTCATCTTTACCCCGATTGCAACCAGTCGTCCTGTCCCTGCAGCTGAAAAACACCCCCACAGCATGATGCTGCCACCACCATGCTTCACTGTTGGGACAGTATTGGACAGGTGATGAGCAGTGCCTGGTTTTCTCCACACATACCGCTTAGAATTAAGGCCAAAAAGTTCTATATTGGTCTCATCATACCAGAGAATCTTATTTCTCACCATCTTGGAGTCCTTCAGGTGTTTTTTTAGCAAACTCCATGCGGGCTTTCATGTGTCTTGCACTGAGGAGAGGCTTCCGTCCGGCCACTCTGCCATAAAGCCCTGACTGGTGGAGGGCTGCAGTGATGGTTGGCTTTCTACAACTTTCTCCCATCTCCCGACTGCATCTCTGGAGCTCAGCCACAGTGATCTTTGGGTTCTTCTTTACCTCTCCCACCAAGGCTTTTCTCCCCCGATAGCTCAGTTTGGCCGTCTGGTCATCCCAAACGTCTTCCATTTAAGGATTATGGAGGCCACTGTGCTCTTAGGAACCTTAAGTGCAGCAGAATTTTTTTTGTAACCTTGGCCAGATCTGTGCCTTGCCACAATTCTGTCACTGAGCTCTTCAGGCAGTTCCTTTGACCTCATGATTCTCATTTGCTCTGACATGCACTGTGAGCTGTAAGGTCTTATATAGACAGGTGTGTGGCTTTCCTAATCAAGTCCAATCAGTATAATCAAACACAGCTGGACTCAAATGAAGGTGTAGAACCATCTCAAGGATGATCAGAAGAAATGGACAGCACCTGAGTTAAATATATGAGTGTCACAGCAAAGGGTCTGAATACTTAGGACCATGTGATATTTCAGTTTTTCTTTTTTAATAAATCTGCAAAAAATGTCAACAATTCTGTGTTTTTCTGTCAATATGGGGTGCTGTGTGTACAATAATGAGGAAAAAAATGAACTTAAATGATTTTAGCAAATGGCTGCAATATAACCAAGAGTGAAAAATTTAAGGGGGTCTGAATACTTTCCGTCCCCACTGTATATATATATATATATATATATATATATATATATATATATATATATATTTTATTATTATTATTATTATTTTTAACAAGGTGGACACTTGCTTTAGCATAAAACAATAGAACTGACAGATTGCCGTCAATCTTGTAAGATGTCTGTATCACTCTTCCAGTAATTAAACTGGATTAAAATATAGTAAAAAAATAAACCTGTGTTAATCAGGAAAAATCTGAAAGAAATGCTCACTGGGCTTTAGCCATAAACAGGTTGTGAAATGTGACCACATGCTTTCAGATCACAAAGAACTGTCAGCATAATACAAACCTGACCTGGCTGGCAGATAACAACAAAAAAAAAAAGAATGTTTCCGCAGAATCCACTAATAATGGTACATTATTCCTTACAATGCTTCATTGTGGATTTTAAGTGTGTGTGCTTGCAGTAATCACAGCCTCTTTTTCTATTGGAATCCCAGTGTGTTTTACTATAAGGCGTAGCGTTCCCTGCAGTTAACAACAGGGATGGCTGTAAGCAGAAAATATTGAGCAAAATAAAACAGCTTGTAGAGAGACCTTTGTTTCACAGTCCTTGGCAAAGTTGGGCAGTTGGGATGCCAGAAACGTGGAGGCTTCGGCTTCATATCATCCCAGATAAATAGAATCTGGAGGTAGAAAACAACAAATTGGATGCAGATTTAGTCCACGCTCCTGTCTCATGAAATAACGCTTTCATGTTACCTTTTCATCTTCACGCCTTCGTCTATCGACTGACATTTTTAATTTTTTTTTTTTTCCTTAGGAGTCCCACTCAACAGGTTTTTACTCTCTGTATTTTTTTCATAAAGGCTTCCCTTAAAGGCTTGTGGATTATGTTCAGGATTAGTCATGAGAAATATTTATTAGGCCTCACGCACATGAACAGTTTGAGGCATAAAAACCTCTGTAGTGTAAAATCCTGCCATTTTTCTGTGCCAGGGGAGCCGCAGGTGGTGCACACAGCCAGACAAAGAAGTGAATGGCTGTAAGTGCATCTACTCCAATGTACGAGGTGCGACAATTAAAGTGTTTGTTACCCTAAAAAAAAAAAAAATTAGGCCCCTAAAGCATGTTACACAGCACAGTATTTGTGCTGTATCATTTGGTCCCCTGTATCACCTGAAGTACCTGCCTGACATTTCTGGTTCTGCCCTTCCCTCTGTAAACTGACCACGGTTTATCATAGCTGCTGAGCCCTGACACCGTGGTCAGTTTATGTGCCTCTGTCATCCGCAGCTCTCCTGTCTCTCCTCTGTCCACTCCTCCGTTCTCTCCCCCCTTCCCTCCCTGCCTGTCAGCTCACCGATCCTCCCCTCCCTGCCTGTCAGCTCTCCGATCCTCCCCTCCCTGCCTGTCGGCTCCTTGATCCTCCCCTCCTGCTGTAAAAATTACTGTGTTTGCTTTCTATAGTTCCCTCTGTTAGATAATACAATTCTCCCCAGTGTATGCGATTTATAAAAATGCGCTGCCTAATACCTTATTACCTCGTGTGACTGCTTGCTGGTCTCCTCCTCTCCTCGTACCGGCTGACATCAGTGGGGGATACTCAGCCCCTCCCCCTGCAGCTATCAGATCGGGGGAAGAGACCAGCGGGCAGTCACGTGAGTGCCGAGCGGTGTTCGAAAAATAAGGTATTAGGCAGTGTATTTTTATAAATCACTTACACTGGGGAGCTTAATGTTATCTAACAGAGGGAACAGAAAAAAAAAAAAAACGAAATAAAAAATGTGGCTTTACAAACACTTTAAATTCCCGGAATGCCCACGGCATAGCACTATGTTGCTGAGTCACACAGCCATTCACACTCGAGCGTGTTCTGACATGTTCTAACTTTCACTCGCCTGGGTCACAGACCAATTGACTCAGCCTTAAGGCTCGGTTCACTCCTACGCAGTTTGTTTTTGACCCGTTTCTGCAGTGCTTTTTGCGGTGCATTTTGCACACATGTTTTTTTAATGCGTTTTGCATCTTTTATGCTTTTTTTTTTTTTTTTGGCCAAACTGTTGTTGGGTGGATTAAATAAACACAAATTGCAGCAAAAATGCACTACATGCTTTTCTGCAGCTTCTTCAATGAAGTCTATTAAACCAAAAATGCACCATTTTGCTTTTAACCACTTAAAGGATAAGTCCACTCAAACACTAAAATCTCAACATCCACAGACATCCATGATCTAACACTAACCTATCTCACCCTGTAAAGGAGAAATCAGTATACATACCTTTCCTGACGCCAAACATGGCAGCATACATATGATATAGCTCTGCCCCTATATCCACCCACAGGACCTGTTTAGCTCTATAAAAGTCTGACTGAGAGCTACCTCCCCCATTCTCCTTTTTGTCCTCAAAAAATCAACACCTACAGACCGTTACACTCAGGATAAAGCTCTTACTTGCCAACTACGTCGGAGTCTGTCTGGGTTCAGCCTCTCCCAGTACGCATCTTAGGCTGCTAAATGCACCAACAAGGTGGGTAACCCCTTCTGGTGGTCTTTTGGGGTCGAGGTTTTCTCTAATCAGAGACAACAATCCTCTTGTGGCATGCCTGCTTTGGAGTCTGGATCCAGCTACTGGGACTACATGATGTCTTCTCTCCTATGGAACTCTTTCCAGGTCTGCCAGTTTCTATAAAACTTTTTGTTTTTCTTGCTCTCATGTCTTTAAAGACCCCATACACACTGTACAGCTTTTGTTGGCTGATTTCCTTTAGATTTGCCAGGACCATGTGGTGCAGGGGCCTGGCTGATTGCATACAAATTGAGGCTCTTAAGGTTTCACCTCATATTGTGTGGTTTTGCTAAATACGAAGGGAAAAAAATCTGCAGAGGATTGTATGATGTGTAGCCAGCTTAAAAGTGTCCTTTTGCATGGATGGGCGTTAACCCTCCTAATTGTACTAGCCCCTTTTTTGATTAGAACACAGGTGATAGAGGCATTCAGAGAGGCAGCATCGCATTTTGAGGAACAGTCAATAACAGGTAAGTCTTGCTATCCTATTAATGGGGATAGAAGGGGGGGTGGCAATGTATCACTAGAGGATGGGGGGGGGGGGGGGGGTTTGCCCAGATTTCTTTTATTTAAATTTGTTACTCTTTTCCAAAAAAAAGAGGCGTATATATGTATTTTTTTCTCTCTCTCGCTTCCCTTATTTCTCCCTGTTGCCATGCAGTCCCCCTTGCACCTTTCGGTTCTTCCGCCAGCACGAGCCTAACACCACATAACCAAGACCACCGCAATACCAGGTAAGGGCCAGGTAAGTAAGAAGGTGCAGGAAAAAGAGTGTGTTCTGCCCTGACGAGCGTGTCTTCCTGTCTACTGTATTGCAGTCCCGACTGCTCACACTCCCGCTTTAGGAGGTCTAGAGGCCCTCTGAATCGTCATGATTTTTCCAGGGCAGAAAGTGACTCCTCCAGTCTTGGCAGACCCCAGTACAAAGGGTGCAAATGTACGCTTAAGAGAATGCACACAGCTTCTCCTCCGAGGGCTCAGCACCCGAAAGGCAAATGTTGGTCATGTGGAGATGACCCTATACCTGGAAAGCTACTTTGCAGCAACTGCTTCAGGCAGCTTGCCAGAGACCTGGAGTATGAGAGTCAGCAAGTATTAACCTTGCTCAAGAAAGTAGTCCCCAACTTCCTGGCAGAATTTTCTGATTGTCTCAGGCAACCAGGGACAGAAGCGGCCAAACAGTGTGGGCCCTGTACCAGGTCTAAACCAAGCCATTCAACCCTCTCTAACTAGAGGGGTACCAGGCACTTCAGGGATGACTCCAGCCCAGCAGATTAGGCAGGCTGATTGTCCCAAAAGTGGCATCAATATTTCATCTCTCCAGTGAATGGGTGCTTCCAGCCTTCCCAGCGGAATCAGATGCTGATCTGCACGAGTTGGATATTCCAAAAGTCCTCAAAGCCTATTTCATGGCTACTTCTACATTCAGACGTTATGATAGACTTTTTCATCATCATAAATATTTCAAGGGATCTGGATGTTTCTTCTCCCCGAAAAGCAGGGAGAAAAAAACGCCAGATCAGTAAGTAAAAGCATCACATATTACACATTGTTAGACACACAGTTAACTCCTTGATTGCCGCTTGATGTTAACACCTTCCCAGCCAGTGTCTGATCACCACCATTACAATATAGCTTCTATAGCTGCATAAATTCCAGTATACAGTACATACCATCTTTTGTAGACGCTATAACTTTCACGCAAACCAATTAATATTTACTTATTAGGATTTTTTTTTTTTTTTACCAAAGACATGTAGCAGAATACATTTTGGCCTAAATTTATGAATAAATTAGATTTTTTTTTTATTGGATATGTTTTATAACAAAGTAGAAAATATTTTTTTTTCAAAATTTTCTTTTTTTTCCTATTTATATAATAAAAAAGTAAAAATCTCAGTGGTGATCACATACCACCAAAAGAAAGCTCTATTAAGGTGAAAAAATTATATACATTTGCGTACAGTATTGCATGACCGTGCAATTGCCATTTAATTGCCACTCAATGCTGACTACCAAAAAATGGTCTGGTCAAGAAGGGGATAAAAGCTTTTGGTGGTCAAGTAGTTAAAGTGATATTAACCACTTCAAGTCCAGACGCTTTTACGCCCTTCTAGTCCAGGTTAATTTTCAGCTTTCAGCGCTGTCACACTTTGAATGACAGCTACTCAGTCATGCAACACTGTACCCATATGACATTTTTAGAATTTTTTTTTTTAACAGATAGAGCTTTCTTTTAGTGGTATTCAATCACCACTGGGTTTTTTTTTTATTTTTTGCTATCTAATGAAAAAATACAGAAAATTTAGATAAAAAAAAAAAAAAATTTGCTCGGTTTTTGTTATAAAATTTTGCAAATAAATAATCCTTCATAAATTTAGGCCAAAATGTATTCTGCTACATGTTTGGGGTAAAAATAACCCAAAACAGTGTATATTATTTAGTCTGCGTGAAAGTTATAGAGTCTAACGCTGGTATGGCGGTGATCATGGTGCTGGTATGGCGGTTATCAGAATGCCAGTATGGGGCGATCAAGACACTGGTATGGCATATGGGGTGATCAGAATGCTGGTATGAGGTGTGGCAGTGATCAGGACGCTTATTATGACTACAGTGATCAGGGACAGCCTGATAGGCTTCTGTACACTCACTGGTTGCAGCATTGGTTCTCTCTGCTCTCACAGTAAGGCCCCTTTCACACTGGGGCGGTAGGGGGCGTCGGCGGTAAAACAGCGCTATTTCTAGCGCTGTTTTACCTTGGTATTTGGCCGCTAGCGGTGCGGTTTTAACGCCCCGCTGGCGGCCGAAAAAGGGTTAAAACCCCTCGTATAGCGCGGCTATAGCCGCGCTGTCCCATTGATTTCAATGGGAAGGAGCGGTGAATACACCGCTCCTTCACCGCTCCAAAAATGCGGCTTGCAGGAGATTTTTTCTTCTCCTGCCAGCGCACCGCTTCAGTGTGAAAGCCCTCGGGCTTTCACACTGAACAAACAGCGGAGGCTGTTTAGAGGCGGTTTGCAGGCGGTATTTTTAGCGCAATAACGCCTGAAAACCGCCCCAGTGTGAAAGGGGTCTTAGAGCAGAGAGAACCGATGCCTATTTTCAGTTTGCATTGTTTAATATGTGTTTGCTGTGATTGGACACAGCAATCACATGGTAAAACACCATGTGATCACCTGGACACTGCGGGTGACACATGGATCTCCGGGCTAGTGGGTGCGTTCGTTGTGAGCCACCGATGTGGGTTGACTTACGGGTACGAATGCTGCTGCCAGGCTCATCCCCCTTAGCAACCGTTCAGTGTCTGCTACTCTCTGCCAATCCCTCCACTGGCTACCACTCACCCAACAAATTAAATTCAAACTACTAACAATTACTTACAAAGCCAATCAAAACTCGGCCCCCAGCTACATCACTAGCCTAGTCTTAAAATACCAACCTAATCGTTCTCTTTGTTCCTCCCAAGACCTTCTGCTCTCTCCCTGCTGATCTCTCTCATCACCTCCTCCCATGCTCGCCTCCAGGACTTTTCCTGAGCCTCTCCAATCCTATGGAACTCCTTACCCCAATCTGTCAGACTATCTGCTACTCTGCTTGCTTTTAGATGATCCCTGAAAACCCTCCTCTTCAGAGAAGCCTATTCTGCCCCCACCTAACAACTGTACTTTTATTTTCTTCATCAGCTCTACCCTCACAGTTATTACCTTTTGTATCACTTGACCCTCCCTCTTAGATTGTAAGCTCTAAAGAGCAGGACCCTCTGATTCCTTGTTTTGTAACTGTACTGTCTGCCCTCATGTTGTGCTGTGCAAGCTGTTGGAGGTATATAAATCCTGTATAATAACTGTGGAGGTGATCGTGCTTTAGAGCGTAACCAAGGAGAGAGGAACGTGAAGCCCGCATATGGAGGGAGCCACCGGTGGGAACATTTATATGATCATGCGCAATAATTAGTATAAGTGGTTGGTGAATCTCAAAGTGAGCTTCCAGGTAGACAATGCCCATAAAGTACAGTTTCCCTAAATGTACAGCCAAAACAGAGTCCTCCGCAGGTGGTATTGTATATGCAGAACACCTTATAACCTCCAGCCCAAGCAGTTCTAGGTGTCTGCATCTATTATAACGCCCTATTCATACTAATGTGTTTTTCGATGCATTTTGCAGGGAATTTTTTTAACATGAGTTCCTAAGTTAACACGTTCACATCAATGCATTTTTGTGCCTCTGCGTTTTTGGAAAGGGTCTGGGACATTTTTTCGCTCAAAATGCAGCTTTTTGCATGTAATAGACTTCAATGAACCCGCATCCAAAACGCAAGTACCGCGTTTTTACCACAATTTGCGTTATTTTTCCTGTACATTCACTGTATGCAACTGGTTGCTAAAGAGGGGGCCAGGAAGCTGGCCACCGCATCCTTAACCTCCCTGGCAGTATGATTATTTCAGATTTTTGCGTCTCCAAGCGGTACAATTATTTTGCATAGAAATTTGGCTTTTTATATTGTAGGCCTGTAATTCTTAGCAATAACACACTTAAATCTGTCCACCAAGAGTCTAGTAGATATCCCAGGTATGATGAAGTTTGAGAAAGAGAGATATCACCGTTTCTAGGAAGGCCGATTAGGAACGAACATCTCCTCCATGCTGGAAGCAACAGGTGCTGGCAATGCTTGTACAATTAAGTAATTAGAGAAAGTCCTGGACAGCCGCACTCAGAATAAAATATTGCCTTTATTGAATAACGATCATCAAAGATACATGCCACAGCAGAAAAATACAGGAAGGTTGACGCGTTTCACACTGTAATCAGTGCTTAATCATAGCTATGATTAAGCTTCCTGTATTTTTCTGCTATGGCATGTATCTTTGATGATCGTTTTTCAATAAAGGCAATATTTTATTCTGAGTGCGGCTGTCCAGGACTTTCTCTAATTACTTTATGATGAAGTTTGAAACACAAAATCATAAATTATAATACAATAAATAAATAAAAATAATAATAATAATAAAATTAATTTCCATACGATTAACTATCGCTCAATTCTGCAAGTGTTTTAATTTACTATCGCTGTTTTCTAGCTGGTCTAAAACCACTTTTGATGTAAAGGGACACTTTTTGGTTGCTATGGACAATCTCCAGTTTCCAGGCAGAAAGAACAGTATATATAATATAAAACTGCATGCAGGGCATTGGACAAAGCACTGGGGACAAAAGGGATGTGAAACAATTTCATACAGTAATGTAATCTGTAAGATTACAGTATACTGTATGTGTTATGATTTTTTCACTTTTTTTAATTTGCCGCCGGGCTCCACCCCCGTGCATCGCGACGCTCACAGGGAACGGAGCCTGGCACAGATAGGCTTCGGGCGAAGAACAGAGCCCACGGACACAGCGGGGGGGCATCGCAGGATCCTACAATACAATCCCGAGTGTGGCTCGAGGTTACCGCTAATGGTGCTGAAATTTAACCCCGAGCCACACTCGGGAAAACCGCCGGGGAGGTTAACAACCGATGAGTCATCAGCTGTGAGTGGACTTTCCTGCTGACAGCTAAATGTAAAGAGAAAGAAGTGCCGGCTAAAAAAATAATTGTGAAACACAAACAGCGTGGGGTCCCCCCAGGTCCATATCAGGCCCTTGGGTCTAGTATGGATTCACACCATTTTTTTTTTTTTACAAAAATCCATACCAAACACTTATCTGAGCATGCAGCCCAGCAGGTCAGGAAAGGGAAGAGACAAGTGAGACCCCCCCGAACCATACCAGACCGCATGCCCTCAATATAGGGGGGTAGGGGCTTTGGGGCAGAGGGGCTCTGTGCCCCCCACCCCAAAGCACCTTGCCCCCATGCTGATGGGGACAAGGGCCTCTTCCCGACAACCCTTGCCATGTGGTTGTTAGGGTCTGCGGGCGGGGGGGGGCTTATCAGAATCTGGAAGCCCCCCTTAACAAGGGAGCCCCCAGATCCCGGCCTCCCCCCCTATGTGAATGGGTATCGGGTACATTGTACCCGATACTCATTCACCAAAAAAAAGTAGTGTAGTGTGACAAAACACAATAGACAGTTTTTAACAAGTCCTTTATTAAAAATGTCATCTTCCTCCTCCGGGCTTCTCTCGCTTCTTCCTCCTGTCTTCTCCCGCATTCTTCTTTCGGTCTTCTACAGCTACATACAGTGTAAAAAAATGCAAATCACGGTAAAAACGTGTGTGCAAAAACGCGGCAAGCACTGCAAAAAACACTGCAGAAACGCTCAAAAGCAACATGCATAGATGTGAAGCGACCCTAAGGGGCCACCTACCACTACAAGTGTTTCAGGCGATGTAACATTCTGGATGTAACCTTACATTCCCAACATTGTTTTTAACTGTCTGTTTTGTATATAATCTTGCTAATAAATATGTTTTTAGCAGTACATGGCTGTGATCTTGTCGCTCCTTCAGGAGGAAGCACCTATAAAATCCCAATTTTTTTTTCTTGTGCACAAGTTTATGTAGTCAGGGATGCAGTGCTTTAATTACCCATCAAAATACCCAACTATTCTATACCAAATTTAACACACCTGCTCCCCATTCACGCCTGAGACCTTGTAACACTAACGAGGAAAAATGGCTAATTGGGTCCAATTTGGACATTTTCATTTAAAGAGGGAGTCCACCCAAACCGCAAAAAAAAAAAATATTAAAAGCCAGCAGCTACAAATACTGCAGCCGCTGACTTTTAACCACTTCAATACCCAGCTATAGTCATATGACGTCCTGGGATTCCTGGCCGTCTAGGGGGCGCACACGCGCACCCCGCGTTGCTCGGGACCCGGTGCGTGTGCCCGGCAGCCGCGATGTCCGCCGGGCACCCGCGATTGCCCGTTAACCGGGCCGGCATGTGGATCTGTGTGTGTAAACACACAGATCCACAGCCTGTCAGCTCTGAGGAGAGCGATCTGTGTTCCCAGAACGGAGTAACACTGATCGGTCTCCGCCCCTTGTGCGTCCCCTCCCCCTTCAGTTAGAATCATTCCCTAGGAAACATACTTAACCCCTCCCCGCCCCCTAGTGGTCAACCCCTTCACTGCCTGTCACATTTACACAGTAATCAATGCAATTTTATAGCATTGATAGCTGTATAAATGTGAATGGTCCCAAAAATGTGTCAAAAGTGTCCGATGTGTCCGCCATAATGTCGCAGTCACGAAAAAAAATCTCGATCGCCGCTAAAAAAATAAATAAATATTTTTTTTTAAAAAAAATGCCATAAATCTGTCCCGTATTTTGTAGACGCTATAACTTTTGCGCAAACCAATCAATATACGCTTATTGCGATTTTTTTTTTAACAAAAATATGTAGAAGAATACGTATCGGCCGAAACTGAGGAAAAATTTTGTTTTTTAAAAAAAAAAATTGGGTTATTTATTATAGCAAAAAGTAAAAAATATTGTGTTTTTTTCAAAATTGTCGCTCTTCTTTTGTTTATAGCGCAAAAAATAAAAACCGCAGGGGCGATCAAATACCACCAAAAGAAAGCTCTATTTGTGGTGAAAAAAGGACGTCAATTTTTTTTGGGTACAACGTCGCACGACCGCGCAATTAACGTTTAAAGTGCGACAGCGCTGAAAACTAAAAATTGGCCTGGGAAGGAAGGGGGTGAAATTGCCCTGTATTGAACCGGTTAATACATGGCCACTTACCTGTCCCAGGGTCCAGCGATGTCGGCAGGGGACGCCGAGAACCCGCTCGGTTCTCGGCAGCTGCCGTCGCCATCCTAGGTGAGGGAATCAGGAAGTGAAGCGTTGCCGCTTCACTTCCCGGTTCCCTATTGCGCGTGTCGCACTGCACATCGTAAGTGGTCCCCGCTATCTCCTGGGAGCTGTGTGTTTCCCAGGAGACAGCGCGGAGGGACAGGAAGAGGCATAGACTCCCATGGGCAGGCATCTGCACCCCCCTGAAAGGTGCCAAATGTGACACCGGATGGGGGGAGGGTTCCGAAAAGCGGAAGTTCCATTTTTGTGTGGAACTCCGCTTTAAAAAGGAGTCCACCTACATCAACCAAAAAAAAAATATTAAAAGCCAGCAGCCACAAATACTGCAGCTGCTGACTTTTAATACATGGCCACTTACCTGTCCCAGGGTCCAGCGATGTCGGCAGCCGCCGCCGAGAACCCGCTAGGTTCTCGGCAGCTGCCGCCGCCATCCTAGGTGAGGGAATCAGCTGCGCGATCTGGATGGTCCCCACTATCTCCTGGGAGCTGTGTGTTTCCCAGGAGACAGCGCGGAGGGACAGGAAGAGGCATAGACTCCCATGGGAGTCTATGCCCGAAGTGGATGTAAATACCTGTCTTAGACAGGTATCTGCACCCCCCTCCCCCCTGAAAGGTGCCAAATGTGACACCGGAGGGGGGGAGGGTTCCGAAAAGCGGAAGTTCCATTTCTGTGTGGAACTCCGCTTTAAGGGTGTCATCATTTATGTTGCTAATGGTTTAGGACATTAATGGCTGTGTGTTGAGTTATTTTGAGGGGACAGCAAATTTACACGGTTATACAAGCTGTACACTCACTACTTTACATTGTAGCAAAGTGTCATTTCTTCAGTGTTGTCACATGAAAAGTTATAATAAAATATTTACAAAAATGTGAGGGGTGTACTCACTTTTGTGAGCTACTGTATGTATATACGGTAGCAGAACGTTCCAGAGAGAGCCGGGAAAAGTCTTGTTCGGGGTTTATACCTCTCCCAGGCTCCTCTCATACACGTTTAGGGATCTCTGATCAATGGACCAGTTCGGGTCTTGGTCCTCTCCCCCAGGCTAATCTAAAGTCACACAAGACAGACCTTTGCTCTCAGCCTGGCAAACACAGACAACACTGGTCTGTGAGAGCAAAAGGTTGGTAAAAAAATCTTTATCTGTGGAATCTGAAAAGCTGGGATGCTCAGCCTGGTAGTACGGACCTGTGTATATTGTATAGTTAGAGCAGAGTCATGGCTAGGTTTTTGTTCTGTTGTTTGTTTTCTGGAACACTGTACAGTACCAGTGTATATAGACTTGTATATATCACAAATAGACACCTCACTTTGTTTGTCACTACCTCACTGGATTTGGTATCTGTGCCTGAAAGAGTGATCATCCCAGGGAGCTTTGTACCCGCTACCTGTCCCCCAGGTTACACATACATTATATACACACACTAATATAAATTTATAAATATATATATATATTTATATTTATTAGCGCTGGTAGATTTTTTTTCAATCTACCGCTTATAGGCAAATTTAGTGGGTCATCTGTTCTTTACATGGTTCAGATTCAATCTAATGTTAGATTAGCCTCTGTTCCACATTGGGCCTGCAGGTGTCGTCATCATAGGTCAGTGTTGGAAAGCAACAAGCTGAAGTATCTGAGTGCTCTTCTGTCCCGGAGACAACTCCGCGGAGGTGGTCCTCCGGGTTGCATTCTGGGAGGGAGTATTTATGGGATGCCGTGTTTCTAGGAGTCTTTTGCCTCGTGGCCCTCCTGGCCTAGAGGTATGTGTCAGCGAGTTCTACCTCGTAGCCCTCCGGCCTGGAGGGTTGCGTTGCTGCAGCCATGCAGGTAGACCCAGAAGCCTGTCTGGGGCCTGCTATCGTTGGGATGGTCCTGTGCTGTCTGTCCTGCAGGAAGAAGCCGGACAATCGGGAAGATCCAGGGGTGGACCCATCTTGGAAGAGACCATGCAAGGCTGGTCTTAAGAAGGGCCTGGTGACTCGATTTGAGGACATATCCTAAACTACCTTATCGCACAAGTACTGCTGGGTCGGCTTAAAGGTTCTGGTACTGTGTTTGCTGTTCATCGAAAACTACTACATCCTGTGGCAGAGGATCGTATGGGCTGCTGGGTTAGTGAGAGACCCCTAATCCTGAGCTTAGGATACATTCATTGTAAAGACATTATATATAATTTATTAATTGGTGCCCCATCAATGGTGTCAGTTGTAGGAAGTGTCCTATTGTTGGTATTAGTGACAGGCATGATGCCCAATTGCTAGTGTAGAAGGAATAGTGTCTTGCATCAGTGGGAGGAATAGTGTCCCAAGGGCCTGATAAAGGCAAGCAATGGGCCACATCCAGCCCCTGGGCCGCAGTTTGGATACCATTGGTCATGGGGATGCTCATCTTTTACACCCCAAGATGGGTTTTTATAATGTGGTTTTAGTCTCGGTTCACACTGGTGTAATACAGGAACCAGCGCGGGTTCCCACATCGCATCTGACTCGCAGGAAGTTCACACTGACATCTGCGAACCACTGCGGGTGTCAATATAAAGTTAATGACACCTGCCCCCAATCGGTTCACAGTGCGACTTGTGGAATCGGATCCCATGGGCCTGAACACCGATGCAATCAGATTCCAGTGCAGACCAAAAAAAAAAAAAAAAAAAAAGTCCTGCACCATCTCAAATGCAATGCAATTTCAGCCATACAAACTGTATGGCTGAATTTGCATCACACAAATTTCATGCGATGAAATGTGCACAGCAATGCGGTGTGAATCACATGCAAGGTCGGGCATTGCACAAGTGTGAACCCAGTCTTAAAAATAAAACCATTATATTGAATACAAACATTAACAAAAAAAAGATCCTCAGCTCTCATTTCTTCTATGTCTATGCGTTATTGGGATGTGGTGCCATTTGATATTATGTTGCATCTTTGTGATTTTTTTTTTTCTACTGTAACTGTAAAGTTTCTATCATTTAAAAACACAATACATATTTATGTGGAGTAATAATTTTACAACTGCAAGGATGAGGCTTTTTGGGGCAAAACAAAAAATTGTCTAAAACCACAAAGCAATTCATCAGATTTAGGTGTTTATTCTGCAGTAAATATTTGGATGTGACTGGTGACAACGTATACAGTTCTTACATCAAACAGTCCATTACCGTCATTAATATTAAAGAAGAAATATTAGATATTTTAGATATTTTGTTAACCCAACTGGAGATCAAACTGTTATTATAGATGGAATTTCCTGAAGTTAAAGCAACTTTTTTTTTTGTAGGCATCTGAGTGTCATCCACTTTGAACAAGTGAAAACAAACAAACAAAAAAACATAAAAGAAGCTTAATGGCCAACGAGGTAGAGAATAAGGCATCACGCCTTTATGCTTTCCATTGGAATCAATGGAGATATCAAAATACATGTCAATGTGCGTTGCTGTGCAATGTAAACAGTGCATCAAAAACGCAATGCAACACACGGACACATTTTCTTTTTCCCCAATAGAAAATGCATTAGGCTAGATAGGCTTGAAAAAGGCAAAAAGGTGTGAATATGCCCTTACAATGCCTCCAGCTACAGAATCTTTCTATTGTAGCATTCGCTTACAGGAAGTTCAAGTGATAACACCAACAGTACACAATAAGTTATTTAAATAGCAGCAATAAAATTATTGATATAGAGGTGTGAAGTGACGACAGTCTGGTATTTGGCAATCACTTGCAGTCTTCATCCAAGTCGGGTGGCCAGTACTGATCATCCATGTAGTGGTTGTTGTTCTGAGCGCGCTCCTCCTCTGGAATGCTCACAGTGGCTTC